>OZ020522.1:16981211-17361649 GCA_963971425.1 Bryoerythrophyllum caledonicum | reverse complement strand
GATCTGACGGCCGTGGCTGTGGACGGCCACGGCCGTCCGATCGGTCGGCCACGACCCATCGGACGGTCGCGACCGTCCGTGGCGGCATCGTGGCCGTCCGATCGGGCGATACGCCCGAGGCCGTCCGCCATCGGACGGCTCGGATGATTCGCCGACCGTCTGCCGAGGCTGTCCGCCACTCGCAGTCGGCATAAAAGGCGGACGGCCGACCTTTCTCTCACACTCTAGTGGGCGAGCTGGTCGCTTTGGCATATTCTGCCGAATCGCTTGCGCCCCCTCGAGTGGCTCTATATTTATTATTTTTTAATTCGTTTAACCCCTAAACGACCAGAATCTCCTTCGGGGGGATTCCTTGATTTTTGGGCAGGTTCCTAAAATTCGAAAACAAATCAATTTTCTCTGAAATTTTTATTCTACATTGCCTTTGATAAGAGCTTCGTGGACATATTTTTATTTTATTTTTTGGATTTCTGGTTTGAAAGTTAGTATCACTTATAGTTTTTGAGGGAAATTGTCAAGGAACTTTAGGGGTTAATTCCCATTCATTCATTTAATTGTTTGTTCTAGTTAGGGAAGATGCCAAGGTCCAACCGGCCCGTTGCTCCAAAGAAAAAAGCCCCCAGATCGATTGGGACGCAACGGACGATCCAGATGTTGTTGCGGAGTACGGATGGTTGGACGAGGAAGAGAGGTTGTGGACTTACACCATGTGCAAGAGGTACGTGAAGATGAAGCACCTCATGAAGTTGTGGCCGAGGGCACAAACGAGGATATCAGGACCGCGGCGCGAAGGTCTAGCGAGCAATTGTCTGAGCGACCATTTCCGCCATCGATATCATGAGGTCACTGCTGCGGTGGGTGTGCGTAACTCGAGGCCGGAGATCATGTTGTATTCGAACATGGCGATGGTTTGGGCGGAAATCGTCCTACACTAGGATGTGGACTGGCGCACCGTGGCGGGCCGCAATGTCAGCCTAATGGATCGAACTGCCCATTTTATACCAACCACATGGAATCAACCGAGTGATTGTTGGCCACGTTTGTCAAACCGAAGATCCGGGGATGATCCCGATGCCCACCAACAACAGCAGACACCTCCAGAAGAGTACGGGGGACATAACTACAACGACTACAACCGTGGCAATGATATGAGTTCCGCGCCTGTAACATTTGGTGGGGGGAGTGGCAGCCATTACTACGAAGGCGGCCTATGTGGTACAGGGACCAACAGCCCTCAGAGCTATACGCCAACGCATCCAAGGGATACGTACGAGTCTCGTCGTAATTCCCTCGGAGAAGAGGAAGAACATAACACCCCACACTCTACACCCGTCTATCACGACGGTTATGGCGGTTCTTACCATGCATATGGCCGTTCTTTGGATGGCGGCCAATGTGGTACAGGGACCAACACCCCTCAGAGCTATACGCGAACGCATCCAAGGGATACGTACGAATCTGGTCGTAATTACCCCGGAAAAGAGGAAGAACACGACACTCCAAATCCTGGACCCGTCTATTACGACGGATATGGTCATGCTTACGATGGATATGGCCGGAGCTTAGATGGGAGAGACAACACACCTCCATCAACGTTTCCACCTCGTCAGAACGAAGATGCCGAGTTTGAAAGACAAATGCATGAAGCCACAATACAAAGCCAGAACGAGTACATCCGCAAGCTTGAAGATGAATCTTGCTACATGAACAGGCAATACAATAACTTCTATGATGTTATTCAAGCGAGCCATATTCAAGTGGCGCTGGGCCAAGTCAAAGACGTGATACTGACTCAGATTCCGATTAATCATACATGGTCTTTGTGTAATGTAATCCATGTGGATAATGTCTTCATGCGAGAACAATGTTGACTATTTTGTAAATTTAGAAGGTCATTCTTTAAGATCTTCAAATCGATGTTTATTAAATATTTCTATGTTGCGGCCATGTCAATGTGGATGATGAATGTACAATGCATGCTACATGTTTCCAAATGAATTTTATTGATAATTTTTTAGTATAAGTGGATGTGTGGAATGAGAAATTTTTATACATTCCAACTTTTCATTCACCTCATAAAAGTTAAAGAGTATTTCATATCATTACATGTTAAATAAATTTTTTTTACAACCTGTACCTCTAAAGTTCCTTGAGTATTTCTGACCCAGAAGTTAAAGCAAAAAGAGAAACGCCGGTCCGCAAAGGGGCCGGCGTGAATAAAGAATCTGTTCGTTCCATCACTAAGACCATGCCCACCCGACACCATGTCGGGGAGGGCTTGGTTTCTTTTCCATTTTGCATTGGTGTAGTAGAATGGACATGCCCTGTTGAATGACAACAGTGTTAATAATATTGAAAGTGTGTGAAATTGTTTCGATGGAGATTTTTAAGGTATCTTAAAAGGATATTTATAGATGGGATAGAGGTGGTGGCACGAGCATCGGCAGTGATTACAATAAGTGGGTCCATTTTCCATCCGAGGGCAACGATGTCATTAATAAGGGGTTGCTAGGTTGGTATTCATTTATTTTGTTTTCAATTGTTTCCGGGGAAAATCTATCATTACAATGTGTGAATTCGATGAATTGAATGGTATATTCTTGGTTAATGTGGTCGGGTGCAAGGTCGTTATATGGTAGGCCCTGAATGCAAAGTATGTCGGCTTTGAGTCTAGCGTTACAAAGACAGCGCTAAGTTGCGCATGTACATGAGACTCGGGAGTAGCCAAGGGGGGACCGTATTTCCTTCTGGGTTGTAACTTGTTATTAAAGGTACCGGCATTCATGAGGATAAATCATCGTGATTTGTTATGGAAGGTAAATAGTTATCGAATTTCCCATACTGCTTTGTTATGTCTTGTGACAATTAAGGAGTGTATGTGATGGTTTTGGCATTTTCAGTAGAACATGGAGTGATTTGTCGGCGTCTGAGAAAGTGCATATGGGGCATGTTACATATGGGAATTTTTCTATTCCAAATAAGAGTTGTTTTCGGGCGTTTCCCAAATATCGACTATTACGGAATTTGATGACGCATGTTATTTGTGAGTTCGGGATGATGGAATTTTTTGAAGAATTCGTAGAGAGTTCATAGTCTATTTTGTTGTTGCAAACCCATTATTCTATATTTGGGAAGTTTTATTTGATTGTGTCAGGGTTGTTATAGAGGTCTTGTTTCTTGAGATATTTGTTCAAGAATAAAACCGGAACCTTAATGGGGGTATCCTCTTTAGGAGGCCAATATTCTTTTTGGAAGTAGTATGGGGTAGCATGTGGATGTTCGTACAAGTCTTTGGCATTTTCATGTGTTTTTTTGCGAACCTCTTTCCCAAGTTTATTTGCTTGTTTGTTTCCATCGATATTTGCTTGAGCAGAACTTTGTGAAGGATTGTTATATGTGTTCAGTTTTGTAACATGTGGATCAACGACATTAAAATAGTTTGGTCGAGATGGCTATTGTAGAGGATAGGGTTTGTTATTTGGATGTTTAGTAGATAAAGTGCATTGATACAGTCAGTGAATATGGGTGCGGGTTAGTTGTTGTACTGTATTGTGATGATTTGTCATGTTTTGTGTATGGCTATAAGTTATGCTCTAAGAATATTTTAGTGTGTGGAAATTACTCTATAGAGTACACGAAATAGTATACCAAATACATTATACAATATCAATGAATACAACAAAATCTTCCTATAAGCATTTTTGCTATTCATATTTGAATGCCTCTACAATTTAATGTATGCATGTTTGTATTAATGATTGCATATACTTCATTGCTTTAAATTGTTATGGTTCTAGATGTCCGAGTAAATATGTCGTAGCAATCTACCTACGGAGTTAGGCTTTCCACTTCCTTAAAATGCTTTATAAACACTCACAAGAATGTGGTTTTCGGAAAACCTCCTACACAATTTATTTTTTCTACTAAATATAACCCTACTTAGAGAGCCGATATCCACTATTAATATAATGTGGCCAAATTACAATTTCATGCACTGCGGATGAAAATAGTCTAAGGATGGAAAAGCAGTCCTTGGATGAGAAAACAGTCTCTGGACGGAAAACAGTCTCCAAAAGAAAAATCGTCCGCGAATGACTATGGCAAAGTGTTAAGAATCATCACGAACACTATTAAGAAACACTTAATGTTTGTAACCCGCTCCTTGTCTAGTCTTCCAATTTTTTTAAAGTAATTTTGAAATGAATCTTTTTCTTAATATTAAATAATATAGAAAATTCATTAAAGTGGTTGTTATAATGCGTTGCAAAACAACCGCGAACCACTACCAAACTTCTATAGATGCAAACTAGCGGTTGGCGCTTGCTTTGCAACGCATTAGTCCAACCATTGTAATGTAGTTTAATATTATAATTAGGTTTTCAAAATTTCATCTGCAGTCTACTTTTCATCCGCTGCGAATGTTTTCATCCGCTGCAAACATTTAAACCGCAGTCTGATTTTCATCCGCATGCTATTGTTTCATCCGCAATTTTTTTTCCATCCGTAGCTAGTTTTAAATTCGTTGCGTTGTTTTTCATCCGCTGCGGAAATTTTCATCCGCTGCGGGATTTTTCTTCCGCCGCATAGAATTTCATCCACAGTGGATGAAACTATTTTTTTGGCACAATCAACATAACAACGACTTAATAACTTCCAATTTTTTTTTTTTTTTTGAATTCCGACTTCGGATTTGGGCTCTTTAGGTGCGTTTTCATCTAGTGCGTGAGCAAAAAAATTGTTACAAAAGTTTTGAAAATTTGACATTTTGGAGTGTATTTAAAAATAACATTTTAGGGACTAAACTTTGGATGTAGATTATGGCTAGAGAATATGTTCATCACATTCGATCTCATGCATGTTTTTTGTGTGTTTGTGTTGGTTGTGTTTTCAAATTTGTTATATATGGCGATATTCATTTACAAGACATGTAAGGTGTCTCGTTTGAAATCTCATTTGAAACAATAATATGATGATGGACATGGAAAGAATACAATTGGATGGAAGGGGACGTCGCCAAAGCGTGCATGAACCCTAAACATGCAAAGTTTGAATCAAACTTTTAACTTTTCTATGCACCTGATTCAGGTGTAAATATTTAGAAGAATGTACATGACAATGTCATGGAAAACCTTATGAGAAACGATGTTTTTCACCGTTCCCTTGAAAAAACAAGTCTTCTCTTTAATGAATTTTTTTAAAATAGCATACCAACCGAAGTCAAACATTTTCACACATTGTCACTCATTGTCGGGCGAGGTACCAAAAGATCTTATTAATTTTCACATAAAACCTACATATCTTTGTATTTCTTACATTTTATTTTCTCTACATTAATATGTGGTGTAAACCTTCTTATTGACCATTCGGATTAGTAATTCAAAACACATGAAGTTCACAAGAAAAAGAAGTTTGAATTGGCAAAGTTTGAACCTCCACTACTTCCATAGTTGTTTTGAATACGCTACACCTGTCCTCTACCTCAAGAAATTGTTGTCTAAGGAACTACCATCATGTTTAAGGTAGTGGATTTAGACCTTGTGTAGTTCAAAATTTTGACGCCAGGTAAAGTCAAAGTCTGCGGATCCACTAAACGCAGTGAAGACCCTAAACCATTTGCTTCACTTCACACACTATAATCATTCAATCTGTGCGGTCAAAGTTTTTGAAATTTTGTAAACATATTTTTTAATAAGTCTTAATTGAGATCCAACGGTCAGAACTAGAAATCAAACTTTTGGTTTCCTTCTATGGTCATTGCACTAGAATCCAACAACTTTGAAGTGTTTCCGGTTCAAAACTGTCACGATATTTTTGGGGATAAAGGGGACATGTTGTATGAGTAGGGAGTCGGGCATGAGGCGTTTCAAATGGGGGTAATTTCTATAAATGCTAAATTGTATTCAAGAAACATAAAATGGTTGAGGTTATGTATGATTTTGTGCCATCGGCACTATGATCTATCCCAAAAATTCGAACCCAAACTCGTAAAATTTGATATACGTCTTCTCTACATAAAACCTAGAGATCATCATATTTTACACATTTTGCTTTTTCAACAACATGTAGTGAACACTGAAAACCTTCCTAAACCTGGGTTTGGATTATCATTTGAAATCTTATTCAGTTTACTAAAAAATAAAACATGGAATGGCAATTTTTAAACTCCAATATTTGCGCACTTGATTTGAATATGCTACAGTTCTTTTCTACCTCTAAAAATTGGTGTGTAGGGAAATCTCATCATAAGGTTGGATTAGGATATTTTGAGGTAATTTTAACAAAAATTCTGAAATACAAGAATTTTGAAATAGAACACATTGATAAGTTAAAAAATTGGAACTATGCCACAACCTAAACCATATAAAATTAAAAAAATGTCGCTCTTTGCACGGCTGTATGAAATAAGGTTTTTTTACTTCTTGTGTCCAAATTTTAAAGGCATGCAATACATATTAATCTAAGACTATAGCTATAGTCACTTCAAAATGTGCATGCTATCTAGTATAGTCTAATAATGCCGAAAGGAATAAAGTAAAACCTATGTATTACTAATATGTTGACCGATAATGCTCATGAGGCGTGGTCCAGTTGTATGTGTCGCTGAAGCGTGTAATGATATGAAACAACCTCCCAGCGCTTTCTCGATTTTCGTTGCAGACTCTCTCCATGTACATATGAAATGTATCCGCAAATTCTTGATTTGAGAATACTACGGAACTCCGAGATTCCCGTTGCAGATTCTCGTAGTCTATGGACATTGTTTGCCCGTTGATTCGTTGCGCTATTCGGGCCGTAGCGAACTCCTCCGAAGCCATCGATAACTTCGGAATCATTTGCACATCCGCATCTGGTTTGTGCAAGTACGCAACCCGCGGATCGACCTTCCATCGCTTTCGCAGAGTCTCGCCCATGTCTTCACGCTTTGTGAACGTATAAAGAGATTGCATTGGTTCGTTAACTTTCGTAGTCATGCCCCAATCGCATACTCCAATATACACTCGCAATTCATCTGGAGGGAAGTGGAGGAGGATATTGTCCGGAGACAAGTCATTGTGGAGATTGTTGCTCTTGTGGACCTCGTTCATGATGCGCAACAACGCCCACGCAAGCTCGGTCCGTTTTTTGCGAAAACGAACCAACTCTTGAACTCGAATAATCTCATCATCGGGGAATCTCCCATTGTTCAAATGTGTGATGACATCGTCACCAAACTCGATATCCCGGCTCAACATCTCTCGAATTGTCTCGCCATTCCGCCAATACGCATAGCCTTCGTACTTGTCCAGATGAATGGCCACGAAACGGATGACACCCGGATGTGGAATCCTCACCACCATCGACTCATTCTGATGCTCAACTTTTGCCAAATCCGACCGTGTTTCCGATTGGTTGGACAACTTGGCGACAAATTTCCAGAATAGTTCAATGCCTGGAGCTCCCTTAGTGCGGACTATGCGAATGGTGGCGTATCCACCTCTCCTGTTCGCATTGTCCATTCGTATAACCGCGGCTGTTGGCGGAATGGCAATGAGATGGGCTTTACGCAGCAGGTCTTCTTGGTGTCCCTCTATTGAATTCCACCATCCCACGGAGCCACGCCGGTTTCAATTCTTGGCGAATGGCTTCATCTGGGCCACGAACAAATCCGCCTTCAATAGCACGTCGTTGAAAACTTCATCCGCCGCGCGATTGAACCTCCCAAACTAGGTCAACAAGTTCTTGGCATTCCAGAGTGAATCGTGCACTCCGGCATCCAAGAACTTCAAAAATCCGCGCTTCTGGGTCTCGGTATTCCACATCGGGGCTTGAAGCGCGTCTATCATGTGCTGCGGCATGTCCGTCCGGAACTTCTCGGGGCCTTCATCTCTATATCTGACGTACTTGCTCTCCAATGATCGAATAGAATTTTCCTCATAGAATCTGACGATCAATTCTATGAGGAAATTCTTGCATGCCTCAGATGGAACGTCGTGAATTGGATGAAGCTTCACTCCGAAGTCCGCAACCTTCTGCTTCTTCTTGTCCCTCGGCATCTTTTTGAACCCGCCGCCATTCGAAGTTTTAAAAAAAAACTTTATAGAACAAGTTTTTAAAAAAACTTCAAGAAAAAAACTAGTTTGGAACAAGTTCTAAAAAAAACTATGAGAAAAAACTTCTTAGAACAAGTTTTTAAAAAAACTTCAAGAAAAAAACTAGTTTGGAACAAGTTCTAAAAGAAACTATGAGAAAAAACTTCTTAGAACAAGTTTTAAAAAAAACTTCAAGAGAAAAACTAGTTTGGAACAAGTTCTAAAAAAAACAATGAGAATAACATGTTTCGAACAAGTTTTTTAAAAAACTTTAAAAAAACCACAAAAACTCCCCCCCAATGTGAATCACTTTTTCCCTCCCAAAGATTAGGAGCCAATGGATGGATAAATGCCAGCCAAAGCCACTCCGCATCCACTCAAAAATATATTTTGAAAGGGGAAGGAAAAAGTGAGAGAGAGAGGTTGGCGGACGGCCTTTTATAGGGTGGCGGACGGCCATGAGGCCGACCGCCACCACGGCCGTCCTCCAATCGGACGGCCGATCGGCCGGTCGCACGGCCGTCCGCCCGATCGGACGGCCCTTAAGCCGTTGGCCTAATCGGACGGCCGTCGTCTGCCCCCGCGATCAAATTGGGGCCGTACGATCTGTCCATCGGCCGTCCGATCACGCGGACGGCCGAGGGGCCGTTCGATCTCTCCGACGGCAGGGACCGATCGGATGACCTGTCGCTTTTCGACGGCTGAGATCTCGCCGCGTGGCACTTCGTCGAATCTGACGGTCCAGAAAACTTACTAGGGCCTTTCGTAAATGCATTTTACCCCCCCCGGACGCTACGTCCGATGTGACGTCAGGACGTCCTCGTCCTAGGACGCCCTAGGATGCTCTCAGACCGCCAAGGACGTCGGATTGGTAACCCTGGTTAGTTCATGTGGATGGAAATAACGGGTGAGATGGTTAGGTGGTTAGTCGGGTGTGACTCTCACTCAGACACGTGCAATTGTTTCCTTATTCCATCAAGTAGAGTTAGTCCGGGTAGATGGGAATAATAGGTGAGATTGTAAGTGTTTAGGGAAGGTGTAGCAGTTTGTAGAATAAGTATTCCTCCGGATAGCACTTAATTGGAGCTAAATGTGACCGGAATAACCGCTCTAAATTCGTTCCCACAGAGACCTATTGTTTCTTTCTTAAATGATAAGTAAACTGACAGCTATCCTCCTATCACCTACCAGTTAGCATTCCTATTCTACGCCCTATCTATTCATCCGGATCCTTCCGGATGGCGGATGTCGCTTCCTACTAACCTCCGGATCCTTCCGGTTTCCGGAAGGTCAGGTGGAGTTTTTCTTCCGGAGTTTTTAAGCGAGTGGCCGGGTACCACTGATCCTATTTTGTGTTAGTGGCCGGATTTCCCACTGCCTCGTTATTTAAAGTGGCTAGACACCCACTCTCCCTATATTGCTAACTGGTCGTTGGTTTGTTGTTTCCGGATTCACTCTCTCACATTATGTCGAAGGCCTTCCGGATACGGTCACTCAGAGGCTTGCCCGGACTACAACAACATTCCGATTGATGATCAGTGGTTCTGTGAGGTGTGAATTTTGAAGGGTAGATCTGCATTTGGACTTCCTTCTAGACATACACCACAAGCTTTTCCATCTATCGTAAGGGGGAATTCCGGCCGCAACCAGAATCCGGGTTCACACGGATTCTCCGTGCCCTAGGAACTACCAGGCCCACCACCTAAAGTACCCTCCCTCCCCCTCTAGGCTCCTTCCGGTCACCGAGGATCGTCAGACTCTATCTAACCTCTCCTTCAGCTGTTCCGGGCGCTCTCCCACAACAAGTCCCAACCGGTTATACTAGATGTTTATCTGTGAACCACTTCAGATTCAAGAACTACTTCACTAATCATCAACCACAATGGGCCTTATCCTTCATTCACGAAACAATACACCATCAACATAACTTCAAGAAGAGAAAATATACTAACAGAAAATATCCTTCGTGAAAAGAGAAAGAACAAGACCGTGAGCCGGCTAAGACTCAGGTATTAAGTAACAACTACAACTGATCTGAAAATCTGATTTTAGAAGCTATAATTCCGGAAAATCCTATCCTAAAAATAAAAAGGATCTTATCCCTTGAAATCCGGAATTCAAAACCCAGATCCGGAAATTTCGGATCTGAGATCCGGTTTTCACGGATCTAACTCAAAACTTAAAGTAGGGTTTTCTGTAGTCTACCGTGTGATAGCCGGGTGCAAGCTTGAGCCCCATCGTTCATCGCTATCATACTTTGGCCCTAAAGGTTCTAATCTACGGAGTAACCTGGTTCCTCCTCCTACTGCTACGGCGCGTTACGCGTAGGGATAACCTCTGCTGGTGCGGCGCCGGCCTCGGTTTGTGCCGGAATGGATGCTCGTGGCTCCAGTACGGAGGTCGGTACCTGCATCCCTAGTCCGGAAGGTGTATCCGGATCCTCTGCTGTTGCGATCCGGGCTGATGGTGCGTCTGTCCGGTCTTCGAGGTTCGGAAGGTCCCGGAAGCTACCACTGGGGCTGACCACCATGAGTGTCGTTGCAGAGCTTCCGGGTAAAGGGTCCGTCACTGGTGGCACCGGAGATGGAGACTCTGAGGGAATTCGGAAGGGCAATGGGGATACTGCCTGATTCCCTGGTATCTCCTCCCACTTCTGCATAATCTCCGTGCTTGGAAAGGCCACCCCATTCCAACTCATCGGAGAGTTAGAGTCCGGCGTTTCCACGAGATCGTTGAACTCTCCGGTGAGGGACTTCGGCGTTCCGGCTGCAGATCTGGGTGAAGAGCCGGCCGGAGGTTGGGACGGGGAAACAGCTGCCGGTCCGGATGGGGATCCGGACGGTCCTATAGTGGTTCCGGATGGACCAGCCGCGTCTGGAGCAGGAGGTGCCGGAAACGGAGGTGGAGCTTCTGGTACTGTTGAGGCCGCCGCCACGAGATCCCTCGCTAGCTCCTGCATCTTGATCCATGTGCTCTCCATCTTCCGGCTGTGATCCACTAGGAACCAGATGACCTGCCCCTGTTGAACTTCTCGTTCTTATCCAAGTTCTCCGTGTAGAGCAGCGCTCGGTTGACCGTATCTACCAGGAAGTCCAACGCTATGCGGATATCTGTCAAGGTCTGAGAGACTGCCCGGACCTTCGCTTTTGCCACCACTCGGGCATGCTGTGCTGCATCTCGTGCAGCTTCCGCCTGCCGGACCTGACCCTAGAGCCGGGTGTTGATCTTGATTATAGTGGCGTTCTCCTGCTCCAGTCTTGTGACGGAACTGTGCTTCTCCTTCATGTGTCTGAGCTGTGGGATGAGGTTAGTAGTGTCCTCCAGTCCTACTGCCTCCAAGACGACCATGATCATGGCGTGCCTCTCCCGGATCTCTCCTTCCTGGATCCTGGTCCGCCAGACAATGTGTCTGCAGAGCACGTGAACGTCCACCGGTATGTCGCCACTGATGCTTGGAACACACGTAGGTCCCGGCTTTGATCCGGTCGCGAATCGTTCGTCTTCTGTGGCCGGTTCCAGTGCGGTTGGTGGTGCTGCGGGTGGGCTCTGAGCCGGAATTGTTGACAAAGGCCGGCATGCTCCGGAGGCTTCCGGAGTCCTCTGCACCGAGCGACTCCGCTTCCGGGATGGTCTTCGGAGTATGAGAGGGGATGACGACTTCTCCGTCTCACTCTTCCGGCTCCTCATCTGTCTCCATCTTTCCATATGACTGGATGGTGAGCAGGCTATCGTACTCGGTCTGCTCATCCGGACTCAGCATCTTCTACTTTGCGTACATATGGGTCAGGTAGGTGGAAAGGGGTGATGGGATTTTCCAGGCTTTTGACAGGTTCTTTACCATCCTGTCGATCTGCTCGTCCATGATGGCTGCCCAATCGACAGACAACTTCCCTCTCATCGACCCTAGAATCAGTGTAGCTAACTTGGCCACTATCCGTTTAGGTTTCTCGGGGTGGAAAATGGGGTTAAAGAATGCCATAACTAACCTGGCATTCGGATCGGTGAGGTCGTTGAGGACGTACCCGTCTTTAGGATTTGCGTTCGCGCGGAACTCGCCCTTCAGGATGGCGTCGTCGCACTCCGCCACCTTGATTGTCCCTATCCGGAGCTCGTAAGTGTCTCTCCAGAGTGTTGTGGTCCAGACCTCCGGATGCGCCCTGACCTTCTACGCGTACTGGCTTGGTGGCTCTCCCAGGAGCTCCGCCATCATTGTTTCGCTCTGGAAGGCCCATGGTGTCCCTAAAAGACCTTCACAACCCATAATCTCGAGAAAGCTCTCTAAAACCCGGCAGGTCTTGACCGGCTTCGGAATCTCCGGAGTCACCTTCTGCAGCAGCACGGCTTCGGCTGCCGGATTTTTTCCCTTCTTGCCGGCCATCTATGCCCACCTCTCCGTGAACTTGCGTCTCGCAATGGTGTCCAGAAATCTTGCACGCACTGACCTCACCAAGTCCCTCGTGCTAGGCTAACTCTACGCTACCGTCCTCTACAAAGGCCGAATGTGAAACCCTAAAACAGAATGCGCTGAGCGGAAGGGAAAATGAGACTCCTGGAAACCCTAAAAGATTGGCGTGCAGGACTGCCAGTCGCGTTTTATATCTGACGCCTTCGTACGGAAAACCGTTACTCGTCATAATGGCATTTCCGGATCCGGCTGTCACCGTACTCCAGTTTCGCAACTTTTGAGAAGAGTGCTGTAACTACCTCCTTTAAGGATTCCGGCACGGTATTAAAATCTTATTTTGTTCTATGAACTACTTATGCTCTTATGACTAATTAACTACCTAATTTTTTTAATTTTTCTTTATTTTCTTCTGGATTTGTTATTAAGTTCCGGAAGTAAGTGGGAACGCCTTCCCACAGAAGGACAAGGGGGGAGTGGTTGGTGAGGAAGGAGTCTCGGTGCGCCTTGTGTGAATTATCGTTGGCGGATGTAGCCGATTGTGAAGGCGTGCTTGGATTTTTTATACACCAACCTTTGGTCGGATGGTTGATTCATAGGAGCATTACCTTACCTTAAAACATTAAGTTTAGTTTTAGCCCCTTCCTTTGTGCGGATGTCTATTGGTGAGGACTGAACCCAAAACTATGTGTTAAGGATTGAATAGGACCTGGTTTGATCCCTTGTGCGGATGTCTATGCGGTTATAACTAGGAACTACTCTAACAGCTCGGGTTACCTTGAGAGAAGGAAGGAAGCTAACTAACCTCCTTTGTGCGGATGTCAATTGGAGGTGAGGAAAGAAGGACGTTGTTCTCTGAAGGAAAGGAATAGAGTCGATGGTCCCTTGTGCGGATGTCTATGCGGATCCCTTAGATAAAGCTCTTTTAGCCGTCTCGAGGTAAAGGAAGGACTACTAGTTCAGATGGTAGGTAGGTAAACCATGTGCCTCCCACGAGAGTTACACAAGTCCTAAGGCCCAAGGGCCTAACTCCCTTACGGGGGAAATACAATGAAACCACAACCATCCCAAGTTAGTAATAGTAATAGTCGGAAAGGAGGTGAGGAAGGATAGTCGTTACTTGTGTCAAACACTAAAATCTCTATGAGTCCACGGATCATCGTCCGTAGATGTTGCAGTTCGTAGAGACAGTATTCCTCTGGAATGCTCCTAATCGTCACTAAGAGCTTCCCAAAGTAACCGCTCCGGTTTCGTTTCCACAGAGACCTAAATATATTCTTTCCAATACTTCCAAATTACTAAGCTTACCAAAGCAATTCGGTTACGAGTTAGCTATAGTCCTTCCTTACTTAGGTTAGATCCGGATCCGTCCGGATCCGGATTTCATACAATGGTTTCTGGAGAATAGGTTCCGGAAATCAGAAGGGTAGTTTGATTAGTCTCTATTCCTCCTCAGAGAGTCTCTTGGAGTTTTTAAGCGAGTGGCCGAAGTCCACTGACCCTGTTTTGTGTAAGTGGCTGAGTTTCCCACTGCCCTGTGACTTAAAGTGGCTAGGCACCCACTGTCCGGAACTTATAGTGACCGAACACCACTCTTCCTACTATGCTAACTGGTAATTCGATTGCTGCTACCGTACTTCGGCTCTCACGACATCCGGAAGGCCTTCCGGATGCGGTCACACAGAGACTAATCCGGGCTACAACGACATTCCGGGGGGTGTGATTGTAATTCTCCGGAGCAGAGACTCACGGTTCGCTATGGTTATTTCATCTAGGTATAGGTATCAGGCTTTTTTTTCCTATCGTAGGGGAGCACTCCGGTATTGACCGGAATCCAGTTTAGCACGGTTTCTTACGTAAACTAGAGATTACCAGGAACACCTCTACAGTTCATCTCTTCCCTTCCTGGCTACTTCCGGACCCTGGGGACTACCAGGAATATCTCTGCAATAGTTCTCTCCAGCTCTCCTGGGCGATCTCCTGATACTGCCCTCGATAACTTCCCCCTCCGGCAAAACAAGTGAATTACCCTAGTCTGGAAGAATTCCTCACACAACCACACCCTCAAGAATGGATCCGTCACTCACAGGATTCACACGTCCCACAAAACACAAGGTAGCAAATCTAGTGAAAAAGGTAACGTATAATTCCGAGAGAAATGAACAAGATGAAGGTTTTCCCAAAACCTCCTACTAAGTACTCTCTGAACTCCCTAAATTCAGATTTCCTTCTACCAATGCCTATGGGAAATCCGCTAGATCTTATCTAAAAGATCCGAGAAATCCGGAAAAGTCCCAGATCGGATCTCAGATCCTAAAATCTCGGAACAGTTCCTGGACTCCGGACCTTTTTCTCTAACAAAACCAGGCTATTGATTCCGGTAGCAGCCGGGTGCACTTGAGGCTCCATCGTTAGTCGCTGCTGATCAGGACTCTAACCCTGAGAAAAACAAAAAAAAACAAAAAAAAACTTACAACCTAATTAACCCTAAGTAGGAATACCGGGACCCCGATTTCTCCCACTCCGGCGGGAGGGGGAAATCTCCACCGGAACGCGCGCCTTGCCCTTCGCCTTTTTGGACGTTGCGGATGAAAGATCGGTCTTCCGGGTTGGTCCTGCTGTTGGAGGGGCAGCCACCACCGGAGTACTGGCGTCCGGCAGTGGAGGGGGCTGTTCCGGTGATCCTTCCGGGACCGGGGGTGCTAGTGTTTCCGTCGCGGAAGCTGACCTGGTCTCTTGGACCAAGTCCCTGTAGCTTCCGGAAGGACTCCTTGGTCCGGATGTCAACCTCCGGGAGACGGACCTTGGTGGGACAGGGATGCCGCCTTCCGCCGGAGGATCTGGCAGGCGCATGTTGTGAGGCGAGAGGAGCTCCGGAAGGGTCTTCAGGATCTCGCTCGTACTTGGGTTGGGAAGTACGATGCCCTCCTTTGGCGTCCGGGGTGACGGAGTGTCCAGCGACTCCGGATTTGCTGACGTGCCCGGAGCTGGGGTGGAGTTGGCTGGAGGTCCTGGAGAGGCTGTGGTCTGTACTGGTGTCGTGGTGCTGTCCGGCCCAGGGGCTGTTGGGTCTTCCGGGGGTTCTACGGTGATGTTGTCCACCAACATCTTCATCTGGTCCCAGGTCCGGCCCATCTTCTCCGCTTGGTCTAGGAGAAACCGGATGATGTTGGCCCTGGTGACCTTCTCTTTCTTCTCCACCAGTTCGGTGAAGAGCCGACTCCGGTTGACCACGTCAACCAGAATTTGCAAGGCCGTCCGGACCTCCGTCAGGGCTGCTGCGGAGGCAAGGGCTTTAGCCTCGGCCTCCTTCTGGGCTGTCACCGCCAGGGCTGCTTCGGCGAGGTAATGCTTCATCTTCTTCTCCATTTCCGTACTGGCCTTGTACACGGAGGAGAGTTGGGTATGGAGCGCCTTTGCATCCGTCTCCCGGTTCCGGAGCTCCTCCACCCTGGTGATAGCGTCCTCCAGCCGGTCGACGTTCAGGCTTCGGAACATTTGCTCCATGCAAGTGGTGATGATGTAGTTGGTCTCCTTAAGGAGCCCAACTCTCTAGCCAATGTCTCGGGTGAGCTCATCCATCAGTTTAAGCTGGCCCTTGGAGTCGCTCTTGTCGACCTTCCTCCTCTTCCGGCTGGTCCCCTCCGAAGGTCCGGACTCGTCCTCTCCGGATGATGCCGATGAGTTGCGTATTTCAGGACTCCCCACCTCGGGCTCCTTCCCCCGAGGTCTCTTCGGAGCCTTCCGGCCCTCCGGAGTTCCCATGGTTGCTGCTTCCGGCACCGTCTCCTTCTCTCCGGACTCCTCTTCCTCCGACTCATCCCCTCCATACCTCTGGAAGTTAAGCATTTCGTCGTAGTGCCGGATTTCCGCCGGAGTGAGTTGCTGGTAGTGCGCATAAAGGTGCACCACGTACGAGGCTAGCGGTGTTGCCGATTTCTTCACCTTCTGGAGATTGGCGACCAACCGGTTGATTAGGTCGGTCATCAATGTTCCCCAGTCGACAACGATCTTTCCCCGGAGTGCTCCGAGGAAAGTGCAGGCCCACTTCGCCACCACCCGTTTCGGCTTTTCCGGATGGAATATAGGGTTTAAAAACCCTAGCACGAGCAAGGCATCCTGGTGCCGAAGGTCTTGGAGGTTGAAGCCATCCTTCGGGTCTGCCGGTTCTCTGAACTCCTCCGCCAAGAACTCGTCCCGCCGTTCTACCACCTTGGTGAGGCCCGCCCGGAAATCGTAGGCGTGAGACCACTCCGGGACTCCCCAGATTTTTGGATGGGCTCTAATCAGCCCCTTGTACTTCTCGTCCGGCGTCCCGACAAGCTCCCAAACGTAGACCTCCTCTCGGATGCCCCATGGAACCTCGAGCAAACCCTCACAACCCATATACTTCAGGCTGTTCTTCAGCATACCAAGTTCCTCCGGGTCTTCTGGGATTTCCGGTAGAACGCGGGTTAAGGGGGGCAGTGCAACTGCCGGCTCCTCCTCTCTCCGGCCGTGCCCATCTCTGTCCGTTTTCTTCTTCTTGGCCATCGGTACAGACTTCATGGAGTCAGACTATCACCTCACTATCTCTCGAGGTTGTCCCTGCACGCACCGTCCTCACACAAACCCTCTCTAACGGACACACGTCCGTTCTAATTGTCCGATTCTCCAAACCCTAACGGCAAGCGGTTCGGAAAATCGTAAAAGCGAGAGGAAGAACGAGAGTAGAAGAATGAACAAGCCGAGGTGCAGGAAGACAGAGTGAGATAAAAGAGTATCCGTCCAAACCCTAACTATAAGTAGTCTGGCCGTTAGTACGGCATCATGATGGCGGTTGATGGGGACAATTCCGGCTGACGGTTCCGGATAACTGACTACCCCGGAATCCCAGTAACTGCTCCGGTTCCGCTTTTAACATTTTTAGACTTCATTAGAGTTGGTAGTTAGGTTGATCTGACTTTATTCCTTCCTGAAGACTATTGGTTGTTTCCTAGCACAATCTATCATAATTAATTACTAAGTTTTTGTGTTTTGGCCGGAACTTAAGGTTAACTTCCGGCACCATGTGGGAACGGAATCCCACAGTAGGTGATATACCCTTTCCAGATACTTATGTGCTCCGGATGTCCATAGTGTACATGGATGTATAGTTACTACTCCCCAAGGACCAAGTGGGTTCCCGCCGTGGGTTTCCGCCGTGGATATCCGCCGTGAGTTTCCGCCGTGGGTATCCGCTGTGGGTATCCGCCGTGGGTATCCGCCGTGGGTTTCCGCCGTGGGTATCCGCTTTGAGTTTCCGTCGTGGGTATCCGCCGTGAGTTTCCGTCGTGGGTATCCGCCATGGGTTTCCGCCGTGGGTTTCCGCCGTGTGTATCCGCCGTGGGTTTCCGCCGCAGGTTTCTACCCAAAGAGGAAAGTCCTTCCGTGACGGTAAAGGGAGGGGTTGCTGTAGATAAGACTAACCCGTATGGTATAACCTTTCTTTTTGTTATTTTTACGTATCTATTGTGGTATGTTTAGCATTGTATAGATTTAAGCATGTTGTTAGTCATTGTAAGTTCTCGATGATTCTCTGTAGAAACGAATACCTTAGGGTATCTTTGTATTAAGATGTGAATACTTGCACTACAAGAAAACCAGCCCAATGTGACTAGGTTTTATGACTACAGTTGGGCATAAACCAAAATGTGACTAGCACTGTTTCTAGTCATTTTGACTTAGTCGCTTCGGACAATCTGACTGGGGGTCATATCGGACACTTCTTGTTCCCAATACTGCGTTCCCACAGTGTTTTGGGACCTCAAAACGGGACCTGCAGTGGGACTTGGGTCCATATGACTCTATATAGTCATATATGTATGACTACACGTAGTCATCCATATGTAAATAGTGACTGAATGAATGACTATTTCTAGTGAGGTATAAGTCAACATAATATTGGTTTTATCACTACGCATAGTAGTGAGATGGTGACTAAATTGAGTCATTCATTGAGTTGGGAGAACGTGACTCTTTGGAGTCACATCTATTTGGCAACCCCTAGTCACAAATACTCAAATAGCTTCCAAATGGTGTGACTAAATGTAGTGAGGTATCAGTTAATACATGATTGGTTTTATCACTGCGCATAGTAATGAGATCTTGCACGCATTGAGTCATACATTGAGTTTGGAGAATATGACTCTTTGGAGTCACTTCTATTAGACTACCCATAGTCACGAATATTGAAATAGCTTCTGAATGGTATGACAAATTGTAGTGAGATTTTTAAAGATTAAAGAAAAAAGGAAAAAACTCCATATAGTACCTGTGCCTGATTGTTGACCCTGATTGATGTGCCTGAAAGATGCTGAATCAAGTATTATAAGCCTCAACTGTAGCAAACTAGCACCCAACAAGCACCCCAACTTCCAAACCTTCTATGTCTGCCATCCCCTCTCCCAAATTGCTTGAAAGTACACAAAGAAGAAGCATCTCTAAATAAGAGAGAATATGTGACTTGTTCGCAAAGAATATGGGATAAATGTGATTACATGTTTCAAATGTATGCTCTCATATATTATTATATGACTACTACTAGTCAGGTTATTTACTACATGACTGCGTGTAGTCACCCAAACCAACTCTCTTACTACAATAAGTCATACATAAACCAATTACCCTTACCATATGACTACATTACTATGACTACACATAGTAAGCACTCAGAGCATGACTCTGGGAACCGGGCAGGAGAACATATGTCCCGTTCCCGTAGCCGTTCCCACCCAGGTCCTCAAAAAAATGACTACATATATGACTAGTGCATGATTGAACCCTCTTAGGACTGATTTTAGACTAAACCAATGACTGAGGTGACTACGCAGTCATATGTGCTTAGTCACATCCAGTCACATTGGGCTGGTTTTCTTGTAGTGTTGCCAACACATGCTACGACAATTTGGCATGCCCACAGGTAGGAATTTTTCAACTTATCATTTACCGTTATTTGTCCTTGTACAGTACCCTCCATTAAAGGTTGTTGTTTTTTAAAATTTTCAAAACGTTATTACTTTTGTTTTTTACAAGAAAAACAACCATTACTCATACATTTCAACCTCAATGGCTGTGTAATTCCACACACACCTTCTCTATCGTATTGTAAAGCCTTAGCAGAAGTATCAAGATTGTAGAAGTATTATTATGTACATACTAGGGTTTTAAGCTGGAGGTATGCTACAATCCAGTCGACCCTCCTTTTGCAGCAAGCACAACTTGGATTCGATCAGGAAGCATGTTACCAAGCTTTGCAACCATTTTGGGTCAAGGCCTTCCCAAATTGCTTGCAACTGTGCCCACATCTCGTTGTCAGTATGAGCTCTAGGCCACTTTTGCAGGTCTATTTTTATCTTGGCCGAAACATTCTCAATAGGATTCAAATCCGGGTTGTTTGCTGGCCATTCAAGATTTCCAATTAGATGCAACTCTCTCCAAAGCTTCGGTGCCTTTGATTGCTCGACTAGGCACCATCTTCCATCAAGATAGAGTTTTTGATGGTTGGTGAAAAGTGGATTAACTCACCATCATATACTTGGTCCAAGAAGTCAAGTCTTGTACGGCGTCCTTTCACCATGCGGACAAGTTTGCTCTTCTTACAAGCTTCAAAAGCTCCCTAGACCATCACTGAAGAGCGGCCACACTTAAAAATTGGCGCAACAAAATCCATGTTGTGCTTCTCGTAGGCTGTTCTCTAAACCAACACACACCTAAAATTCTTCCCAAACTCAAAAGTCGACTCATCATTCCAAATAACATGATTCCAATCTTGAGCAATCCACTTCTTGTGTTGCAAAGCAAACTCCAACCTCTTTGTCTTGTGTGCATCACTAAGGTAAGGCTTCGTTGGTGCCACTCGTGCAAAAATTCCAGTACATTAAAGAGCTTTCTTGACAGTATTAGAACAAACCTTCTCTGGCATATTATTTGTGATCTCAACCAAGGTAGCACGTCTATTGCCTTTAACCTTGGGCACTAATGTCCTAAGATCCCTCTCACTCAGTTTTGGAGGTCTACCTGGGCTCTTCTTTGGATGAATTGACTCCCCCTCTCAGGATTGCTTTAATATCCTTTGGATTTGTTGTGCCAAAACCCCCATTTTAGCAACAATCTCAAGCGCTTTTGAACTTGCGACCTCCATTCCTATGATACAAGCCTTCTCTTCAAGACTCAAAGAAACTCTATGTGACGTTTGGGGTTCCATAGTTTTGTTTTAGCATCAGAGAGCAAGAAGTTGGACGGTGGAGAGGTGACGAGTAAGTGGAAAGGAAGAAAAAGGCAACAACTTTTATTGGAGGGTACTATATTGTACAATACCCTCACACAACTATACGTACTTTTTCGCTTAGGTACGTTTCCACACTACACTGATGCCAACTTTGGCACCCTCCTGAGAGTTGAAACATTGTCAACTTACCATAAAAATTTTGGCACAAGATCACCTCCATGTAAACAATATGTGTGCAATATTTCAAGTCCAGATGATGAATACAAAAAAAGATATTCTAAATCTACCAACATGGAGTTGCTTTGAGAAAAGTTTCACAACTTCCAACTTTGACACCCTCCCAGGAACTTAAAGAATTTTTTCCCCATGGAATTTCTAGCATGAGACCACCTCTATATTGATTGCATATTAGAAAATTCAAGTCCAAAAGATCCACAGAAATAAAACTATTTCAAAATCTAGCAACATGTGTAGTTGAGAGAAACATTTCACTATGGGCCAACTTTGAGACACTCCCAAGGATTGAATTTTTTGTTTTTTCCCATGAAATTTTTTACACAAGACTACCTTTATGTTGATCACATGCCTGCCAAATTTTAAGGCCAAAATATCTACATATTAAAAGATTTGCGAAATCTACCAACATGTGTAGTTGTAAGAAACATTCCACTGCTGCCAACTTTGACACTCTCCCAAGGATTCAATTTTTATTTTTTTCCATGAGATTTTGGATATAAGACCATCTCTGTGTTGATTATACGTGTGCTTAATCTCAAGTCCAAAAGATCCACAAAAGATAAGAAAAAAACCTAATACCAACATGTGTAATTGTGAGAAACAATAAGGAAAACCATATCACTAATGCCAATTTTGGCACCCTACCTAGGTTGGAAAAATTGTTAATAGACCATCAAATTTTTGGCACAATATCATCTTCATGTTGATAACATGTGTGCCAAAATTCAAGGCCAGAAGATGAATACAAAAAACCATCTTTAAAATCTACCAAAATATGTAGCTATGAGAAACAATTTTAAGTATCCTTTTGTATTCATCATCTGGCCTTGGAATTTGGCACTTGTTATAAGTATAGAGATGATCTTGTGTCAAAATTTCACGGTGAATAAAAAAAGAATCAACCCTAGGGAGGGTGTCAAAGTTGGCAATGTGAATGGCTCACAACTACACATCTTGGTAGATTTAGAATATACTTTTTAGTATTCATCTTCCGGACTTGAAGTTATGCACACATGTTGTTAACATAGAAATGATATTGTGCCAAAAATCTCATGGTAAAATGATAAATTTTTAGCCCTCAAGATGGTGTCAAAATTGGCAGCACAGTAGTGTAGAAACGTACGTAAGCAAAAATATTAGTATACTTTTGTGAGGGTACTATGGAGTAGGGTGACATTCAAATTGGCGTTTTGGCAATTCGAGGGATAGTGTCCTACACTGCTGCCAACTTTGACACCCTCTTGAGGGCTGAAAAATTGTTAGTTTATCATGGAATTTTGGAGACAACATCACCTTTATGTTGACAAGATGCCTACTAAATTTTAAGTCCTGGAAACATACACAAAAAAATTATGCAAGATTTACCAACATGGGGTAGATGTGAGAAAAGTTTCATTGCTGCCAACTTTGACATCCTCCCAACGATTGAGGAAATTTTTGGAGTGAAAACATCTTTATATTTTTTACATGTGTGGAAAATTTCAAGTCCAAAAGATGCACAAAATAAATAATATTCCAAATCTACCAACATGTGTAGTTTTGAGAAACAAAGGGGAAAACCATTTTACTACTTCCAACTTTGACACCTTCACTAGGGCTGAGAATTTGTTATTTCAACGTGAAATTTTTGGCATGCGGTCACTGATAACATGTGTGAAAATTTTGAAGGCCAAAAAATGTACTCAAAAGAAGATATTCAAAATCTACCAACATAGGAGTTAGCTGAGAGAAAAGTTTCACAACTTGCCCACTTTGACACCCTCCCAAGGATTCATAAATATCAATTGCCCATGAAATTCTGGACATGAAATCAACTCCACGTTGTTTACAATTTTGGTAAATTCCAAATCCAAAAGATCCAAACAAAAAACATATTCCAAATCTACCAACATGTGTTGTTGTGAGAAACAAAGGGGAAAGCTTATCACTACTTCCATCTTCAACACCCTTTCTAGGATTGAGTTTTTGTTGATATGTAATGAAATTTTTGGCACAATATCATCTCTATGCTGGTAACATTGAGGGCATAGAGTGACATAGTTGAAGGAGCGTTGTACCACTGAGTAACTTTGACTATCTTTCTAGAACTAAAAGAACTTTAGTCTCCGAAGGAGACTCGCATGAATACAGTGTTTGTTCATTCTCTTCACTAAGGATATGGCCACGGGACATAGGCTAGTGTAATAGAACTACTCTCCCCTCTCGAGGATAAACACTTTTCTACACTAGGTGCTTCCTTACACTAATTGCCTTAGAGACAACCGACCTGCCATCCCCTCGAAGACTTTGTGGGTCCCTTTTCAACAAGGCCTTGGGATCCCCGACCATAATTGGGTGGACTATGGTGGTAGACACCACGCCGGCAATAGGACTTGAACTCACAACCACCTCACCGATGTGCCATGACCCAAACCACTACTCAAAGGCCGTGGTGCCTTTTCTAGAACTACCTTCAAGGCTCCAACACATCTAAGTTTCTAGGGCATTCATTGCCATGTTGCACAACATCTTTTAGCATCCTCCAAACATTCTCGATTGGATTGAGATTGGGAGAATTTGCAGTCCAAGCTATGCCTAACGTCGACTTTTAGGCATAAAGACAAGTTCTAGCTTGTGTCCTCCAACAAATGTGCCCCAAGTCATCAAAGAAGTCCGTTCACTTTTAAAATTAGGAACTATACAACAAGTTGATGAATAGCGCTATTTGTTATTTGTAACTAATGCCCTTCTACAATAAAACGTAAAAAGAGGAATGTTTAGGATTTGACACCATGGGAATGTGATCGAACTTTCAAAAAGCCCATTTTTGACACTTGGTCTTTTAGTAGTTAGGAAGTGCATTGATTGTTGGATCTTTTCCTTAGAGTTATCTTAAAAGTGGCTGTGAGTTTGTTTTGTAATTATGATGCTTGATGATCTCTATGTGCTAATATTATGCAATGTTCCAAGTACATTATACATCTATAATAGTTCCTTGTAACTTGTATATGAATTTTTGGTTCAGGCCACATAACCCTCAACCTTTTAGAATAATACTATTATGTCTCCTCTTGAGAAAACAATTGAAACAACGGTTTGTTTTTCCTATTTCTTTTTCTGTTTCTTTGGCGTGATTATAATTTGTTGCTTGAAATAGAGTTTCAAGAGTTATCAATGAAGTAGTGTCGAAATTGGTTATAATTTCAAAATTTTGGCCACTTGGGAAAATTACATGAATATTTGAAGGTCCTTCCAACGCAATGAGTTATTCATCCAAATTAGTTGCTTCAAGTAGCACCTTGAGTTGCCACCTCAAGTAACATGTTATGGTTAATTATGCTGCACAATTCCAGAACTTGAACTTTGGAATTTTGTGGAAAAATGTCAACATTTTGTTGAAAATATGTTTACATTTATCAAATGACATTCAATTTCTTTTGCTAATGCTTGTATGTAAAAGGTTGAAATACAATCATACTCTTATACAATTAGACTACCGGATATAGATACTTCTACTTTACAAGGGATGAGGCATAAACTCCAACCCATGCTTCTTCTACCAAAACCCTCATCTCTTGAATACAAGAGCCTATCTTCCCTTTGTACAATTTAAAAAAAAATAGGTCATATCTTGTGAAGCCGAAACCAAGGTATCTGAGTATATTTAACAATGTATGAAGTATAAAGGATATACAATGGGTACATTTGATTTTTGTATTTACATATGTTTATTTAAATGAAGACCGCCATTTTCTGTTGGGGGTGACAAGGATCTGTACTTGTCTATATGTAAAGAAAACGACCAAATTAATTTTATAATTTTAAAATTCCAACAAGGTATGGACATTTTTAACTTTTATTATTTTTACATTTTTGCACCATGAACTTTGTGGATTTTCAACCATGTCAAAGATGACAAAGTTAGCTAATTGTACACCAAATTTTAGACATAAAAGACATTTGTAGCATATTGAGAACAATGTTTGAATTGGATCGACTTAGTGCACAACATTGCAAATTTACATTTTTGTTTTCTTGTGAACCCAATAATTCACAAAATCTTAATCCAAAGGGTGAAAACAAAGTTTGATGCCTCTCCTTGAAGTGCAAAGTAAAAAAAAATGTAAATATAAATATCTATCTTTTATGTAGGAAAGAAGATCTTTTCTCATCGTGCTCGGCTAGTTGAGAAAAAAAATTCATGCACTACGAGAAGTTTTTCTTTTACAAATTACAAAGATTATTATGTTAGGTACTTGTAAAATATGAAAATTCCATGAAAAAAATAATGGATGAAATAAGCCTCTACTAAATGAGAGATCTCCATCATTGTTGTTTGGTGCCTGTGGCTGGTCCTGGTCTGGCCTTGTGCTTTGTGTTTCTTCTGTGTTATAAACACAAAGCACATAGCACAGATGTAACACAGCAATTTTTGTGCCTTAGAAAACAACCAAAAAAAAAAACAAAAACAATAAGAGACAAGAAAAGAAAATGAAAAAGAAAGAGTTCTCCATCATGGGAATCTTTAATGCACACCAGTAGGGTATTTTTTAATGCACATGGGTTTGAAGTGAATACACTGGCACAAATTATTGATGCACTACAGATGTGCTTTCAAAAAGCATTGGCCAGGTGACAAACGCATCGAATGTTTCAGAATGTTGAAAACAGCCTGTCCATTGCATCCGATCAGCAATGGCATGTCTACTTTACAATTCTTTTCCATGCTTCACCATTCTGTCAAGTTCTACACAATATCTCGTCAGTACAATCATGATAAAGTCATCTCATACGGTATGTTTTAGTCTTTAGAGCAGATTCCCTATCATCAGATGTCCATCATCGGGAACTCCTCAGCTGCCGTCAACTACACTAAATATCACTTTTTGTGTAGTATCACGAATAGTGTACTTACCCTTGTACACTATCTGTGAATTAGTTTACAAATAGTGTTAGCCACCAAAATCATCAATGATACCCCAATCAACCACCTACCCAGCCGCGATGCCTTAACCCCTAAAGGACGACGACCTATTTCGCGCTAAAACTAGTCCAAAACTGCCACTGCCAAAAAGAGACATGAAAATCACATTTAAAAGTGAATTTCGGATTTTCAACCGTAAGATCTTAAAAAAGACTTCCATGTAAACATGCCATCACATTTTGGTTGCAATCCACCGCACGGATTGATAGATTTTAGTGTTTACAGTCAAAACAATGGTTCATTTTCATCCCTGAGTTGAGTAGATCAGCTGACTTTGACTTCATTTTGTATCAAATTTTTGCATTGTATAAGGTCTAAATCTTTTACCATTGTCTTAAGCATGATGTTGTTTCCCAACACACCAATTTTTAGAGGTTAAAAAGAGGTGTAGCATATTCAAAACAAATGTGCAAGGAGTGGAGGTTCAAAAATTGCCATTTCACATTTTATTTTTTTGTGAACTCCGTACGTATTCAAATGATAATCCAAATGGTCAATAAGAAGGTTTTCACCACATATTGTTGTTGAAAAAATAAAAAGTGAAAAATATGAAGATCTCTAGGTTTTATGTAGAAAAGATGAAGTTTTTTTCCCCGTTGCCCGACAATGTGTGAAAATGTTTGACTTGGAATAAAATGCCTTTTTACACTAAAGACAAGATTTTTTTTTGGAAAATTTCTAGAGAAGGAAATATTCTTTATATGTATGAAAAATCTCAATGTCAATAAAAACTTTTGTCAAAATTTTTGGAGGTGCCCGGAGTCCCCACTTTTGGCTTAAGTGGTATTAACTTTCAAACCACAAATCCAAAAATATATATAAAAATGTCTCCACCAAGCTCTTATCAGATTCCTATCTTGAAAAAAAAATCCAATTAAAAAGGATTTTTTTTTCGAATCACAGGTACCTGCCCAAATTCACCAGAGGACCGTTTTGGTCCTCTTAGTCCTATAAGGGTAAATTGACCACCTACCTCATTCTCAATCCCATATTATCCCTTCTTGCCTTTGCAGATTTCATCACTCTTGGACTTTGATGTTGCATTCAGGAAACTTTGCATCTTTCAGTTTACATGTGTGAGGTGAGCTCGTCTTGGGGATATGTACTCTTTGGATTAGGCAAGATTTTCAGGGTCCCATGTTGGTCCCATGCTTCCATGCTTCTAGAGTTTTTGACGGTGCGCAGGTATTTTCTACTCCCCAAGGTTTTTCTGCCCATATTTTCTATTGCCCAAGGTATTTTTCTAATGCCCGTTTTATAATTTCCAGTGGGGGATTTTTTAACAACAAAATTATTTCTGGTCGTTGGTCTGCTGGACCCGGAAGAGGGGGGGCTTTATACTTCCAGGCTTTGGGGTGGGGCAATTTTGCAAGCAACATTTATGGGATAAAACCATTTACGGGCAAGCACATGCGGGCAGAGAGAGAAAAGTCAGAGCCAACAACAATGACATAGTGCCAACAGTGTCAAGCCAATGGGAGCTAGTTGTACCAGTTTCAGCGCCATCAATCATCATACCATCATCATACCATTTACAAACGTTGTCACTCTTGCAATCAGTTACGCGGTGACCAGAGTACCATTTGCAAACGCCACCTAGGCCGACTACACATACTGGTAGGCATGTATGACTTTCATCCTTTGTCAAAACGCCTAGTAGGAATCATGAACCTTAACTCCATTTTTCAACTTTCAGGGATAGAGCTTGACGTTCGCACACCACGGCCACGAGCCTTGCAGCAGGTTTGAACAATACAAACCTGCCAAAACATTGTCGCGTGGATGATCAAAGACGAATCATTGCGTGGCAGCCCGAGGTTGTACGGCCGCACAATACGCACGTTCCTTGAGCACTTCAGGGACAAACACTCCACCAACCTCGTCCGTGCAAGCCGTTGGTAGGCCCAATGACATTCTCTTGCGCCAGCAGACGAGCCCGCAACAAACCAAGCCATTTCATTCACCCGCAACAATTTGGGCAAAGGAAAGCGTATTCTCAACAATGCCAGAACCGGACTAGAACCAAGGTGGTCAGAATGGGTCCTTTGGCTTTACCCATTGCTGCTACAATCTTTTGAGGTATATAAGCGTTCGGGGGTAAAATTCTCTCCTACCTTCCTAATTGAACTCGCCCTCTCAATACTTTTAATGTTGAACTCTCCTTATACCGCACACTCTTGGGACCCCAAAGATGATAGAGTTATAAAAGATAAAATCACACACTTATAGATTCAACATTTTATGGATGCAAATAACATAGTTTTGCTTTCACAACATGGTCGGTTAACATGTAGCCCAAAAAAAGAAGCTCATATAGAAATGAATGTTGTTCATCATTTAGGACTTTTGCAACGAGGTTTTGCATCCGGTGAATTTAATGAGAATCTCGTTGAAAATTTAGATGAGACACATTTCACCATAAATATGGACAACGGTAGAACATTGGGGTTTCGTGGAGATTGTTCGGTAAAATATGCCGATGTAGTTGCGGGAGGAGAATCAATGACAATGGTTGTTAGGATTTTGGGCGGACGTAGAGCAATGATAGAATCTCCATGGTTATATTTAGCAATGAAAATAGAAATTATCCCATCTGAGGATTAGAAGATTTTATCCCCGGCGTGTGTTATCGTACATGCCCAAAAGGATGGATGGACCAATCCATCATTCCTCAATACTTTGAAGAACCACAAGCATTTCAACCCGACATTTATAACCGTACAAAAATAGTGTGGATTGATAATTGTTCGGGCCATAATATAACCCCTAGATTAGCGGAGGTATTAGTCCAAAAAGAACCGTTTTAAGATATTTACCTCCATGTGCCACTCACCTATGTCAACCTGCGGATACTTTTATTATTTCAAAGATTAAAGATGCATGAACAAGGCGATGAGAAATGAAGAAATTGGAGCTCATTCAAAGTGATGCATGGCAAAATATTCCGCGCAGTGACAATCAATGGTCCGGTAAACTTCTTAATCCCGGTAAAAGATTTTTTCTCCAATTGGCGGCCGATTCCATTGAAGAAGTTAATCAGTTATTAGATTGTGATAATATGTCTTATGCTTGTAAATCTATGATTGGATGTGGTTTAGCTTTAAAGCTAAATGGCACGTATCAATTATTTCCACACCTTCAAGAGATTGTTGCAAAATATCGTCAACATTTTGAAGGATTAAAAGTGCCTCATTTGCCTACGGCAACATAATATCATATATCATCAACCCCTTACTTTTTTTAATCCTTACTTTCTCAAATCCTTACTTTTTGTACCCTTACTTTTCAAACCTTTACTTTTCCAACCCCTTACTTTTTCACCCACTTACTTTTTCTAAGCCTTATTTTTTCAACTCCTTACTTTTTGAAATCCTTACTTTTTCAACCCCTTGCTTTTTCAAATCCTTACTTTTTCAAATCCTTACTTTTTCAATTTCTTACTTTTTCAATTCCTTACTTTTGTACCCCTTCTTTTTTGTAACCTTTACTTTTTCAAACCCTTATTTTTTCAACCCTTATTTTTTTCAAATATTTTGTTTTTCAACTCTCTTCTATCTCAAATGTTTTCTTTCTAAATCTTTTACTTTTGTAGTCCTTTACATTTCAAGCACTTTTTTTTAAAGAATACTTCTGAAAAAGTTTACTTTTTCAATGTGGTCATATTTCAAAAGCTCCATTTTTCAATCATATACTTCTAAAAAGTTTCGTGTTTCTATTGTTTATTTTTTGAAATGAACATATTTCAAATGTCTTCTTTTCAAATGTATATTTATTCAAATGTTTATTTCTTTAATCGTTTCCATTTTCAAAATTTTCCAATCTTCTATTTTCAAATGTTTCCTATTTTTGCAATTCCACTTTTCTTCCATATCTAGGTTCTTCTCTCAATCTTTTATTTTCCAAATCAATTTTTGGTGTTCATTCCATTCTAAATTCTATTTTATCCAAATGTTTTTTTTTCTAAATGTACTTTAATCTTTGTTGCTTCTTATACTCAAAATGTACACATAATCTTCTTCTATCTTGATACACTAAATGTGCACAAGCAAAAAAATATATACTGCAATCTTAAGTCGATTTCACAAATAGTGTAGTAGTTGGCATTTAGTGTAATGATTTGTCCCTACACTAATTGCCCAGTTCACAATTAGAGTACGAGTTCGCTTTTAGTGTCCACTATACTAAAAGTGATATTTAGTGTAGACTTATGTTGAGCCGCAGCCCGCTTAACCCCTAGAAGACCAAGTGTCAAAAATGGGCTTTTTGAAAGTTTGGTCAGGTTCCAATAATGTCAATTTCCAACATTCCTCTTTAAAATTTTTACTATAGAAAGGCATTACCAAGACCTTAGTGGGAAAACAAATTTTCCCTAATTTGGACTCTTGATGAAAAAGTTGTAGGGTTTTGAATTTCAAATGGGGAGAGCGGGCACCTTGGGCACCTCCAAAAACTTTTGCTAGGACACTCTATTGAATGTGAGATTTTCAGTTATCGCAAGTGATATTATAATATGATACCCTTTAAGGCCGAATGACAATATGTGGATCATATTGGCACAAGAACCTTTGTAGCAAGCGCTACAAGCCACCTCAAAGGAAAAAATAGAACATGACTTAGAGGTGGAGGAAGATGGGCATCTACTGAGACCATTGTCATGACAATTGGTGCAAGCATCGGCGAGCTACAGTGATTTCCATTAATTGAGTTCGTAGATATTTGTGTTGAAATGTACTCAATGCGTAGATGTCATTCCGCATGATCTAGAACACTCCTAGATCCTCACAGGCCACAAAAGCTCATTGGCCTTACAGGTCTAAATAGTTGCTCAAGATTCCTTTCTAGTCCATCAATTGGGTATTATAGAGCATCCCACGTTACATGACCATTGACCAAAGCATTGCTACATCACCATGCCATTCCATTCTCCTAAAATTCCTTTTTCAAAATATTCTCATCAAAGTAGATTTTATGCAGGTTCTATACAAAGTCCTTGGAAAGTACATACCTAAAGATTGCCTTCAGTTTAGAATGTTTCTTTAAATTTTTTTAATGCCTAGTATGAGGCCCTAGGATGGTCGATTTTGGTGCATTTGAGGTTTAAACTTTTTCAACAATTGGCCGTTGTTGTTGTGGTCTTCATAACGCACTTTGGGCAAGTTGTTAGCTCCCTAATCTCCAATTGATGCAGGCATTAACAAACAACTAACAGTGATTCCCGTGAAGTAGGGTCGCAAAGAAATGTATCCACTACATAGATGATATTTTGCATAATCTATTAAACTCATAGATTCTCCCAGACCCTCATGGTCCACTTAGGCGTTAAGGGTTAAATGAGTTTTGAGTGAATAGATCAAAATGAAGCAAGTGATCATTGATGGAAAGAAATGTAGCCATAAGAAAAGAAACTAAAAACATAAAAGAGAAAGGACAAGAAACACGTGGCAAGCCTGGCCTGTTTGAGAAGCAAGGGAATGATGTACCAGTTCATCCTGTGGGACCTTGACCCAGTAGGTTGTCATATACTTCAACATGGCATTTGTGTCATGTTTAGAACACTTTGCGTAGGACTACATCACAACACTCCAAAATGGCCATAAAGTCAGCTTGTGGCAGGTTCTGCCAGCCCGTTGGCCAATTTTCAGCTCATAATATGTCCGGTACAAGAGAAAATAACAGCTCAAATTTCCTCCACCTCACTGCTTGTACTTGGCCATGATACAACTATCTTATCTCTTTTAAGTATCTTATCTCTTGTAAGTCAAGCTGGTACCTGACAAGCAGCACTAGTACAAAATATGGTGCTGTTTTTATATTCTCAACTTGATGCTTTCTGGTACTGTGTCCCAAACAGTGTGGAAAAAGTGTCAAAAACTTACTGTCTAGTGCCAAATTTTGTCTCAAAATGTCCTGTGTCCCATCTGTAGCAGTAGGAAGTAAGCCCCCCTAAAACCGACAAGTTAAGGAATGTGCCTATATATGGAGAGGAGATAACTATTTTTCAGTGATAGCCAATAGAATTACAATTCCAACCCAAGCGATTTCATATTTTTTTGATGAAAACATGATTAGTTATGAATTTTCAAACTGTGCAGCCATGTTCAGTGGGTCATAACCAACGTCCAAAAGTAAGGGTCTTGACTAATAGCAAACCTCCATTTGGAGCTCAGTTGGTGGAAATGGGATGGAAGAGGGTTGAATATACCCCAATTTTATAGACGTTACCTATGGGTTTTTGTTGGTTATTGGGGGCTTACCTTACATGTTTTGGCCACTTAGAGAAGCCAACTATCCATGAAATGGAACTTGCAACTCACTTCCAAACTTTTCTTCTTCATTTTCTCACATAGATAAGTGGAGAACAATTAGCCCAGACCAAGCTTTGCTGATTCCAGTCTGCCGCTTCTAATCCAACCAGCTTCACAATCAAGATCAGTCAAAACATGATAAACATGACATAGGAGGCTAGGCAGCAGAGGACACGTAAATATCAATACAAGAATAACACCGTCAACACAGGCTCATGAAAGATACAGCGATGCATGTCAGGACTCAGCCGCAAAACCAATTGCGCCTCTCAGCAAATAACTCTCAAAAATCATGAGCCTGAATCGACGCAACTGCACATTGGCCGCAGCGTCATGGCAGCCAGCACATCCAACTCCTCAAGAATATTACCACTAGAAGCCATTCGCATACCATCAAGTAGTACTGCACACACATGCCCCAATTATAAGGGCCTGCCCCAGCCGGAACATAACACTGCAACTTCCCACGCAGTACATGGTTGATAAACAAAAACATGGTATAACTTACTGCCACCTTGTAAATGACGACCTTGCTTCCCATCTATCCTCTCTCGGAATCGACGGGCTCTTCAGATGCTCCAGAACACTACGGACGTGATTTGGAAGGTGCAGCTTTAGATCTGGAAGGTGCAGCTTGGATCTGGAAGTAGGTGGAAAGTTGACGAGGGATTGACGTACTGTATGTCGTTGCTTTTGTGGTGTATGATACTATGAGGTCCAGTTCTTCATGTTTGATAACTACAGTGCAGCACGCAGCGGATGGTTCAATAGATTTTGTAAGTGGCATATACAGTACCGGTACATGTACCCTTCATTCTTCTCAACAGGCTCAATGAGCTTGTGACGTTCCAATTGGTGAGTCTCGAGCTGGTGAATGGTGGCACTTGATCAGTTCGGTAGGCGAACGTGTACAGTCTCATACCAGGCTCAGTTCCATGTGGTTAGGTCTAGTTTCAACCTTCACGTGTGTTGTTGTGGTTGTCCGAGGTGGTTAGCGGAACTAGAAAGTTAGAAGTTATCGAATTGCCTCATATTCTTCTCAGCAAGCTCGTTTGATGAGCATCAAAGTTCATGTGTTGACAAGTGCAGTTGGTTGTGAAAGGCGGTGAAAGGCGGATATATCTAGGTCGGAGCATGTTGTGTGAAGAACAGGTTCGATGATCAGTCAGATTGGATCTCCCGACCAGTAGTCCGCCGAGATGACACCGTTTCAAGTTGATAGTAGTGGCAGGAATCGGTTTGCGTGTCGGGTGAACATGGTGGACGACCCTCATCGTAGAGGACTGGATCAGTTCCCGGAGGTCCAGACCTGCAGCCTGGAGGGCCGAGAATCGCAGACCATCCTTTCCGATCTAGACGGCACGCTTCTGCGATCCCGAAGCGCCTTCCCTTACTACATGCTGGTCGCCTTCGAGGCCGGAGGTCTGTTACGTTCCATAATGCTGCTGCTCGCGTCCCCACTCATCTGGATCCTGTACCAGTTTCTGTCGGAATCCTGGGCCACCAGGGTGCTCATCTTTTTCTCCTGCGCCGGCGTGAAGGCTGAAGCGATCAAGTCCGTCTCGCTCAGCGTCCTGCCCAAGTTCTACCTGGAGGATCTTCACTCGGAGAGCTACAGGGTCTTTATGGCGTTCGGGAAGCGGTGCGCGGTGACGGCGACGCCGCGCGTGATGGCGGAGCCGTTCCTGCGGGAGTTCCTAGGCGTAGAGGCGGTGCTGGGCACGGAGCTCGAGATCAGCCGCGGCGGGTACGCCACGGGGTTTGTGGCAGGTAGGGGCCCGGTTCTCGGGGCGGAGAAGGCGCGCGCGGTGCGGAAGTACTTCGTTGATGCGCTGCCTGATGTTGCCCTGGGTCACCAGACTGGTGACCTCCCATTTATGACTCTGTGTAGGGTGAGTTCACTTATCACGATGTCTCTTGCATGCAGTTGTGAAGTTCAGCACATGGCCCTGGTTTGTGAGGACGACCTTGATCATGTGGAGAGTTTCTAGACAAGTTGCGAATTAGTGTACGTTGCAGAACGTGTGCTTTGAAGGGGTGCCGAAGATTCGGCTGCAGGGTTTCAGTGTTGGATCGCATGTGTGCATAGGTTCAGTCTCTTTCTCTACTGGTCCTTCAGTTCTAATCTATCTAATCAACGTCCCACTTACCAATTAATGAGACCAGCTGAACTAATGTTTGGTTTCGTTGCAGGAATCCTACCTCGTGTCAAGCTCCAAACCTGCACAACCGGTCCCTCGAACCGACTACGCGAAGCCGCTCATCTTTCACGACGGCCGCCTCGTCCCGCGTCCGACACCCCTGATGTCTTTGATGCTCCTCCTATGGGCGCCGATCGGATTCCCCCTCGCCGTCATCCGCATGGTAATCGCGACCTCCACCCCGATGTGGTTTGCCGCGCCAGCCAGCGCGCTCCTGGGCGTGTCAGTCCGCATTAAGGGCACACCCAGCGTCCCCCACCGCCGCGGCGGCACCCTGTTCGTGTGCACGCACCGCACGCTCCTGGACCCGATAATCTTGTCGATCGTATTGGGCCGCAAACTCACCGCCTTGACCTACTCCGTCAGCCGTTTGTCGGAGGCCCTGTCACCCATCCACACTGTCCGACTGACTCGATGCCGCCTCACAGACGCGAACACCATCCGTAGTCTTCTCAGCCAAGAAGATCTAGTGCTCTGCCCCGAGGGAACCACCTGCCGGGAGCCGTACCTTCTCCGCTTCAGCTCCCTGTTCGCGGAGCTGACAGATCAGATAGTTCCCGTGGCGATGAATACTCGGATCACGTTGTTCCACGGGACGACGGCGCGCGGGTGGAAGGGCCTGGACGCGTTCTTCTTCTTCATGAATCCGCGGCCGCAGTACGAGGTGGGTTTTCTGGAGCAGCTGCCGGCGGAGCGGACGTGCGGCAGCGGGCGGAGCAGTCACGACGTGGCCAACGACGTGCAGGCCGCGTTGGGGGCGTCGCTCGGGTTCCAGTGCACGCAGTTGACGCGGCGGGATAAGTACCGGTTCTTGGTGGGGCATGATGGCCATGTGGCCGGCCCGGAAACGGGTATATACCCGGGGTGATACATCGGTGCTACTATGGAGATACCATGTTGGTACCCCGGTGGGCACCTACCCGGTCTACACCCCATGACGTTTGCCGGGTTTTGCGGATAGGTGGGGATGCTCTTAGGGTGGTGCCTGAGGGGTACGCTGGGAGAGTTGTTGGGGTTGAGTAGACGGGATGAATATAGGGTGTTGATGGACATGATGGGGGCGATGGGGGGACTTCCGGAACCAGATATTACAGTGTTGGGGCTATACCAAGGTTATGCACCGTACTATGCGAGCAGGAACCCGATTTCTGTCCTGGTAATAACTATTCCAATAACATGTGACAATGTGGTCATACACGGGGTTGGCGGAGCTGGGAGTTGGAGCTTGAATTGATTTGTGAGTCGGTCGGGGTTTTGAGATAAGAGCAACTCCACCGCGATGTGTCGAAGAGGGGAAAATCTCAGTCTGGCATGCAACGGTAAGGGGCCAACCCCTCCCCCCCTTCCGACTCAGCAGTGCACCCCGGTCAAGTGGAGGTGGCGTCCCAATGACAATGGCCTTCTATGGAGTGGTTGTATGCAGGGGTAGGGTCCGGCCTATTAGACATGTCCAACCACTAGGGGGGTGGGGTGTGCTTTTATTTAGGCTTGCAGGTTGACTCGGGCTCGTGGGGTTTACTCTTAGTGCTTATTCAGACTCACGGAGCGTTTACTCAAGCTCGTGGGACTTGGGCTCTTGGGGCTCCCTAGCCGGCGTTTGGACTCCACCCCCGGCAACCGGGCCAAGAGCTGAAGGTCACCCCCTGTCTCCCGGCCTAGCATGGCGGCCTATCATGGTCGTGCTAATGGTGCGGGTGGAGATGCTCTAAGCCTGGTATTAGCAGGTGATGATGAGAGCAGGCTTCTCGGGTGCTATGTTGATACTCAGGTGATGTCCGCTATTACCCGCGTAGAAATGCAGGCAGAAATGCAGGTGATGTCTGGGTAACACGCAGTTGGTTGTCACAAACCTGTGAGTTGGGTGCTGGAATTTGGTGGATCATTGCTGGGTCCCAACAGCACCATTTGGAACAGGTTGCTCAGGTGAAACTCATGTACCACGATGTTACTCATGCATCATCCATGATTGGAACGGTTGGTTAGGTGTTGTGTGTACAAACCCATGCAGTTGAGCTATGATAGAAAGCACAGAGGGATGACCGGATGAGGAAAAATCATGCTCTTTATTGGAGTATGAGTTGGAAATCATAAGAGAAGTTCAGAAACCAAGGGTTGGAGAAGGTGTGCCATGGATAACCCTGATGGCCCTGTTCATTTGCAGAAATGCACGGCCAGACCCCTCCAGCTCCCAGCATCAAGCCACACTAATCCATGATTTAACCCTTAACCCCTAAATTTCCAAGAATCCCCTCGGAGGACTAGAAGGTTTGAGCAGGTTCCTATGGTGTCATTTCACAACAGTTTTCTTTGAATTTTTAATGTAGATGAACATTACTAAAAGCTTTATGTAAGTCCATTTCTTTCTTGAATCGGGTGTTTAATGAAAAAGTTACAGGGTTTTGAAGTTCAAATGGGGATAGGTGGCACGTCGGGCACCTACAAAAACTTTTGCTAGGACACTCTATTGAATGTGAGATTTTCAATACTAACTAATAATATTATGTCCTTTCATGTTGTCAAAAAAATCTCTTGTCTTTAGAGAAAAAAAACATATAAAGCCAAGTCAAATATTTTTCACACATTATCGCACATTGTCGGGCAAGGTACCAAGAAAACTTCTTCTTTTTCACATAAAACTTTGAGATCATCATATTCTTTACTTATTATTTGTTGTGCACCATTATGTGGTGTAAACCTTCTTATTGACCATTCGATCCTCATTCTAAAACATACTAAGTTCTCAAAAAAATATTATGCAAATTGACAATTTTTGAACCTCCACTCCTTGCACAATTTTCTTGAATATGCTACACCCTTTCTTTACCTCTAAAAATTGGAGTTCAAGGAACCGATACCATGCTTAACATGATGAAAATGAACTTATACCTTGTGTAGTGCAAAAATTTGATACCAACTGAAGTCAAAGTTTGTTGATCCACTAAACGTACTAGGGAAGAAAATGGACCCTTTTCTCTACTTCAAACACTATAATATTACAATCTATGCAGTCAAACTTTATGAAATTTTTAATGTATTAAGTCAATTAATAAGTATTAATTGAGATCCTACAGTTAAAACTAGAAGATTTTTTTTGTTTTGTCCTTACTCATTGCACTAAAAGTCTAAAACAAGCAGCTTTAAAGTGTTTTTGGTGTGAAATTGTCAAAGAAATTTAGGGGTTGAACGCTAGTAGGGAAGTGTATATAAAAGCAAGTATTTTACTCTATAGAATACAAAAAATGAATTGAAGTTTAGCAAGACTTACACCTTGGGATTGAAAACTTTTCAACTAACATCTTTCATTTGGAGGTCATTTCAAAATGTGAACCTTATCATGTTCAAATACAACACCATACATGTAGAATACCATGACCACCAGTGGCACCTTCTTGACATTTAATCCCTTTCTAGAGGCATTTATGATCATATTCATTATTTTGAGACAATTTTGGAGTTTTGAGACTTTCTGCCAATAATTTGAGCAACTATTTTGAACTCATTCATGCATTTTGTTGAATTTCTAAATATAAATTATTCTCGAGTCGAGGATAACTTTCCCAACTGTAATTTAAAAAATTAAGATATAAGATTAACCGAGAAATCAATTACAAATATAAGATCAGAGTGTGAAAAGTCTCAATACAAGTGTACTCAGCTTCAAGTTGCATGCCCGGCATATCATAGATGGAGTGTCCATTTGCACTGGCAAAGTGAGGGAGGGAGCTCGTGATGTTTGGGGATTCATGCTGATGGGATGTTTTGCAGGGATTTGAGGGAGTTAGAATTAGGTGAGCCTGTGACAGGGCGTGCAGGTTCATGTATAGTGTGGGCTCCAGTTACTGAGGGATTGAAGGATAGATCATAGGACACAATTGAAAGTGTGTTCCAAAGTTGTGAGTTTGGAATGTCATGTTGTTGGTTCTTTGGGCTCTGGATGTACAGTACAGTGTAGGGATGTGTGTAGTGCTTAACCCTTAAACGTCGGGGCAACCAAAATCTGGTCGATGTACAAATGTAGAACGCTCCACAGGGATGAAAATTCATTGTTTTCATCTAGTTTTTTGTGTCGATGGTGTCAATGAGTGTCTGCATCACATACACTTTAGAAATTCTTTGTGGGGTTGTGCAATTTTTATCTATAGCAAAGAGTGTGATAAAAACAGGCACAACGGCTTTGGAAGCTAAATGCCCAAGCCTGGGAATTTTTTATATTGAGGCAACACTTTTTTTTTAGCAGAGCCTATGTTGTAAGGAGGAACGGGTTCACTTTATAAAAATGCATTTGAGTCATGGGCACGTTGACCTGTCAAAAGAGGGCACGTTGCCTTGTTAGAAGAGGGAGCTTCTCTGCAGTGGGAAAGTTTGGTGGTTGACCATTCAAAAGGAATACAATGCAAAGAAAATGGATGTTAATCAAGATCACAACATACATGTACAACTTGATTGATAAGGCAATACAAGCTTACTCACAAAATACATGATTACATGTACGCGCTACAAAAATCTTTCAAGAGTGCGAAAATGACATCAACTTTATCCACGCGTATTTCCTCGAGAGATCAAAATTCATATATCCCAACAAAGCAGCACGAGGCTCGAATCTAGAAAAACTACATTCCAACACAAAAAGATAAATAAGAAAATCCATTTTGTATCTTATCCAAGCTTTCTTCTCAGTAAGAACCAAATTGTTCTTGGTCTCCTCAACACTGTGGATCATTACTAATAATGATTGTCAAATACATGTACCCAATGCTTTGATCATTAGCACACTAAAACAAATAAACCTCGAACATTACAAGCAACATCCAGTTATGATGGATTGAATTGGCAAGCAATAATTGATTCAAAAGGTGATGACTCGAAAGGGCGACTGACTAGATTGTGTATTGGCAAAAACACCCTTGAACCCTCCCATGCCAAGTCACACAATCCCATTGTAAGACGAGTATCGGGACATGTATCCTTGACACCGACATGTAAATCTCCAAATCCAAATACATGTAGCTATAAGATAGTACAATAGCTAGGAGTACAATTTTACCTCAATTTTACAGAGAAGCCCTACAAATGTCCATTTGGTGATTTGGACCTCCAAGATGACATTGTGCTCTTGTAGCTAGAACAAAAACACATGCATTGATATAAAGCATCTAGAACAAATGTCACCTCTCCAACAACAACCTCCACAATGAAGCAGAGTAACCACCTGGCAAATGTGTTGCCAAGCGTATCCTCGAGCAATAAACCTAGTTGAAATTACATCTACAACCGTGCCCAATGTCACTCCCTTCACCTCCAAGGTGAAAACCGTACCTCGTTCGACCGGAATTGGAGCCTCAAGTGCCGGAGACAGAACCTCCTCGTCATGAACATATCAAGGTCCATGACAGGAACGTAAACTCAAGCGCCAGATGGTGGAACCTCCCACGACATCTCTCTCACGTTGCACATACTCAACCGCGTGACGTCTTTTGGAACAAATGCGCCACCTTCTTAGCGCCAATGTCGATTTCCAGCTTCAGCATGCAGGGTCTAGATTTTAGAAGACAATTTTTTTGTCGGCGACCGACTCTAGGTTGAATTTTGAGCGACTAACTCCACGTTGGATTCCAATGAGGGATTCATGGAGAACGGTGAGCGGAGTGCAGCTGCAATTGCTATGCGATTGCCAACGTACAGATTCCAGAGACGGTTGCGTATTGCGTCCCGGGTTGGTGGTACCACCACCGAAGCGTGGTGATCTTGCTCTTCGAAGGACCGAGACGTTGTCAAGGTCAACGCGCACAACATCTTCACCTTCTTCGTCGCAAGAATCTAGTGCGCGAGGGCGCGAGAGTGCGTGGCCCGATCACGCCCAGATGGTGTTGCAACGGCTACTTCCGCAGATCCTCACCCTCTGCATTCTCATGCTCTTGCTCACAAAATAAAGTTCACATGTCTATACACTAACATCATCCACAGTATGCCTTCAACAAACTGAGAGACATGTCCTCCTCTTCTACTGCAGATCCAAAAAATCTAGAATAGTCCGGAACTATAGAGCATGGGTCGGCCACTGCATTGTCAGGGCAACGCATGGTGGGTTGGGGGCTGCTTTGCAGTTTCCCACTCTCAATAGCCCGACATTTTCCATCTCCCTACCCTCCCTGCCCTGCATGTATTTCTCTCAACACTTCTCTTGCACAGACACTCATTTGCAAGGTTAATTCCCTTCTATTATTGTCGTTCCCTTCTCATTGCATAATCTCTCTTTCTCAATTTGTTACTCTGCTTTCTAATGATGCCTATCCCTAATCCGTGTTACTATTTTGAAAATGTTTTTCCATTTTTTCATCACTTGCCTCAACTATGCAAAATACTCTTTCGTCACTGAAATCATCAATTTCTTCATCTACATTGAGCTCTTTTGTACTAAGGGACTGCTTTCTTTATTTTCAACTCTCAATTCTCTTATGCTAGCACATATTTTCAACAATTTCTACATCTTCTGTACTTCCAAAGATCCTTGCAACAACACCAACGGTGATTGGCCCCTCACTGCCTTCTCATGCACGGCTTTAGGTCTGTCGCTTAGGGGTTAATAGATGATATGTCTACCATCAAAAGTGGAAGTACCACTAGCCTATGTCTTGTGGACACAGGCTTAGTGGTGGGACATATAAGGTAAGGGTCTCTTGATCCGACCCTGTTTCTTAAACCGTCCTCTAACTCAGAGTACCTACAGTGTACCTACAGTGTACATGTCAGAGGGGGACGGTTTAAGAAACATGGTCGGATCAAGAGACCCTTACCTTAGTTAAGAGAGCAGATGATGTCTACAGTGGGTGACTGTTGAAGATGCAAGTCCTAAGGCCCAAGGACTATAGTATGTTGGAATTAAGTCTATGGTGTACATAAGTTTATGAATTGTATGACTATGCTCTTTGGAGTCACAATGTCTATGGTCTGAAGTTTGTGGAAGGTGAAGGTTCATAGTCTTTGTGTGGAGTTCTAGTAGGTCCAATTAGGGCTATGGTCTATATAAAGAGTGTCTTAACCCCTAAGAGGCCAAGGCATTTTCCCTCAAGAAACACTCCAAAACTACCGCTATCAACAAGTGGCAAGAAAATCTAATTTTGAATTACAATTTTGGACTTTTAACCGTAAGATCTTTAAAAAGACTTCTATTTTTCATACAATCCACTGCATGAATATGAAGATTATTATAGCGTTTGAAGTCAAGATAATGGTTCATTCTCTTCCCTGCGTTGAGTGATTGAGCAGACTTTGACTTCAATTGGTGTCAAAGTTTTGCACTACAGAAGGTTTAAATCCTTTACCATTTAAGCATGATCTTTGTTCCTTGTACACCAATTTTTAGAGATAGAGGAGGGGTGTAGCACAGCGACGCTATCTTGTGAGCGGTGAGCAGCGAATGGCGAGCAGGGAGCCAAAAAATCTATGAAAAAAAAATTAAATTGTGTTTTTAAAAAAAAAAAGTGAAATTCAGTGAGAAATCCTCTTAAATGCAAAATTTGCACACAAAGTTTAATACAATTTACTAAATTAAGAATGTATCTTATAACCGTGGTCACCTCAGCATTGTGACAACAATGTCTGATTTGGGGCCTTCTCCTCTTCCGTGACTACGTTTCTATGAACATTCAATTTATTACTTCGCACAATATCATGTCTCATATGTTCTGAATTCAGGATTCAGAACCCCAATTCAAAAGTATAATTTGATATCTATACGTACCCTGTGATGCTACTTAAGACCAAATCACAAAGTCTGATCTTTGCTACAAACTCTGAGTTACTCATGCCTGTTCTGCAATGTTGGCAAGTTCAAGAATGCGCATCACTTCACTGAAGCTATAACTGGGAGCGTGCATGAATACATCCATCTTGTAATCCATCTTATATAGGTAACAAAGGATGTAGTACACATGCTTGCAATACTTCCACTGCCCCTTCTTTCCCAATGCCTCAGACTGCATTTTCAAAAAATCAGGGCAAGAACACCCCGGAAGGTCCGTAATGGTGATACAGTAGGACTTTTCGGAGCCTGTGTCAAGGGTAATAACACATCCCCAACCTGGATATGGTATGGCAACGACGTTCGAAACGTAGCACTTATTCATAAGAGCAGCGTTTGACCACTTGTTGCGTTGCTCAATCGTGGGAACGTCCGAGTCTCTACGGATCGCATAGCCGTGCCGAAAGGTGTGGAATGAATCCGGATTCGAGGGAACCGGGAAGTGAGAACGCGGAAGGGGCATGTCCATAGACACTTAGAATTGTCTCCGCGGTGAAAGAACACCACGTTGCTGCAATTGAAAACCAACTTCCTCTAACGCCAATACCTCCTGCACTGTTAGGTTTGTGCCAAAGTTCACAGGCCACGTCATCGGAACTGCGGGCCAATCCAGTACAAATGACCGCTTCGACCACTTCACACAGCGGCCAATGTCATTAGGGCAAAACCAAAACTCCGCTTGAACGTCCCGTGGACTTCTGTAATCCTTCTTCAGATCAACATATGTTGGGGCTGGAGTTCCATGACTTCCACGTTGTACTCTAGCATTGCACTGGTCACATGTATGAGCTTGCAATGCTTGGCATCTTCGAGCGGACTTTTTGGGAAGACGAGCAATGTGCCACTTCAATGGATCACAATCTGACTCCAATACGGATGTTGTATGCTGAACTCCAGAATCGTGACTGCTAAGTGACTCTTCAATACGTGCCCGAGTCACCCTCGTCCCATCTCGTGGAATAGAGTAGTTTACCATATCGGAACGGTGGGAATCATGTTCGGACGCTGGGGGCAAATCAAGCTTACGCTTGGTAGACCCAAAAATCTCTTAACCTTCTAGGCGGCCCGTTCGGGTTAGTAGGTCTGCAACATTTGGGAAATTCCTAACAGCCTCAACAATGAGTTTAGGGTCACTTGAACGTTGAGCAGAACGCAGCCGAAGCGTGTCTTTATTCGGTCATGTGCCAGATGTTCCGCCCTTCAACCATGCACGATAGGAAGTTATCTGCATGAAAGCACGGATGAGATCGTCCATGATTGCAGTGTACAAGCATGTCATCGAGTTTCCAGATGCTTGAAGCCACCGATTGTGGACCATCTCAGCAAGGTTGCATGAAGGCATGTCCGCTCTCTCATCCAGCGTCAGATCCTAGCAGGAGTCAACGACTGTCATGATACAATTTAAAAGCGCAAGAACCAGAGGTGTACTCGAGCAAAATACATGAATCACAAAACAAGAGACTACTTACAAGTTGCATTGCGCCGCCCCATTGTCGATATCGAAAGTGCCAAAACGCCATCCAATCCTCGAGAGCTCGTCTTTCGACTTCGGTAGTGGCACCAGAGGACACCCACCATCCTCTTATTACATTGTACTGCGCTTCGGCCTCCTCTTGAGACTTTGCATTCTTCCAAACACTATAAGAAACCCGTGTTTTTTGTCACGTCCTGAATTATGTCCCAAGAGACATGTAGACATCCAAATTTACATCCCTCTGACGTACCAACGCGTGTAACACGCTATAACGCGTGGGGACATCACCAAAAACGTGAGGACATCCCTACGACAGGGACGATTTTCGGAGATTTTGAGAGGCTGGAAATGGTGCCAACTGGGCGCCACGTAGACGACACCTAAGCGGCAGGATGACGGGCAGTGCCACATGGCCGGGAATTTCATCCGATCCAATGGTGACGTGGAATCTGACGTGGCGTCTGACCTGGACCCGGGAAAGAGTGACTTGGCAGCCCACGTCAGCAGATATTTGCGTGGTTTTTTTTCAGATTCGTGTTTGCGGGGACGTCATTGGTAACATGGCTGTGTTTTTTAAGACGTCCTGGGTTGACGTGGAGATGTCGTGTTCGACGTCTACGCCAACGCTACCTGGGTTTTGATGCTGATTTCGTTGAACATCGCCATGCCCTAGAGGACGTGGCGATGGACATGATCGCGTCCTCCAATACGTTGCCGACCCATGGTCGTCGGCAATGAGGGTGTCATCGCAGACGTCTCAAAGAACTTATGCGTGTCTGACGTGACATCCCCTGATGCATGGTATTGCTGACGCTGTGTATGTGATGGTGTTTTGGAGGGACATCGAGAGATGTTGTACAAGACATGAATACGTTGTACAAGACATGAGTATGTTGTACAAGACATGAGTACAAGACATGAATACCTCATCATACATGTAACATGTACATTCATCCAAATTCATACTTACTGGCCTACTTGCAAATGTGATAATATGATATACACGCAATTTAAAATATGAATGCCTTCCACTTTATAGTCATTACATAGACGAATACAGCCTATACTGTACTCAAAATTGAACATCGCTAAAGTGTCACAACATCGTAGCCTAAAACATTGCCGTGTATGTGAACATGTCCAGGAATATCTCCATAGACACGGGGATGTTTCAAAAGACGTCCTTGCATTTCCTAAGTGCTGCGGCATACGTCTTCTACAACATGGTCACGTCTATATGTCGCTCACAGCACATTGCATGTCCAACACTGCACCTCTAACCTCTACACTCTAAACTCTAACCTCTACACTCAAAACTCTAACCTCTACACTCTAAACTCTAACCTCTACACTCAAAACTCTAACCTCTACACTCTAAACTCTAACATTCTAACTTGTAAACTCGGTCTACACTCTAAAACTCCAACCTCTACATTCTAAATTCTAACTACTTGGAGAAATGAAGGCCAAAGTGAGCTTTGTGCAACCTCAAATTCTACTTAAAGGTCTCATGACCTAACTATGGCTGCAGCAGCTAACCCTAGCCGCCTCATGACCTAACTATGGCTACAGCAGCTAACCCTCGCCGCCTCTATTCATCCAATGAACTTGACGAAATTCATCCTACTTGATGGTTATGTTTTGCAAGACACGATGATGTTTTCCAGGACATGTCAATGTTTTGCCAAACACTGCTGATGTTTTCAGAGACGTCTCTGTGGGATGTCCTCAAAGATATGTAGACGTTACTCGAGACATCTTCAATTGGATGTCTCAAGTGACGTGGACCTATACACAGAATGACGTGTCACCTTATTCGACATGGAATTGTGTTTGCCATGTAGATGAAGTGCTGTAAACTACAAAATATATAATATTGCCACATGGGTAAGCCACCAAGGACTTTACAAAATCACCCTAAATTCCTTATAATTCTGGTTTTGGTAGAAAAGTGGTATTTTAATATTATATTAATTAATAAATATTATTTAATATTTACATATACAATACTGAATTTAATATGTCCGCTTTAATTACAAAATAATCAGTTTTTATAAAATATTATTATAATATTAATTAATATTTTGTATTTTTAATATTTAAAATTTTATTTTATATTGGAAACCATTTTGATACGAAGTGGACAAATCAAAAATTTCAAAGGATCAAAGTTAATAAATATAATCAGAATATTCTTCAATTTTATATACTTTATTTTTTTTATTTTTTTAAAAAAAAATCTTGTTTTATAAGGCTCGTGCCCTTTTTTTCTCCTCTTATAGACCGCTGCCCGTTTCGTTGTTTTTTTTAACGTTGGGCTGCTTTCTACCTTGCACAGCAGTAACTTTGACATTCTTACCCCAGGTGAAACGCTTGTCCGCTGCAAGCGTGGCAGTTTTGCGTCACCCAAGATGTCCTCGATGACATCCTTGGAGACGGGCGCGTTGTTGGAGACATCGTCGCATCTCCTATTTTGCACGCGCGTTTCGAGACCCTCCCACCTCCACTGTTCATTATTGACGCGTGGACATCCTCACGTTCACGGGGACATTACTGGCTAGCTCCAAGACATCAAAAAAACACGGTGACATGATTAAGGACATAACAAAAAACACGGGTTTCTTATAGTGAAATCTTGCAGAGGGAAATATGTCGGTCTTGGAAGCCGGCGAGTATGTTCCCTTTGGCTCGCTGGAGACATTTGGTCCAATGGAATAAACAAGTACGTTCCCTGCTTTTCATTGGCTTGTCTTTGTCGCCATTGCCGTAAACTCGACGGACTGCGTGCCAGTTCGCCCCAGCACTGTCCGCCATGAAGCCCTTGAAGTTCGTCGCCTCCAGTCCGCGGTTCTTCATTGTATCATTCAAATTCTCCCATAACAATTGCTGGGCGTCGGCATCCTCGGATCGCATATCGCACATGGCAATTGTCATGACTCGACAATATTTACTATCATATACATGACATGCCATGGTAGTCCAGTCCTTGACCCGCTTGACATGATCAAACATCAACCAGCAATCCTGTAGATCGTTCCTTGGTTGCATGCGCTTCACGAGATCTACACCACTACCTGCTCGATCGGCTGACATCTTGAAGACAAAGACTTTACCTTTGGATTGACCGGGGAACTTGTTCTCGTGAATGAACACAAACTTGGACGACTCCTTCAGGGCTATGATGTTGTCCATCACTCCCTTTCCACCACTATAGAACCTCTTGCAAGTTGACACAAGGTTTCTTATATTTGGAGATGAAAGTGTCTCAAATTGATCAAGGACTACGTCCATAGAAGCTCCTTCCAAATTGGATGACCCGGACGTTGGACGAATCAAGTAGTCCGAAAGAAAGTTCTTGCTCGCTGCCATTATGATTGTTGAGTTCGTGGCCTTCCGTGTGCGCTGGACTTCCTTGGCAACACAGTCGTGCACAACGTCCATCGCGCATTGATCAACGCCTTTCGAGATAGGATGATTATGATGCCTAAGATGAATGGCCACACGAGTGCGTGACGGATCGGTTGATGTCACGTAGTAGATACGAGCATCACAAAGAGATATACAAATAATAGGAGTCCGGCAAAGCTTACATGCCAGTATTGACTTCTCGGAAGGTGCTCCGTTGACGGGAAACTGGGTGAGGGCAAAACCGCTCCACTCGGTTTGATTCGTGCGACCTTCATTTCTGCATTTATAGTCACAACTATCGTTGGGACACTGTAGATGTCCGGTACACGTTGACTTCCGGTATGTGAGGCCGAAGTCGTTCTTGATGTTTGTTGTCATGGTTCTGCACCAGGCATGACCATCATATTGCTTACTCATCCTATCAAGGCCTCCTCCAAACTGTGGGGGGATACCCTCGGGAAGGGGCGGTAGTTCAAATATCTGGTCTCCATTGTAATCATCAGGCAAAATACTTCACTCTTTTAAGATCTAGACTATCCACATCAATTCGTGACAACTCCAACCTGGACCCCTTCCTAAGACCTGTTTTACGCACTTGCAAAAGAATACTTCGTATCCTTCTGGAGGTAGGATCGACTGATGGCTTTCCTACAGAAACAGAGAGAGTAGTATGGGACTTAGACACAGGTGAAATAGTCATATTGGGAAGAAATGACTCGTGACAATTGATGATATTGCGTGAGTTACCAAGATTGGGCTCAGTGACATCTTCTTCGTCTGTGTCGCTAAGAGTATGGACGATCGGGAGAGAGCTCGTGCCCAATCCAAGCAGGAGTATTGTATCTCCGGAATCGTCTGAAGAAGTCCTGACGGCAGTAGACGCATGACCAGACATCTGAGCATCTAAGACACCGTACACTTTGAACAAACCAGAACCTAAATTCCACACATATCCAACCGCATCCCGATCTTTAACTTGATAAATGGACTGCGTGTGAATCATGTTACTATCAAATACTTCTTGTTCGACTTAAAACCGTTCCACTCCTAAATCCGAAACGAAGACAGAGCAAAGACTCCGGGACAATGACAGTGCCACAATCATCAATGGGCATGAGAAAAGGGATGCCCCCTCGGAACGAAGAAAGTGACGCCATGTTCGAGGACTCTCAAAGATGGTTTAGCAACTAAGAGATGACCTGAGGTTGCACAAAGAGATTGATAACTGATTGCGTCCACATTCAAGTATGATGGTCGTCAGTGCAATATTGCGACGCGATAATGTATTCATAGTATGGGTATGATCCTCATGCAGCCATTTGTTTGGCTCATGGATGGATACGACAAATAAGAATGGAAATCTAGCTATATAACTCTTAACATTATTTAATATATTGTATTATAATTGGGTCCCTTAGAAGCTGTACAGTTTCCCATTGCTATTCTGACTTGTCTGCCATTGTTTTTTTAATAGTGATGCATTGTTTCAAATTTGAATTTGGACACTGCGCCGTTGAGAAGAATATATATGGTTAACGTAATATTAATAGAGACTACAGTATTATTTCCATTCAAATTAAAGCCTATCATGATGCGATATTTTAGAGAAATAAATCTCCCCTCCATATTCTAGGTAGCAATATGGGTTATATATTGCACGCCATGCGTCCTATAAATTGTGACAACATGTTTGTGATTTTGTCTGCGAGGTTGTGGTGTTTTGGGAGTGGAGGGGACGGTTCAGGATTGAGTACTGAGGATGACTAAGAACGTTAGATAGAGGAGAAGAGCTACTAAGTTTTCAAATCCTAAGCAAGTACGCGCTCAGAAGAAACGTCGAGAGGAGAAAGCAATATTAGCTTTGCATATTACAGCAGTAGACAAAGCAGTACCAACTGCCGAACTTAGGGATAGTACTACTATCCACAAAGAAGCTTCTTCATCTAGATCTAGCGTTCAGATATTCTTTGATTGGTGATTCCATCTTTTGATTGGTGATTCCATCTTTTGGAATGATGCAAATAAGTTGAATGGTGTGATTAAGTGACAATTATATTTCCACATTGTTCACGTGACCGGGCCTATTACGGAATTACGCGACGGCATAGTGGAAGTGGACTCCGTACAAGCTAATCTGATGATGCAAAGGGATAAGGGGGCTGAGGACCGAGTTGAGATTGAGCACCAACTTAGAGAGGCTCGGGCAACCTCCATCATCAGGGATCAGGTAGATTCTTTTCGTGCCATTTTTAGAGCTCTAAGATATCCCTAGTTCAGTGCGGATGGTTCCTCAAGTCAGAGCATTTTTCATCTCACTGATATCTTCCGAGCGTGTGGACAGACCTCCTTGAAATCGGAGTTCGTTTCTAGGGTTTCGCGCATCATACGAGTACCCGCGGTTGAGCGAGGACTTGTTTTATTCTCGATTGGGGCTCCTACATCCGGCTTAAGGTGGGTTGATTTGATAATTTTTTGCAAATCTTAGAAGACCGTCGGATTCGAGGGTTCATGGGTTCATTCCAGGTTTGTTTTTTAATTTCTAGTTTGCTTCACAGTTGAAGAAAACCTTGTAACCGCACAAGTCCTAGTCAGTGGATGGTCCCTCAAGTCACTCCTGATTCTTTTTTTTTATTCTTGGTGATGCCTCACAGTTGAAGTCAGGCTTGGTCAAGCTCGTGTGCTGGTCCGTGAATGTGCACCTCGACTTGAAGGCGGTTGCTCCCTCGTTCATCTAGCTTCGGTGTCGCTTTGGAGATCAGTATGGAACTTGTTCGCTTTCGAGGTCCTTGAGCAGGAGCTCAGGTGAGTTTTTTTTTTTCAACGTCTGGGATGACCCTCCGATCCGAAGGTCCCTCGGGTCACTCTAGATTCTTTTTTTATTCTTGGTGATGCGTCACAAGTGAGGTCAGGCTTGCTCAAGCCCGTTTGCTGGTCCGTGTATGTGCACCTCGACTTGAAGGCGGTTGCTCCCTCGTTCATCTAGCTTGAATCCAGCTTTGGAGTTCAATGTGGAACCATCTCGCTTTGTTTGGTCCACGTGCACGAGCTCAGGTGAGTTTGGTTTTTTTTTCATTGTCTGGGATGACCCTCGGATCCGAGGGTCCCTCGGGTAACCCCAGATTTCTTTTTTTTTATCATGCTTCTTCACAGTTGAAGTCAGGCTTGCTAAAGCTCGTATGCTTATCGGTGTATGTGCACATGGATATGAAGGTGGTTGCTCCCTTGTTCATATAGCTTCGGTGTCGCTCGACATTGCACGTAGGTAAATTGATCGCCTTTGAGGTCCTGTCGGTGGAGCTCAGGTGAAGTTTGTTATTTTGTTTTCATTGTCTGGGATGACCCTCGAATCCGAGGGTCCCTTGGGCCACACCAGATTTGTTTTCTTAATCCTGGTTTGTTGTCCAGACCTTGATCCCCATTGTTCAAGCTCATGTATTCGTCGTAGTATGTATGCCTCGACTAGCGATACGTTGTTGCCAGCCTGTTGCATTATAGTCTGTCACGTCATCAGACTACCACCTATATCATGTCATCATGCTATCACTTATATCATGTTTGTTGATTGCAGGCGCTGGAGAGTCCAGAGCGCTCAAGGAGTGTTGAAGGTGGAGTCATCATGAGTGGAGCTTCTGTTAGCATCGATAAGATAAGTTGGTGCATTTGAGATGAGAGATGGTTGGGTTGTGTGTGACTTTAATTTTAAGTTTTCTTTTTGTAATGTCAAATTACAGACGACTCATTATGAAGTGTGGACCGTATCTAGTAGTGACGGTTTAGACCCGCTGAATTAACCTGTGGAGGAAGAAATGGATGACATGGGGGCCAACTCGAGGATGGAATCGACCGAGCAAGCATTGAGGAAGTCCATTTGGGGGACAGCGGCGGATGTCCTGCAGAGGTCTCTCTACCCTTCAGTCGAGGAGCTCCTCATTCCCCTACGCCGCATGCTACCCATGACGGAGGTTCGTCTCCCATTGAAGGGTGATGTTGAGAAGCTCAAGGCAGAGTTCGTGAAGGGATATCGACCCTGATCTGCATGCTTCTATGTAGCGGTGAAGAGTTTTTCTTTGAGTGAACAAGACGTGCTTCCTTCCGAGCGAGCCAACTGGTCTGCACTTTGGCAAGAGGAGGATCGCAAGTTCGAGGCAATGTTGCAGAGTCGCCCGGAGTTGCAGTCGTTCTCTAACAAGTATTTTTTTGTCTGAGATGGCAACCACCAGCATATTGCGTGGATGGAGGTGATATCCCAGATGCACTCTCGAGACTTCATCTACCATTCACTTGTAAGGGCAGTTGTTCTTGAGCCATGTTTGGCAAACCGCCATATTCTTCTCAACGCTATGACTGATCTGAACAAGTAAGACGCAATCGAACGCCTTTATGTCAATAATATTTCTACTATGTTATATTGTTTTTATTGCCATAGTTGTATTCTGTGGTTCGAAAAGATTATGTATATGCATATACCAAAATGGTGGTTCTTGTATCGTAGGCAAAAAGAGGCCTATCACGTCACACAGCATTTATCACATGAGCTGAAGAGGGTCCAACATTTTGGATTGTTGGACTTCGAGCAGTTGAAGGGCTTGATTAGCAAAGACGATTACGAAGCAAGTCTGCACGAGTGGAGGAAGAAGGCAACAAAGAAATGGTACCACATGACATATGACGCATTTCAGAAGCTCATGTTTGAGGTAAGCTTGTTAGTGTACAAGTGATCTTCATCTACTGTTGTTTCCTTGTTCAGTACTTATTTTATGTTTATATCTATTACTCACTATTGTTGTTTTTAGAGGGAGATTATTGTTGCCAAAGAAGAGTGCATACGGAATTACAAGGACAGCCTTGTCACAGGTGTTGGTGTTGATCGCGTTGGAAGTCCAGCAGAGTTGGTGAGACTCTGCACCGATGCTGTCCAGAAGAAGAAGACTCCTTGTCAGACTACATTCACACGTATGTTGGCCATTGCAAATCCGGCGAACGGTAAGGAATTCTTCAAGGAGGTATGTGAATTTTATATTTATTGTTTAAAGTTTTTGTATTTTTCATATTGTTTCAAATCAACTCAGTGTTGAGTCTCAAGAGTCTCAAGTCTATGTGCCCCTTTTGCAGGTGATGCGTCATTTCGATATTTATCAGATTAAGCCAAAGATGACACTCGAGAAGCTTCAACTTTTCTGCACGGCGAAGGTGGCTGGGAAGTTCAAGGGAAGATGGTGCAAATGGTGGAACATGAGCAAGGACAACAGGGCGGAGTATAATTTCCCCAAATCCCCGGCTTCAAACACAAGTCTCCAAGGCTGGATCGATATTGCTGCCTTCTGGGTTGGGGTGAGTATTTCAAACCCCTATTGTCTATTGGAATTTACTTTTCATATTTAATGATGATTTCGTCTAAGAGATTGTACTGTATGTTATAGTTGGAGGAAGAAATAGAGAAGAAGTTCACTGAGCTTGTTGAAGAGGACAACGTCGTATTGAAGAATGACGGGCTCCCTAATCCCATCCAAGACATTGGTTCTTGGATGGAGGCCTGGGGTATCATGTTGTGGGCGAAGGCATTTAAAGACCACCTTGGGAGGAAAGGTGTGTTCTTGAAGTCGGAGGAGTTTCTAAAGCAGGAGGGATGTGAGAAGACCATGAAGCGGGCGGTGCTACAGTATTTCTGGAGGGAGCTCGTTGCTAAAGGTGCCTTGCAACCGAGTTAAATGCCCATCCGCTTCAAGAAGTAAACGAATCCTACTTCAAGACTGCATCTTCATCGAGCAGCAGAGGCAGCGCTTCTCTCGTCATCACTTGGTGCAGTGCCCTTGGTACTTGGAGTTGAAGACTTCTGATCCTATTCCGGGTGAAGAGCTTCAACTTCGAAGGAACTGTGACACCCTAGCCACCAGTGGAGATGGCGACATGCTTCCATCTTCTGTCTCTACAATGGTTGAGCCAGTTGACGCTTCTCTCTTGGAGAAAGATCGTTCAAAGGTTGTGGAAAGGGCGGCGAAGGTGGCACTCAAGGCTGCGGAGAACGAGGCTTTGAGGATGGAGAATCTCAAAACCAAGATGTTGAAGAAGGAGACAAGGGAGAGGAACAGAGAGTTAGCAGCATTGGTGGCAAAGGAGGGGCCTGAGAAGCTATTTGCTCAGCTTGGAGGGGCAGCAGCGTTTGCTATTCCAGCTGCCATGGCACCGACGCAAGGCATTTCCCTCTCGGGCAGCAGTCGACCCTCCACCTATGTGGCCAAGCCTTCGCAGACGATCTACACTATTCTAGCGGTGGAGCATCTGGAGTCTAATGTCGGAGTAGCGGTGATTTGTCAGAGCGCTCTCACCGTTATGACTCTATTTGATAACATAGCTGAAGAGGATGACTTGCCATCTGTTTGGTCAGAGATGCGGGAGTTCATGAAGGTACATTCCGGGTTGCGGTTGCGGCATCACCGTGGAGAGCCTTGCGATGACGGTTTGGTGGACATGATATTTTTTGATGTCCTAGAGAATTTGCCGGTCCTTGGAATTGAGGGGGGTGGTGTGGTGCTGCGTTGGAACAAACTTCCAAGTCAACAGTCTGATGGAGGTAAGCGGGAATTCCAATGGATTCATCGGTACTTCGAGATGGCAGAAGCCTTGCTTCGCGATGGGGCACCGCTCATCGAGTTCTACCCGGACTCAAAGTTTATCTCTAACGAGCTTCATGCTTAGGCAGAGTGGGCAGACTTCCGTGAGGAGACAAAGTGGTTTGCCATTAATGGCTTGTCTCTCTCGCGCGAAGGCCATCCCGGGCGCACTCACAAGTGCTTCATGGTGAAGTGCTATGTAAGGAACTTGGAGCCTTGGGTTCCTTTTTCATTCAATGATAGGATGGAATTTTTGCTGGAGAAGATTCAGTTGTCATCAGATGGTCACTTGACCAATCTCATCTTACAGGAGACCTTGACAATGAGAGGATCCACCAACCAGCCATGGCGTGGAGCTCGCGAGAAGTCCTCCAACCTCATGGAGGCTCTTATTGACCTTTGTACCCAGGAAGATGAGATCGTCCTCGATCTTACAACATCAACTGGTAAGCGTTCTTCCGACTTCCTCTTCTGTCATCGTTTAATTACTATCAGCTGCTAACTCCATCGTACTTATTTCAATTGAATAGGCGCATCCATCATGGCTTGTAAGGCCCTCAAGCGCCACATCCTCGCATTAGAGGAGGACGCTGATTTGGTGGATGAGGCCTTGCGCCCTTTGATTCCTAGTACCATGGAAGTGGAGTCGGCAGTTATGCCACCGGTTCAAGAGGGATCCAGAAAACGCCCAGTGGAGGTCGATGATGACGAGCCCGAGGTGAAGAGAGCTCGCAAGATAACTTGTAAGTAAGTTTAGAGTCTTGAGGTTTGTTAAATGATTTTGCTTTGAAGTTTACTGCCTTTGATCTTTTTAAGTCGTTGACATCAATGTTCTGTTTTATCGATGTAATCGGTCGACGTCGTTGATGGCTTCACCATCAACATCTCTGACCGGGGTGCTATCGCGCTTGTCGAAGGACATGATAAGTCCGCCTCGCTCGTATCATATGAATCCTTGGGATTGGGGCATTGCACATGCAATGGCTGCATTACCATCTCCTCCACAGATTTCACGAGTAGCCCAGCGCAAGTCCGCAGCAGAGCAGTTCATAGACGGAGAAGCAGTTGGTAGTGGTACGGATAGTAGTTCGCTTAGTATTTATGAGGATAGCTCGGCCGATCTATCAGGGGAGGAAACTTGAATTATCCATTTGGTTGTTTTGTTATTTAATAATGCGTGTTGTTTTTTTATATCTTCAGTACAATCGTTTATCTATTGTATTTGGAGAATTTACCACGTCTTTCATAATATGCTATACAACATGAATGTGTTTCCGTGCTTCGTACCATACGCAATCGTCAGTATCAAACACTTTTTATTGAAGTATGTCAAATTCTCAATTAAAGGTGGTTCCCACACCACGGGTATCACCTAGGTATTATATGGATATTGCCCCGGTATTATATGGATATCATCTATGTATTGTAAGGGTATGGCCTTCTATTAATCCTTTTAATTTTCCTATTATTGAGAGAGTTCCATTCTCAATGAAATAAATACAAATACGACCAATGAGTAATTCAAACCTATTTTGTTATCCTAACCTAAGTACCAAACCCATAAGTGCCCCTTTCATTTTGAACAAAAATTGTTGCTCTAAGCCCATCAAGTTGTCAACAATTCAGACTTCAATATGTCCAAATATTGTAGAGTTTTACATGATTTTTTTCATATGTCAAGATAGACTATATATAACATACGGCCATAGGCGTTGCTTTCATATTTTGTAAAAAAATTGTGAAAAAAAAAACAATAAAATTCAGTGCTCGCCGCTCGCCGCTCGCCACTCGCCGCTCACAGCTCACAAGATAGCAATCTTGGGGTGTAGCATATTCAAAACAAGTGTGTAAGGAATGGCGGTTCAAAATTTTCCAATTCAGGCTTTATTTTATTTTATTTTGATATATCTAAATGTGATAATCCAAACAGTCAATAAAAAGGTTTCTCCCACATGTTGTTGTCAACAAAATAAACGGTGAAAAATATGAAGATCTTTAGGTTTTATGTAAAAAAGAAGAAGGTTTTTGGTACCTTGCCCGACAATGTGTGAAAATGTTTGACTTGGGTAATTAACCCATGCAAAAAAATTGGAGTTGCCCGGAGTCCCTAATTTCACTTTGAAGGCTAATCAATTTAATATTATGAATGCAAAAAATTAAATATTAAATATTTCAACATAGATCTTATTAAGGAAAATCTAGTATAAAAATTTCAAAAGAAAAGATTATTTTCAAGTTTTAGCAACCTTTCCAAAATGAAAAACGTTCCTCCAAGGTTAAATGGGCCTTTGGAGGTTAATCTTTCTAAGGACAAGGTGGCCTTGTAGAATATCATCTATTACATTTGTAGATTTTTCATCATCCATAGCCTCCTTGTCCTTAAAGGGTTAAGACTATAACATGAGTAGTGGGAATTTTTGAGTTGGTCCACCTTACACAACAAACTCATATGAATGCTCTGGACTATGTGACATGACATTGAAAACAAACACATCACCAAGGTACCAATCATCTAAAGACTAGAGCGATGACATCCCAAAACCGATCAACAATACAATACAGTCAGCTTCTTCTATACAAGCATCTGATACCGCAATTTCATTATAACAAGCAACTTGGGTTGGAACAAATCTTCTCTCTTTACAAACAACACTTGTAGTAAAATTCATGACTCATCCTTTCCATTATAACAACCGCTCAATATAGCAGCTTCTATATATAGGAGGTAGAACAAACAAGAGTGTTGTAAAGGAAGTTGACTACAAGATATACCTCCATGATAGCCAGACTAAGTAATGTCCATGTAAGAAGAACCCAACTAATAATACATTCATTTTTCAGTAATAGCCAGTAGAATTTCAATCTCAACCCAAGTGATATCATATTTTTCCAATGAGATGTGAATTAGTTATGAATTTTCAAAGTGGTCAGCCATGTTTAGCCTATTTCTGCCACTAGATACATCCCATTAGTGACAACCAAAAGTTAGGGGTCTTGACCAATATTAAGCCTTAATTTAGAGGTGACAAAGAGTGAATGGGTGGAAATGGGGCGCATATGGGGTGGAATTGGGACTAGGTACAATATAGAGTGGCAGTGATAGGAAGGTGGCGGTGATGGGCTAGACAACCTTACTGCTTGAGGGAAGAAATGTAGGAAGCGTACAAAAGAGAGTGGTATTGGTTTTGATGGTTGGTTTTAGATGGTCCTACCTGAATCCTTTAAGGCCAATGGGCTTTTCTGGCCTCTTAGAATCTACGAGTGTTCTAGATCATGTAGATTGACATCTACGTACTGGATACATTTCAACACAAAAATCTACGAACTAATTTCACGGAAATCATTGTAGCTCGCCCATGCTTGCACCAATTGTTGTGGCAATGGTCTCAGTAGATGCACATCTTCCTTCACCTCTAAGTCATGGTCTATTTTTTTCTTTGAGGTGGCCTGTAGCGTTTGCTACAAAAGTTCTTGTGCCAAAACGACCCATATATGGTCATTTGACCTTAACCCTTTCACGTCGGGACGACCAAAATCTGGTTGATGGAAAAATGTAAAATGCTCCCACGTGATGGTAAAACTTACTTTCATCCAAGTTTTTGTGAAGGTGTTGTCATTGAGTGGATACCCTTCATAGAGTGTGTAAGTTTTTCTCTAAACAAGAAAATGTTTGTGACATGAAACTCAACGAAGTGTATTTTAGAAACTTTCAGCTCTAGCTCTATATCTGAATTTGAGTCATTAAAGTGATATTTTTTGAAATTGAGTCCAATCAATGAAATAAATTTTATCAAATCTAGTTTCCAATCCAATTTGAAAATTTGAAAAATGCATAAAATCGAGTAAGTTATTGCAATTTGAACTTTCGGCCTATTACCATGGATGACCAATTTTCTAATTTTAGCTAAACACGGAAGTTTCATCTACACCACAAGTTTCAGCACAATAATGTACACCTCCAGTGAATTTATCATATTTTTTACGCAAAATTTGTGTATGATATGAATTTTCTTCAAATTTTCTTCAGAAACTCACAATAATTAGAATTTTCACCAAAAAAATCTTGTATTTTTGGTGCCATGAACAAAACATGTGGCGTCATCTCTAAAAAATGAAATAAAAATATTTCCGCTTATATTTGATGAAGAATTAGAACACATATTAGAATGAAAATCGAGATTGATGCCATGGTCATAGCTCCGTCCTTTAAGGGTTAAAGGGTTAATGTCATACCATTGTGGCCACCTACTGGCAATAATAACTACTGTAAAGGTGTCCCTTACAGTGGAAGCCCATGCACCTTGCTATTTGTCCCCGGTTGACAACTGCCGTCCTTCATAATTATCATCCAAGGTGTCACAAGTAATAGTTGACAAATGTTGTGGAAACCAAACATTCATCATATGATTCGTTGGCATGATTGAACTGAGATTGCATTGCAGACTTTTTTTAGAACATGTAAGCATACATAACATTGAATGTCCTACAACCACCACCTTCACGATTAGCATGAAAGCTAGTGATGGAAAATCTTTATGTTGTTGAAGAGAAATAAGGTTCAAATACATTGGGTTATTTTTTCTTCTAAAGAATATAATTCCAAATTACTTTTTAAAGAAATTAAAATCTTCATTTTATCCTATTCCCCAAAGCCAATCAGTAGACTCTTTAAAAACCACCCAATGTGGTGCTCATATTGCAAAGCATGTGTTCTTTAAAAATTTGGGAGTCGTGGAGAAATCCAATGATCTCAAATTGGTCCTTGAAACATGGACTTGGTGGTTTTAAGTCTTGAAGTTGGGGATTTTATGAAGTCCTATTGAGTGGCTCAAATAGATATGATTCATGGTAGTAGGATAGTTGGAGGTAAAAGGGCATCTACTTTATTGGTCAGTAAACGTTTCACATCTTTTCCTGGTTAGAGCATCCCAAATTTTCATGTGTATCTAGAAAGTATTTTATTAGTCTACTTGCTTTTATGACATGTCGTCATTGGCAAATATGAGTCCTAATAGACTTTTTCTAAAAGTGAAAGGTGTCACCTTGCATGTCACCTCGTACTTTATGGTCTTATGCTAGTAATTGGGACCACATGGACATGGTACTTGGCTTTGGAAAGGTGTGGGGAAAGTTGGAAACCATTGGTCAACTCTTCAAAAACTTAGGGTACTATGGGGGAGCTTTAGTTTGCATTGGCTAGGATCCAAGAGCATTGATTGCCATGCATTTCATTGGTACAAGAAAAGGGAGCATGAATTTCCTCATTCTCTCTTTCTTTCCGTATTCAAATTTCACCCTCCCATTGTCATTTCTTTTCTCTTCAAGAAAACTCTTATATCTATATTCTAGAAATTAGTGAAAACTGTAATTATGCACCATCCAATTTTTCAATATTTGAATGCTTTCTAAGCATTCTAAACAATAACAATCATGCCATTTCATATATTTGAACATACTATTAACCACTAGAAATTTGAAGTCCTAAGGTGGGCTCTTACAAATCTTAGGCATGTTTCCATGATCACGATTTATTATTATAGATCCTAAAATTTTACATGAAGAAGCAAGAACATAAGAGCTACATAAGAAAAAAAGTAATGATTTTCAGTGGACACATAGAGAAGATGTTATGCCACCATGAGTGATTTTTTTGAAGGGGTATTTCCAAATAATTTGCTACACCCTTCTATTTAATGTTAGAATTTTTGTACAAGTAACTAACATGACTTTATTTGAGATTTTTAAAGAAAAATCTTCCATAGTATAAAATTCTCACTACAAAAGGAGTCAAAGTTTTCTAACCTTGTTGGAGAAGGTGCAAAAGAAAATTATTCTTTTCTACATAAATATTGAAGATCATGGGTTTTTTCTTCTCCAATGAGTGGAACAAATCATTGTTTCAGTTGTTTAGATTTCCAATTCATCATAAATGACTTTATTTAAAATCAGAGTGTATTTTGGCAAGTTTTGGAACATCGCTTCAGTGTACAATTTTTTTAAATGCTTAATTTCTTTTCAAATCTTAAAAATTGGTGTATAGGGTATTAACATCATTTACATTGTAATGGCATTAATCCTTTAAGGCCAAGCGACCCAATTTTGGTCATCTCCAGAAATTTCAAAATAAATCCGGTAGAAAGATTTCGGCCTTGGAATCTTTCTATTGGCTACGTTCCAAAGTTTCCGGAGACGACCAGAATTGGGTCACTAGGCCTTAAAGAATTAACTTCATAATCTCATAAACCCTGAAATGCCTAAGAGTCCCTTGAGTAAACTCTTATAGTTCCAGGAGAAGACGCTTGGGCCTTTAGGGGTTAATGTAAAAAAATTACATTAAATATAGTAAAGTCTATTGACCTTTCAACACATAATAAAAAAAACCCTTTATCTGCACTGGGTGCAATAAAATGTTGTTAAATATTGTTCAGTCAACTCTCTATATAGAAGCATCTAATACAACAACATTTTCATTATAACAGGGAGCATGGGTCAAATCAAATCTTTTCTCTTTACAAGAACAACACTTGCTACAAGATTCACACCAACCCTTTCCGTTATAAGGGTGGAAAGATATAACAACCTCTACATAGAAGAAGCACTAACGAGGTTGTTGTAAAGGGAGCTAACTATTAGTACACTTAGCAATATTGATTAGAATCTTACAACTTAATGTGAAAATAAAATTTTAATATTTATGTTCCATCATTTGCACGAAAATAGACAATTACAAAAAGTGCTAAGAAATTGTCAATGATTTTTGAGGATTAAATACTAAATACACCTAGTTCCAAAATAATTGTTGGGGAATAAACTAGAGAAGACAAAAGACAAGGGCCTTACCAAAAACAATAAGTCATAGACTCCATCAAATCACTTTTAAACCCAACATGAACTAAAGTGCTTGTGGGTGAATCCCTTAAGGACGAACAAACTTTGGACAATGGACAAATGTACATGTATAATAGATTATATAAAACATCAAGGATACATTTCACTTTCCTACGATGGTCGCTCATCCTTGAAAGGTTAACCCACAACAGAAAGTGAATATTGGAAACAATTCAAAAATGCCCCCACATTCACCATCATAAAAAGGAACATGCTTATCCAACAATCGAATGCTATAAAAATGTGTGAAACTTCAACATACACAATGAGCTCCAAGGTTATGAAAAATCTTACACATTGAAAAGTTGATCAACAATACCTCCAAACTCACACAAACAATAACATACCACATTAGACATGCATATCAAACATCCAAATTCCTCTTCCAAGTATGTTAACTCTTTAAGTCTAAACAACCATATATGGGTCATTTTGGCACAAGAACCTTTGTAGCAAGAACCTCATACCACCTCCAAGGAAAGAATAGACCATTACTTAGAAGTGGAGGGAGATGGGCACCTTTTGAGACCATTGCCACAACAATGGATGCAAGCATCGGCGAGCTACACTGATTTCCGTGAAATGAGTTTGTAGATTTTGTGCTAAAATGTACCCAAAGCGTAGATGTCATTTTGCATGATCCCGAACACTGGTAGAAAAGCTCATCGGCTTTTAAGGGATAAGAGAAGCGAGAACCCCCAACTCAACATGCAACATGCCACTCATCCTTGTACAGACTCAGCTTCGTGACATATTATACAGAAATTTACATGAAAGAGGAGCAAAAGAGCGTGTGTATCCTAAAACAACAAATGGCATAGTCACCAAGGAACCGAAAGCTAACATAATTATACTTGACAGTGGCTCACCCTGGCCACAGAAAAAAATGGTCCTGAACTCTACGCAGCTGCATCCACAAACAGAACCGCAAAATACCTCAACCTCCCTCTTGTTGATGTGGAGACACAATACCTCACACTTCCTCTTGTTGTTGCGAGTAGAAGCATACCTCGCATTTTTTATGAGACCAAGAGGATGTGTCTGACTCGGTCGACAATGAGGTTGCGCATTCGGGAGGATGTGAGCGCCAGCTCCTCTCTGTCCACAAGAAGGAACCGGTAGATCTCCCACCGCTTGTCGTTGTATGCGTGCCTCCCTATATCAGCCTGAAAAAGAGTGAACAAGGGTTTTCAGTGGATGTCAGAAGAGAACGAGTTTCAAGGTGGAGAAAAGAGCCCAATGAAGTAGGGTGTGAAAATGAAAATTAACACTTCAACGTCAGAAGGTCCCACTGGTGGCCACAGTATTCCACATGTATGGTGTTGTATTTGAACATGATAAGGTTCAGATTTTGAAAGGTTCTCCAAATGAAAGATGTAAGTTGAAGAATCTTTGATCCAAAGGTGTAAGTCTTGCTAGACTTTAATATATTTTTTGTATTTTTTGTATAAACTTTAATATATACGTGCCTGTATATAAGGTTTCCGACTGACGTTTAAGGATTGATCTCCAGGAATGCACCAAGTATTGCACCATCATCAACTTGTTCGGAACTCCCTTTCATATTCCATGTCTAGGTGGATAAAATGAATGGTTTACCTTAAAAATACAGATGTTGAGCATCTTGAGGGCGAGAGTGACATCATACAACACGCGAGGCCGGCCGCGCCCACACTTCTCGATGGGCGTGGCCACCAGCAGCTCGGTGTCGATCCCGCGGGTGGCCACCTTGATGCGCACCGGGTGCCCCACTTCCTCCTCCATGCACTGCACCAGCACCTTCTGCTCCTGCACGTCCGTGATCTTCCGCCCGTGCGCGTCCAGCACAAATATGCTCACCTCTGAGTTTCCCCCTGGCAACATGGCAATCCGCGCATGCGCAACCTGCACAAGGAAAACCAAAATAAAAAACATATTCATAATTGACTTCCAAGGTAGAAAACAAAAATGGCACCTCACACACATAAACCAAAACTTAATGAAACCTCTTTACTGTTACCGGCTTAAAATACACAAATAATATTTGGTGCATTGAGTATAACACTTGCACACTCTGAGGTGACGTACAAGGAGATTGTGGTGTACAAATATGACATAGAAGATGACACAAAAAGAGGTGAGAGTGCACATACGTGACATAGAAGGTGAGGTCAGAGTGTGAAGGTGAGATTCAGAGAGCAGATGGTACCTTCAATTGGAAGTCCTTGATAGTGCGGAGGCAATCATACAGCAGCCCCTTCCGGCTCCTGCACGTCACCTGGATCAAGCTGTGAGCCGGGCTGGCGCTGTTATCCACCGCCACCCGGACGCCGCTGTGGTGGTCGCTCCCGGTGGTCTCGTCCCCGCTCCGGTGCTCGAACGTGGCCGGGTCATCGTAGAAGATGTCCTTGGTCATGGAGGCGGGCAGGGGAAAGCACGTCAGCCCCCCGCACTCAGGACCCGCCGGGTTGAATTCGCAGAGCGAGCACAGGTCCCCGAGGAACTCCTTCAGCTGCTTCATCACCTCTTCCGCCCTCTTCTTCCACGGAAACTCGTTCCTGAATAGATTAGAAAAATAAAGAAACATTAACAAGCATTTAGAAAACAACCAGGGTGATTGCTTCTATTAATTTCATGTTTTGGATAATCTAGAGTGGCAACGCGGCTAACTCAGATGAGCCTACAGTCATAGACGTACTACAGTTTTCGTGTATTCGTAAATGCTGCTTTCATCAGAAACTGGACTCTGCATCAGCCGGTCTTTCAAGGGAGCCAAAGTGGTTATTTATTTTTCGTATTTCGGAAAATGCTAGAGTGGCAACACAAAGAGCCGAAGAGTCCTACATTCATAGATATGCAAGTCATTTTCTATCTATTTATCAATAACGCTTTCATCTAAACCTGGGATTATTATCTTCTTCTATTCCCGAAAAATGAAGTGTGTGTACCTGTTGTCTGTGACAAAAAACAAGTCAATCGCTCTTCCATCTGGGCTGGTTGACACTTTAACTTTGTGAATGGTCAGCTCCATCTCCCAGAGTTTCTGTGCAACATCTGCACCCAGAAATCGAACAATCGATGTGGATAAGTTGGTATGCAAAAAGTGAGTCCAGCTCAATTCTCACTCTCAAAATGAAGTCGCGCTATATACCATGGAGTAGGCCCGTCCGATCCGACGAGCAGACCTGCAACAGCAACACCCGCTTGGACTCCGGCACAGGGGGGGCCACAGGAGGCAACATGGACGCCAAGGCAGAGGGGCAAACGGCCTCCAACCGCTGCTTCAGCAAGGACCACCGCACCTGCGCAGGGCTCGTCGCTTTGGAAATCACCCACAGGACCACAAAACACCAGCGACCGTCTATTGACATGTCTGCAAAACCAACATGCATGTCACTCATGGAAGTATAATCTGCAAAACCAACATCTATATATGATGTGTCTATTGACATGTCTCCAAAACCAACACGCATGTCACTCATGGAAGTATAATCTGCAAAACCAACATGATGTGCAAAAATACATGTATTGGTCACTCGCATATTGTGGTCAAACTAATGGGACGACATCATCAGGTCACCAGGTATTATACCTCCTTTGGTGACGCTTAAGCCGAACTCAAAGACGATCCGAGCGAGGTCACAGCCAAGCCCCACTTTGTCAGGACAGTTGATGGTGATTTCGCTTGGGTCCTGTGGATCCTTACCCCGCCGCACCACCACGTACTCTTCGTTGAACACCCCCATTCTCAAAATTAAAAAAACAATAAACCTAACTAAATATTCTTCGTCTCCTACTTCTCTTCCCTCTGCATCACAAAAGACACCACGGTGAGCTAACCAAAGATCTGTGAAGTGAACACAGCAGAAATTAAAAACCCTGTTTTCATTTACAAAAACATATGATCTTTCCCTCCGCATCATCAGAAAATAACTACCCCTAAAATCAAAACCATTCACCACATAGATAGAACTATTTCATTTTCATGAAAAGAAAGTAACCTTGAAATCTCCAAACAATTAAAAAAAAAAAACTGGATTCACTCAATAACCAGAGATTAGACACAGAGTGCTGTTATTGTTCAACTTTCAAAAAAAAACCAAGTCTAAAAAATGGTGCGGCGTTCTACTAGAAAATATGAAATGATCCGTTCTCGAAACCTAACCACTTCACGTTGGCCTCCCGAACCACATCTCAAGCATAAGCAGAACCTCAAAGAACTCCCTACCACCTCTATTCTACCTTAAGCTCTCCTCCCAACAGCAAACCCCCCATCAGAAGGAAAAAAAAAAACACCCCACATCAAACTCAAACCAAAACCCACCCAGATTATATCCACAAACAGCGGGAAAAAGGGGGTGGAATCCGACCTCGGTCTCAGGATCTGCGTGCCCGCGAGAGGTGAGCAAACTGCCGACGCTCCGGGAGCGGCACCGCCCCCACGCCGCCACCGCCGCGGACTCCACGCTCCAGCCCATGTCCCGTCCCGCGCAGCCAATTTTCTCTCTCGCTCGCTCTCTCGCTCGCTCCCGCCTCTACTTCGATGGCAGCCTCACAACCAAACTGGATGGCTGGCGAGTCATGGAGAATTATGAGCAGTGAACAGTGAAGTTGGCATACCACCCCTTCTCATTTCCTACTTCTCCCTATAAATTTAGACCATCCCCCCTTTTTTCTCTTAACGAGATTTCTGTTTGTGAGTTGCCGATTTCTCCATTGTTTTCGCCGCGGTTTTCAAGTCAACCGTTGGTAAGATTTCTATTTACTGGTTGTTGTGGGGCCGGATGTAGGAATGGATGGCCAGGACGGATTGACGGTCCAGCCATTCCTAATCTGGCTAAGAAAAATTGGGCTGCTAATAATACACTGTTAAAATTTGAAAAAAATTATGAAATTTAGCCATAGTGCTAACCAACATAGTAAGTATATAGTCGTATATCACATAGGTATATCATGGGTATCATATAGGTATCTGGCGGATACTGCAGGATATGCCCTAGGTATTCCACATACTCTGTGCTTGAATAGCTTACTTGACTACTTCAAAGTGTTGGTTGTAGCATTTATGCTAATTTTCATAAATTGATTTTGGGATCGCTGGATCATTGATTTCTTGTTGTCCCCATGGGGATGAATGGAGATGGATAGGGAATCGTCCCCTCTTTGTATCCCAAAGACCAAGTTTTAGGGCTCATGGATCAAAGTTAACCTTTTAACGCCTGCGTGGACCATGAAACGTGGGAGAGTTTGCGAGCGTAATAGAGTAGGTAGAACATCATTTAGAGAGTGGGTACTTTTGAGCATGACCCTACTTCAAGGAAATCATTGTGGTTTGTTATTGCCCACGAGGATTGGAGATTGGAGAGATCCTTTGGAAAGCTAACGAGGAGCTCCAAATGCGTTCAAAGGACGTGAGAGACAATGGCCAAGTGTGGAAAGAATTAGTTCAGGAAAAGCACCAAAATCGACCCTACCAGAGCCTTGTACGTGTTGAATGGTTAAAGATTTTGGATTTAGGGTTTATGGGTTGAATAGGCCTACCGAGACGTGTAGGGGAATAGGGTTGTGTGAATTGGAAGAAGATGACCCCATCCGTCTCTATCCACCCCGTTGGGGTCATTCCACCCTTGCTATAATGATGCTTTGGAGAGACCTAATTGATATCATGCTCGCAATTGTCGAGTGAAGTTGTTCTCGCGATTTGCATGATCTAGAAATCTAGAAGGAAAATTGATTATGATGCCAACCTTGATAACGTGGTTCGTGTTGCCCTCACCACTTTCTATACTATCATTTTAGATTGTATAATCTTACATTTTTATCATTTTTTTCTTTCAATCCTTTGTTTTGTTCCTTCATTCATTTTAGTTTCTTCTATTTCATCTCAACTCATTTTATCTTCACCAATTAGTATATATTGTCTTTATTTCTATAAAAGACCAAGTGTTTGTTTGGGAACCAAGCTTTGGTTTGGGACAATTTTTGTTCACTTTGACTGCAATAATCTTTCGATTCATACGGTCAAAATTCACCAAAAAAATCACCACATCATCTCATTTAGATTTAGAAGAAGATCCTATGGTTACAATCTCAGGAGGCTCATCTTGGCAGTACATAATCAACAATGTAGAGATTATTTTAAATACCTTGGTCTTTTAGAGGTTGATTTTCTTTGAAAATATCTTATTTATTTAAAGGAAAGGAATTTCTAAAAGTTAGGACACTACACTAATAATTATATCTTAGTGTGGCCATGGTAGTTTTTTTTAATGGTATAGGTTTTTACTCTTGATGAATATTATTATTGAGAGCACAACCACCTATACTATTCAATGAAGTAAAAAGTAGTCAATAAGTGATTAACAATGGATCGTCTAAGACTTAAATTAATTGGATTTCTAAAGATGGAATATATTAACCCCTATATTAACCCACCAAAAACACTACAAAATTGTTGATTCTAGTGCAATGAGTAAGGAAGGAAATAAAATCTTGTATTTATTCTTTTGACCATAGGATCTTCATTAAGACTTACAAAGAAATATACTCGCAACTTTTCATACACTTTGGCCGCACAGACTAAAAGATTATAGTGTTCAAAGTCAAGGAAATGGTTCATTTTCTCTCCTGCGTAGAGTGGATGAGCTGACTTTGACTTTACTTGGTATCAAATTTTTGCACAACACAACGTCTAAATCTTTTACCATTGTGTTAAGCGTGATGTTAGTTCTATATACACCAATTTTTAGACGTAGGAAAGAAGTGTAGCATATTCAATACAAGTATGCAAGGAGTAGAGGTTCAAAAATTGACATTTGACAATTTATTTTTTTGAGAATTTATTATGTTTTAGAGTGATAATCTAAACGGTCAAGAAGAAGGATTGCACCGCGTATTGTTGTAGAAAAAATAAAAAGTAAAAAATATGAAGATCTCTAGGTTTAGTGTAGAAAAGATTATTTCTTTTTCCTCGCTTGCCCACAAATTGTGTGTAATATATTTTGACTTGAGTTAAAATGTTTTTATACACAAAAGACAATAATTTTTTTGACATCTGCAAAGGTGACAATATGCTCTAGAAGTATGGAAAATCTCAATTTTGATAGAGACTTCTAGCAAAATTTTGGAGATGCTCAGTGTCCCCATTAATAACTTTGAGTGGTATTAACTTTGAAACCATGAATCCAAAAAAAAAAATTAAATCTCCATGGAGCTCTAATCAAGGGCAATCTAGTATAAAAGTTTTTTAAAGAAGATTTCTTTTTAATTCTAGGAACGTGCCCGAAATCAAAATCGTCCCTCCAAAGGACACTTGGGCCTTTAGGATTTAAACTTAGAGATCTTTATATTTTTTACATTCTATCTTTCCAACCACAAGATGTGGTGTAAACCATCTTATTGACTGTTTGGATTCTCATTCTAAATTAGTCTAGTTGAAAATAAATAAAAATGTGAATTGTTCCTTTTAACCCTCCACTTCTTACACAATTTTTTTGAATATGCCACACTCCTTTCTACCTCTATTGGTTGATGTACAAGGAACTACACTAAACATTGAATATAGTGTAGAGGGATTATTGATGTAGATCACCCACACTAATTTCCATCAAAGCATATGCATGCCAAGTTCTGATTGGGTGTTTGTTCTCAAGCAAGTGTGTGTCAATCAACAATTGCATGTAAATTTTCAATTAGTGTAGGAGATTTCAAATAGTCTAGTCTACACTATATTCACAAAACGGTGTAGTATCATGATCAACATGATGGTAATGAATTTGGACCTTGTGTAGTGCAAAAAGTTGACACCAAGTGAAGTCAAATTCTGGTGATCCACTCAAAGCAAGGAAGAAAATTAATAGTTTTTTCGACTTCAAACACTATTATCATTTTTTTCTACTTCAACACTATTATCATTTTTTTCTACTTCAAACACTATATTAAATTCGTGCAGTCAAATTTTACGGAATTTTGTGAGTATGTTACTTATTAAGGATTCATTGAGGTCCTACAGTTATATATAGAGATTAAAAACAATTGTTTCCTTCCTTATTCATTGCACTAGAACAAGCAGTTTTGAATTGTTTTTGGTGTGAAAGTGTCTTGGAACTTAAGGGGTAAAAATGGTCAAATTAAAATTAAAAAAATTAAAATTATATATATATATATATATATATATATCTAGTTGACCCCCCATTGTCCCCAATGGGCCAAGGACAATTGCCATTAAAATAAACGTATATTCGTTATTTACTTGAAATACCCGGATTGCCGAGGCATATAAAGTAGAAGTATTAAAGTAAATGCCACATATTGAGTTCTCAGAGAAGGGGATATTACCGAGGTTGTGGAGGTTTCCACCACCAGCTATTGGTCTTGCTCTTATCTTTAATAATAACATAGAAGTAAAATTAAATATAAGTAGCAATTGACGCTTGCTTTGCAACGCATTAGTCCAACCATTTTGATATAGTTTTCACATTACAAACTATATAAAAAGGTAACATGATTCATTGCACGGTTGACTGCGCAATTAACTCCTAGAAGATAATATATATGCCACATGTAATCTACTACACTAAACATCGCAATTAGTGTTGCGCCTAGTAAAGGACTTGTAAATGCTATAAGTTTTTACTTTAAGTGAATATTTTTACCAACTATGTTTATGATGATCCTCTTATATGAATACTATAGAGAGTTGTGCTCTTGGTAAAAATTGGCATCAAGAGTAAAAGCTTACAGCATCTACAAGTCATTTACTGGGCGCAACACTAAATGCGATGTTTAGTGTAGTTTGCAATAGTACCATGTGCAGTGGTCTGTGATTGCAGATTCATCCACCTAAATTCAATTAAAAACAATAAAATTTTGAAAGTTTTAAGGAATATATATTAACAAATAGTATCCTCTACCTTCTCATGCATGCCTTCATAAACAATTCTACTAGTTTGCAATAGCACCGTGTGTACTGTAGTGGTCTGTTATTGCAGATTCTATTATTATCTTCTACCTTTACAAACGCAATACAAACAAATAATATCCTCTACCTTCTCATGTATGCCTTCATAAAATCCCACAACAATCCTACTTGAATATTTGATTATTGTTCTAGAGAATAGAACAATAAATAATTTCCTTTCGTCATATATCATTATACCTCAGATAAATTGTTAAAGTATAATAATAAAAAACTAAATTCTACATCAATGTCAAAAGAAAATTCACATGCAAGATGTATTACGGTATATACATATACAAAATACCTATATTTATCTTTGTATATTTACCTATTGACCTATTTGCTAAGAGCCGGGCAGGCATTGGTGTGCCACGCGGCGCTTAGCTGGCTTTTACTTTCCTCCATACCATCTTTATTGGGGGGTGTGCCCATGTCCCGTTGGTTTGCCACCCGGCTTTCAATGGCAGCCGCAAGGAAGCACACAATATGGTAACAAGAGTTTAAAATATTTCTTTACTCTTTTTGATGCCGACAACTTCTTTTGAAAAGTCAAGCAAAGATATTGAGAATATTAATCCCTCAGTGTTCCCTTCGATGACAATTTTTTAAATTTTTAGTGTGACTACAATTGTCTTTCAATTTGTATGGTCAAAATTCTCAAAATGTTTATTACATTATCTTATATGAGTTTAGAAGAAGATCATACCGTTACATATTCAAACCTTCATCTTTGTAGTTCTTAATTACTAGAGTAGAGATTTGTTCACTACTCACATGGTACCCTACGCATTGGTCTGGTTTGGACACAATGGGTATTGCCTAGGTATTACATAAGTATCGCCAAGATATTATAAGTGAATGACCTTGGCATTACATGTGTATCACCTTGGGCAAATGTTTTATATTTTCCAAAAACTTTAAACACCCCCATTTTGAATTAATTATGTACAAACCCGACCAGCGCGTAGGGTAGATTTGCTCCATTTCATTGGAGCAGAAAAAAGGAGCATGAAGAACCTCATGCTTTCTTTGTTTAAATCTCACTTTGCCTTTTTCATTTCTTTCCTCTTCATGAAGGACTTTTATTCTCTAAAGATGAGGGGGATGGCCACACATGGTGATGCCACGAGTGGGTACATTTCATTTGGACTAGTCACTACAAACATCACTATAATTCGCTCCACAGACTCCGGCGCACATTCTCAGCGCATTCATTGGAAGCAAAGGGATCCAAGGAACTTAACCTCTAAAGGACCAAGTGTCAAAAAATGGCATGTTGAAGGTTCGGTCAGGTTTCTATGGTGTCAATTTCTAACATTCCTCTTTGAAGTTTTCATTGTATAGGGCATTACTAAAACCTCAGTGAAAATACAATTTTTTTTCTTAAATCTAACATTAAATGAAAAAGTTATAGGGTTTTGAATTTCAAAGAGGGAGAATAGGCACATTGGGCACCTCCAAAAACTTTTGCTAGGACACCCTTACACTATTGAATGTGAGATTTTCAATGCTAGCAAATCATATTATTTCCTTTCATATTGTCAAAAAAAAGTTCTTGTCGTTAGCAAAAATTAGCATATTTACCCAAGTCAAGCATTTTCACACATTGTCACACATTGTCGGGCAAGGTACCAAAAAAACTTCTTCTTTTCCACATAAAACTAGAGATCTTCATATTTTTACTTTTTATTTTTTCCACAACAATATGTGATGTGAACCTTTTGATTCACCGTTCAAATCATCAAACAAAACATATTAAGTTTACAAAATAACATAGCTTGAATTGGCACTTTTTGAACCTCCACTCATTGCACATTTCTTTTGAACATGCTACACCCCTTCTCTACCTCTAAAAGTTGATGTATAAGAAACTAACATCATGCCTAACACAATGGTAATGGATTTAGACCTTGTGTGGTGCAGAAATTTGACACCATGTGGAGTCAAAGTTTGCTCATCCCCTCGACGCAGGGAAGAAAAATGAACCATTTGCTTGACTTCAAACACTATAATCTTTCAATCCATATGGTCAAAGTTTATAATTTTTTTTGTGAGTATGTTACCTAATAAGTCTTAATTGAGATTCTACAATGAAAACTAGAAATACAAGTTTTTGTTTCCTTCTTCATTTGTTGCACTAGAATCCAACAATTTTGAAGTGTTTTTGTTGAGAAACTGTCACGATACCTTAGGGATTAAATTAGGCGGCGGATCAAACAAAGATGAAGTATTAGTCCACCAATTCACAAATTGCTCCAAAAGTGACCAGCTATGGGCCTCTTGTCCTTAACCCCTAAAGGCCCAAGGCGTTTTTGCACCAAAAACACTTCAAAACTGCTCCGTACTAGTACAATGCTTAAGAAGGGAGATAATTTTTTTAAATTTCTACATCTAACCGTAGGATCTCAATAAAGACTTCTTTATTGATGTCCCCACAAAATTTCATAAACTTTGACCTCACGGATTGTAAGAATATAGTGTTTGAAGTCAAGCAAATGGTTTGTTTTCTTCCTTGCGTTTGGTGGATCAGCAAACTTTTACTGTACTTGGTGTCAAATTTTTGCACTATGTAAGGTCAAAATCCATTACCATTGTGTTCATGATGATGTTAGTTCCATATTCACCAATTTTTAGAGGTAGAAAAAGGGTGAAGTTTATTCAAGTTAACTGTGCAAGGAGTGGAGGTTCAAAAATTGCCGATTCAAGTTTTAATTTTTTACAAACTTAATATGTTTTAGATTGATAATCCAAATGGTCAATATGAAGGTTTACACCACGTATTGTTGTGGAAACAATCAATAGTTAAAAAAATGAAAATCTCTAAGTTTTATGTGGAAAAGAAGTTTTTTTTTGGTACCTTGCTTGACAATGTGTGGCAATATGTGGAAATCTTTGACTTGGGTTAATGTGCTATTTTTCACTAAAGACAAGATTTTTTTTGGAATAGATGAAAGGAAATAATATTACTTGCTAGTATTGAAAATCTCACATTCAATAGATTATCCTAGTAAAAGTTTTTGGAGGTGCCCGATGTGCCCGCTCTCCCCATTTGAAATTCAAATCCTTATAACTTTTTCATATGATTTCGGATTTAGAAAAAAATTGTTCTCCCACTTAGGTTTTAGTAATGCCCTTCTACAATTACAAATTTGAAGAGGAATGTTGATAATTGACACCATACAAACCTGACCGAATTTTCAAATTGCCATTTCGTGACACTTGGGCTTTTAGGGGTTAAAGGGTTAATAAAGACTTTGATAAAATTCACCTGATAATTGCTACTTACTTCCAATTCTCAACACCACTTGGAAGAATATCTCTATCCTATGAGTCAAGATCTAGACAATACACCGTGGATTCTTGAGCTTGCATGTAGTAAGTGACATGTATCACTGAAAAGTGGCAGAATTTACAAGTTGTGAAAGCTCACATGAATTAGGTGTAGTGGTTTGTAGCACAGTCACTGTTGGATTTGAGTTACATTGCTCATGGGATTCTGTGTCACACAACATGTCATACAAGCGGACACATCATGTGGCAGCTATAATTGTTTTACATTGTTTGAGGAGGATAACACAATGTTTACCTGTCACCTATTGGTAACACCTTGAGACATGGAGCCATTGTTCACTCCGGAACATGTGACACTCCTAAAATACTATCACTTGGACATTTCACCAAATCTAATTCAAAATTGAAGACCCTAAAGGACCAAGGCATTTTAGAGGAGACTCTACTCCATGTGATTGGAAACTACCAAGCTGAATTCTTTGAAAATGTGACGGTATGGTTTTCTTCCATAGATATACGAGAAGTGTGGTAAAATATTTGTGAATTTGAATGTATGGATAGAAAGATAATTATTGTCAAAGTAAAAAAGTTGTCCCCCAAATGACACTTAATCATTCACAGGTTAAGATGACATACTAAAGTTTTCTTGAAAGTCCATCCTGAAGAGGAAAGTAATGAAATAGGTAGGGTTGTATTCTTGGTGCAATTTGCTAATTGTCTCTTTATATTGAATCAACCCCTAAAGGACTGGGCCTTGTGCTTCAATCAAACCACCCAAAAATGTCAATTTGAAATGAGATATTATTAGACTTATTCAAACGTCTTTTTACTATTTTCAACAGTTGAATCTTCAAGGTAATTACTATGAGAAGACACCCTAATTTTTTTTGTAAACTTTGACTGTACATATCAAAAAATGAATGCATGTGAAGAGCACAAATTTGTTTTTTTCTACTGTGCCTCAACCCGACTAGTTCAACATACTTTGACTCAAGATAATGGCATACTTTTCCATTACACATTGCATAAACTCAATGGATCTATGTTTTACCTTGTTTTGGGTCATTGCATGCCAAAAATCACAAGTAATGGAGGTTTTTACAATAAAAAAAAATGGACCTGCAACAACTAGGGGTTTAGAAAGTGGCTTTTAACCCCTAAGGTACCGTGACAGTTTCACACCAAAAACACTTCAAAATTGTTGGATTCTAGTGCAATGAATACTGAAAGAAAGAAAAAACTTTTAATTTTAATTTTGACCATGGGATCTTAATTTAGACTTATTAAGTAACATACTCACAAAAAATTATAAACTTTGACCACATGGATTGAAAGATTATAGTGTTTAAAGTCAAGCAAATGGTTCATTTCTTCCATGCGTTGAGTGTATCAATAGACTTTAACTTCACTTGGTGCCATTTTTTTGCACTACACAAGGTCCAAAACCATTACCATTTTGTTAAGAATGATGTTAGTTCCTTGTACACCATATTTTTTAGGTAGAAAAGAAGTGTAGCATATTCAGGGGCAGTTTACACTACGGACGAAGAACTTGTCCCATGCACCTCTAAAATTTGTGATTGGCTCCATCAACTTGATTGGCTCCATCAACTTGATTGGCCAATCATAGATTTTAGAGGTGCATGGGACGAGTTCTCGGTCCGTAGTGTAAACCACCCCTCAAAACAATTGTGGAAAGAGTGGATGTTCGATAATTGCAAATTGAGGTTTTAAATTTTTGTGAACTTAATAGGTTTTAAATTTTTGTGAACTTAATAGGTTTTAAATTTTTGTGAACTTTATATGTTTTAAATTGATAATTTAAATTGACAAATGGTCAATAAGAAGGTTTACACCACGATTTTTTGTGGAAAAAAAATTAAAAAAATTATGAAGATCTCTAAGTTTTAATGTGGAAAAGAAGAAGTTTTTTTCGTACCTTGCCTGACAATGTGTGAAAATGTTTGTCTTGGATTTATATGCTATTTTTCACTAAAGACAAATTTATTTTTTTACCACATGAAGGAAAATGATAAAACTTGTGAGTATTGAAAATCTCATATTCAATAGAATGTCCTAGCAAAAGTTTTTGGAGGTGCCCGACGTGCACGTTCTCCCTAGTTGAAATTGAAAACCCTATTACTTTTTCATTAAATGTTGGAATCAATAAAAACTTCTTCCACAAAGGTCTCAGTAATGCCCTTCTACAATAAAAATTTCAAACAAGAATGTTAGAAATTGACACCATAGGAATCCGACCAAACTTTCAAAAAACCCATTTTTGACACTTGGTCCTTTAGGAATGTACTTAGGAAAGCATTTTTTTAATAGATAAATAATTGTTGAATTTAAATTCCAAACGATGAATAGAATCATTGTCATATTCAAAAAATAGAAAAAAAATCAAAATTTTAAAATCCTTAATTTCTATGAGTTTATAAGTGAAAACAATGAAGGTAGCCAAGAACTTTCCTAGAAGAAAAAGAAGAACGCCGGTCTCCAAAGGAGGCCAGTGTGAATAAAGTGTCTATTCGATCTACTACTAAGACCATGCCCACCGGACAGGGAATTAGTAAGCTGGAACTACTTCCCTCTTTCGAGGGTAGACACTATGTAACAAGTAGCCAAAAAACCACAGAAAGAGTAACAAGGAAGGAGGGAGGGGGAGGAGAGAGAGAAGAGAGAAAAATGGAGAGGAGGGTGTGTTTTGCAATGTTAGGGATTAAAAATAAAGTAAAGAGGTAGTTTTATGGGGGGTCTTGTGTATGGGGAAGGGCTTGGTTGTTTTCAATTTTGCGTTTATGTAGAAGGATGGAGATGGCATGTTGTATGGCAATGATGTTAATATTTTTGAAAGTATTTGTAATTGTATCAATAGGAATTTTAAAGGTATCTTCTAGGATTTTTATAGATGGGATAAAGGTGGTGGTGCGAGCGCTGGCTGTGAATACAATAAGGGGATCCACCTTCCATCCGAGGGCAGTGATGTCATCAATAAGGGTTGGTATTTATTGATTTTGTTTTCGATTGTTTTTGGGGAGAATATGTCATTAAAGTATGTAAATTCGATGAATTGAATGGTGTAGTCTTGGTTTATGTGGTTGGGTAGGGGGTCATTGTATGGTAGGCCTCTAACGCAGAGTAGGTCCGGTTTGAGTCGAGCATTGCAATGGCATCGTTGGATTTCACATGTACATGGGAGTAGCCATGGTGGAACCATATCTTCTTGTTGGTTGTTATTATAGGTGCCGGCATTCATGAGGATAAACATCTCAATTTGTTATGGGAGGTGATTAATTTACGGATTTCCCATACGGCTTTGTTATGTCTTTTGACAATTAAAGAGTGTATGTGGTGGTTATGACATTTAAGTAAAACATGTAGCCATGTGTCAGGATCCGTGGACGTGCATATTGGGCATGTTATGGATGGGAATCTTTCTATTCCAAAGAAAAGTTGTTTTTGGGCGTTTCCCAGGTATTGTCCGGTACGGAATTTGATGAGACATGTTATTTGTGAGCCGGTGATGATGGGGTTTTTCCAGAAGTTTGTAGAGAGTTCATTGTCTATGTTCTTGTTACTAGTCCATTTTTCTATGTTAGGGAAGTTATATGAGATTGTGTCAAGGTTGTTATATTGGTCTTGTTTTTTGAGGTATTTGCTCAAGAATCTAACCGGGCCTTTATCTGGGGTGTCTTCTTTGAAGGGCCCGTATTCTTTTTGGAAGTAGTATGGGGTGGAAAATTCCTAAAATGAACACCACTGAAACTTTTAACATGTTTTATGCATTTCCTCTATGCATAGAATAATCCAACAGAGAAACCATGCCGCACAACATAATCCTTAGAAACCTACCTCTATTTATCTACCTAATTGAAAAAAAAATCTAGACTCACCGACCTCATTTGCTGCTCCTCTACTAGAGGAGCGTTCTCTCCCTATATAATTTCTTTTACACAAAAGATTTATTAGTTATATAAAGAATAGATAAGTGAGCAAGCACCATGGTATACACCGTAGGTGAACCTCTACTTTGGCACCTCCATGCCAAATAATTAATTGAAGTGAGAAAAGGCCATTCGGCATCCAAAATTAAAAAAAATTAATTTCCGGCAAGAAAACAAATAGTATTGTATTTAGCACATTTGACGACCGAGGGGCTTGAACCCAAGACCTTGGAGGTTCTAGACCAAAGCCTCCAGGCATGGACAACCTTGAATTGAGGCTTTCCAAGCCCCACTCCCCTTTGATGTCTTTCATCGTGACAAAATCTGTAAATTCATAGTGTCTCTAGTTTCGGCAATTTCATTAAATATTTTCTCACTTAATTGAGCAAGCATTTTTCTAATTAAAAAATGCCGAACTAGAGGTTCACCTTCGGTAACTTTTTTTTCCTGTTAATCCCTATCTACAAATATCTATGTTCAAATTATCCTTCAAAAACAAAAGTTTTATAGTTTATTTCTAATTAAAAAAAGAGTGGTTGGGATGGTAGGAAAGTGTAAAATGCTTTAATTTTTCTGCCTCATGCATGTAAACCTTGGTTCTTGTATGAGTGGTTTTTAGCACTGCAAATTTTTTGGGTAAATCTCAAAGATGATTATATTGGTTACTTGGGTACAAAATCTAAAAGTCAATCTAGAAATCTTGGACAATTTCATGCTTTAATAAAGAATGTTACTTCAAATAGCATAAACATTTAATCAAAATGTTTGGTAGAAAAATTATAATTCTACAAGGCTCTTATATAAAAATCAAAAGTCTACATTCAAATTAACATCATATTAACCTTCCAAATACTCATTAAGTCACTTATTGAAGAATTGATGTATTAAAAGTGAAATTGCTTGAATGAAGAGCGTGAGACAACATTAAATTTTATTGTCAGGTGTTTTAATTTTTACCTTCTCCTTTTTAGTCTTTCTTCTCTTAGTGACCCAAAAAGACAACGAGTATATTCTTTCAACAAAATGTTTCAAAATTGTTTACATATTAATTGATGATTAATAAATTTTGAAGCTTAATATTTGTGTTTTTTTTATTAATAAGATGGAAGATTATTTTTATAATGCCTAGAATATTTGACTTCTTGTAGAGCAAAGTTTTTCTAGCATGGACACATCATTTTAAAATCTCAAAGAACAACATGTTTGTTTCCCCAATGTGACTAATCGTCAAATAAAATCTTGATAAAATAAAATTAGAATCTAAGTGCACTTCCAATAGCTTTAAAATTCTATCCATCTTAGGTGTAAGATCATAATCTATATTACTAGAACACATGCTCACATATTTTCATAAATGTCAACCGCTTTGATTGACAAATTACAATATTTGGGATAAAGAATATGGGCTTTTTTTTCCCTTCATATATAGGATCAATACACATTGACTTCATTTGGTGCTAATTTTTCCATTACAAGAGTTGAAAACTTTATACAAAGCATTTTCAAAAAGTTGTGCAATGAAGAGCTTTAAATAATGCCAATTTTTTTTTTGATTTTTAACAAATTATTTTATTAAAAATATAAAAAATCAAAATGGTCAAAACAAAGGTTCATGCTTCTTCTTGAAGAAAATAAAATCAAATGAGAAAAAAACCAAGATCTCAAATTTTTTAGGGAAATAAATTTGTTTTTTGGTACCTTGCCTTAAAAAGGTGATAAAACTTTGATTCATTAGAGAGTGAAAAATTAACATTATTGATTTTTTATTACATTATCAAACAAAACACTATCACTTGCTAGTTCTGTGATCGTGGAACGGATTTCGTACTCTAGTGCCAAATATTTATTTATTTCTAAATATTAGACCTTGGAATACAAAATTAGACCCTCAAATTTTTGTTCAATAAAATATAATGGCTATCTCTTTCTATAAAACAATATTATCAATTTGTCTATCCGCCCGTCTAGTAGTCCTTGACATTTTTGCGCTGGAAATCCGCAGACAAAATTATTTGGATGAAAAAATATTTTATTTGGATGAAACTATGGGATATACAATACCGCATATTCAAAATAAATGGCGGGTATCTAAAGTAAATGCTGGGTTTTCAAAATAAAAGACACATCACAAATTCATCCACGAAAGTATCAAGTCACGGGGTATAGCATCATGGGTATCCATGGGGTATCACATCATGGATACACATAAAGGCATGGGTATCATGTCACATGGACTCGCAGTCAACGGGTATTACGGATCATAGTATCGCCAAAAAAGAGAATGGATTTAGATGCAACAGTTATCATAGGTACATTTGAATTTTGCATTCAGATACGTTTACTTCATTGAGAACAAGCCTCGCCCCATTGGGAACGACATGGGATCTCCTAGTTTTTCATAAAATATGAAAAAGTGAAATCACCATTACTTGTTATATCCTATGTAGTGGTCACTTTTGTACATAATTAAATCAGAATGGAGAATAATCAAAACTTTTGGAAAATTCAAGAGATTTGTCTAAGTGATAGGGTATAACATGTAATGCCAAGGTGATACCCCTGTAATATCAAGGTGATACCCATTGTGTCCAAACCACTACGATTTGGAAAAATAAATAGTTCCGTAAGTAGTGTCCGGAAGTGACCATTTCGTACGGTACTTGGGTCCACACACTAAGTAGACGCACATGACGACCATATGGAACTTCGGCTCCCTGAAAGTCCGGGTTGGGCTCCTCATGCCCACACCAATTTCATGGTAAATCTCGTATGGTTCCTAACCAAACCATTGGTTACCCTCTTTTGATTTACCTTTCCAACAATATTATTTCTACAACGTTCCCATTGCATTCCTGACGAGTTCCCATGTTGTTTCCCAGAGTTCCCCGTTGTGTTCCCAAATGTGTTCCCCAACGTTCCCCCGTTCCCAACTCATTTACACTGGGAACCAATTTACTTAAAAAAAATTTATCCAAATTTACCTTTGTTAAGTGGGGCCCACCATCAATCGTTGGGCCCCCAACACAGGCTCATTTGCACACATGTGCGCTCATTGAGTAAAACGTATGCGAAAAACATAGCTGCATGCAATTGCTGTATCATTTTCTCAGATTTCTCCGCAATGAAACCACAAGTGAATTTGTAAATTCCCAAAGGAATCAAGAAAGAATCCAAAAAAATTTATTTAAAAAAAAAAAAAAAAACACTGTAAATACCAACTTCCCAAGAGGGATTATGAAAGATTTTTTTTAATTTAAAAAGAAAGGCACTGTAAATACCAAGAGGAATTAAGAAAGAATTTCATTCTTAAAAAAAAAAGGCAGGCGGGACAGACGCAAGCAATTAGGCCGCACTCTCATTTGGCCTGCAATCACTGTAGGCCGTAATTTTATTGCGGAGATCCAAATCTCATTGCCTGTGATGCACAGCCGCACTCTTAACTTCAAATTCCTAACTTTGTCCAGTGCCTGCTTAAAAAACTCCCAGCCAAGTAACGTTGCAACTTCGTAAGAAGCAGTATATATCCCCACAACTTGAAATATCTGTTCCAAACTCCACAAGATTTTCGATCTGAATCTCTCTCCACAATATTTAGACTTTTGTTTGCTTATTTGGAAGGTGAACCTCTTCTGTGACTCACGCCAGGCCATGACGTGATCCATCACGACTTTCGTTGGTTTGTGAGAGCGGAGTAAACTCATTCATCAGTGGTACATGAGATGCTCTGCGTTAAAACAATATTTGTGATGACAAGTGACATATTGGTGCAGAAAGTGGATGAGCTTAACCTTTACACATCAGTCAGGAACGGTATGTACATGCACGTATTCTGTTCGGTAAAATACAAAAAATGTATCAAGACTTACACCTCTTTTAACCAACATCTTTCATTTGGAGGCCACTTCAATGAATCTCAACCTTATCATGGACATGTAGAATATTGTGTCCACCAGTGACACGTTTTGATGTTTAAAGGTTAAACGTCACTAGGAAAGCTTGTATAGGGGAAAATATTTTACTCCGCAGAGTTTATAAAATGTATCAAAGTTTAGCAAATCTTACACCTTTGGATTGGAGATTCGTCAACTAACATCTTTCATTTTGGAGGTCATTTCAATCAATCTGAACCTTACGACAGCATATATGTAGAATACTGTGGCACCTTCTGACTTTTAAGGGTTAAGTGTGAAGTAGTTAGAATGGACGTAAATCAGGGGGTGGTTTCCACTGCTACATTGCCATGTGACACGAAGATTACTCAGGCACCGAGTCCCAACTGCATGTCCAGCGTGAAAACCACGGGCCTCATGTCCTTGCCAAGTCTTTCAATCCTCCACAACTGACCAACACATTCACCGCACTTTGTGAGCGACTCGTATGAGTTGAGTTGCTCCATACCGGCATTGAAGATCACACAAAATGAACCTGTTGTACTGACGTACACGAGGAATCTAGGCCAATGGCACTTGATTCTTCCTTCCGGACGAATTGTTGTACCAGAAACAAGTGTTGTGCAGTGCTGTGAACAATCATGTCAAGGTGGTCATGAGGGATCTAGAGCACAACACTTGCGTTTAGGTACACACATACTAGACTCTCCTGCTTTTCCCAGGAGTGATCCAAAGCAAAATCCACCTGAATATTGATCTCTCAAGCCATGAGATTATCTGGTTGGAAAATGCAATCCTGTCCGGCTACAAGGTTATAATATGAAAGTTGTGAGCATCGGTGAACTGATTCTTGTCCTTGCCGAAATTTGGGTACGTGAACCAACTCCTTCCTGTGGCAAGAAATTCAGCTTTCTAGGATGAAAGCAGCCACTATTAGAATGAGGGGTCTAAGCAACGCCTTCAAACAGTGTTTTGCTACGGGTGGAACTGGTTTCATGTACAAAACATGGAGCCTTGATCCAGACCTTGTGCAAGTTGTCAACTTTGCCTCGGTTGGTGTCATAATTAACTGTATGATTATCTGTCGTGTCAACAGTTTCAGGTATAGTCATTGTGACAGGAACATCTCGTCACAATTATTTTGCAAGGAAAATGCAAGATGTAGCACTCTCCAGTCTCCACCACTTCATTAAGAAAATTGCATAATTATTAGAACGGAAAATAGCACTCTCGCGTCTCCACCACTTCATTGTAGAGTGTCTGATGATGCAGATGTAAAATTATGACGGCTGTGGGATTTGAACCCACGCCCTTTCGGACTGGAGCCTAAATCCAGCGCCTTAGACCGCTCGGCCAAACCGTCGATAGGAGGTTTCTTCATAAAGAATTTCTGGCATCTATGCAAAGTAACTCTCAGCTGTGTAAGACGATAGAAATGGAGTTTGTTTAATCCTGTAAGGCCTTTGAGCTTTTTTTTTTTAGTCAGCTAGAATCTACGAGTGTTCTAGATTATGCTGCATAACATCTACGCTTAGTGTACATTCCATCACAGCCCCCATTCTCGGAAATCATTGTCGTTTGCTAATGCTTGCATTGGTTTTTGTGGCGATTGTCTCAATAGATGCCCATCTTCCTCCACCTCTTTTTCATAGTTTAAGTCTTTCATGGAGGTGGCCCGTTGTAGTTGCTATCAAGATTATCGTGCCAAAATGACCCGATACAGGTCACTTGGCCTTGAAAGGTTAACTGTCTACATGATCAAGGCATTTCAGAGGAATTTGGAGGATTCTAACAACGTCTGATCTTCATTTAGAATGAAACCGATGTCGCTCATCATGTTGTTTGTTTGTGTGATTGTCAAAGGCATGTTTTCAGTAGAATCTTCTCTCACTTTTACAGGACCACTGCAAGTTGCCAATGTAGCAACTCGTGTGCTAAAAAACCAAAAAAAAACAAAACAAAAACCAAAGCCATGTTTTCATGCCACACTCTATATCCAAGTTCCTTGGTCACAGTGCAGATGTCAAGATGAAATTAAGCAATTGATCCCATACTTGCCTATTTTTGGTAACAATGGCATGCAAAGTCAAGCCTCAAACTCAGTGTCTGGCATATGAGGCTCAAACCTTCCATGCTTCAAAGTCAAGCCTCGTGCTCAACAGCATGCAGGTTTGGAATATGGGAATGAAGGCTGCCAATAAGGATTTGGTCACACTGATGCCAAAATCATTCAAAAATTGTTGCTGATGATGGTCGAGGTATTTGTGGAGCATGGAGGTCTCGGTCACCTACGTAGGAGCATTATCATGAACAAATTCTGCATTCACTGGGATCCATATGGCCAATTTACTCGTCTTCTAAATTTAGACAAAGATACTTTGGATATTGACCTCTTTTTTCAACCCTAAATAGAATTGGCCCTAAATAGCTCTAGAGTTTATAATTAGGTTGAAGAGGAAAATTGTGGCCAAGATTACTGGTATGACTTGACGTCCTTCTTCCTTCTAAAAGGCAGCTAAAGTTATTGTTGACTTGAGTTTAGAGACCATTAATCCCAAAAGGACCAAGTGTCCGTTTGAGGGGACAATTGAGATTTGGGTAAGTTCCTAATCATCTAATTTTGGAAAAAAAAAGTTTTTAATTGAAAATGGCATTTGGAAAGTTTTATGGGGTTTTGTTTTTTTTGTTGGGGGTATGGGAAACAAGTGCCATGTTTTAAACATCAAAAGTTGGACTATGGCAACTGAGCAGGATATTGTAGAGCTAAATAGTAGTACTATAGAGCTAAACAATTGATTGTGTGTAGAAGACAATAGTCTTTGACCACAGTGAAGGAAAGTTCATGGCAACCCTCATTGTTTTTAATATGGAATGCATAGAAATCAACAATTTTATTTTTTACAAAAAAAATAATTTCCCCTAATTGAAAAAGGCATGATGATCGTATCTACTATTTGGATTTTTGATCCAATTATTTCTTACTTAATAATTGTTGTGCTGAGGAAATGACTGCACTCTATTCCCCTAGACATTTGCAAGAATGTTTTCCCTATCCTAAAACCCTCCATTGCTTGTGGTTTTTGGCGTGCAATAATCTGACTGAAGATAGAACTTGGTTCTATAAAAATTCATGAAATGTGTAGCGGAAATTAAACAAAGTTTTTGTTATTTTCAAATGTAAGATCTTGAAGTTTGCTACTAGGATCCTGAAGTTTGCTACTACAGGAAGACACTCAAAACATTTCTTACGCGTTCACTATGCAAATTGTAAGATACATGCACTTGAAGAGTGATAAATACTTGTTACTTCCCTATGTGGACAAGGTACTTTGATTGAAAGAGGTGGCATAACCCCTAAAGGACCAAATCTCCTTCGGGGGGAATTCTGATTTTGGGCAAATTCCTAAAATTCGAAAAAAAATCTTTTCTCTGAAATTTTTATTCTAGATTGCCTCTGATAAGAGCTTCGTGGACATATTTATATTTTATTTTTTGGATTTGTGGTTTGAAAGTTAGTACCACTTTAAGCCAAAAGTGGGGACTCCGGGCACCTCCAAAAATTTTGACAAAATTTTCTATTGACATTGAGATTTTTCACACATATAAAGAATATTTCCTTCTTTGGAAATTTTCAAAAAAAAATCTTTTCTTTAGTATTAAAAAGGCATTTTATTCCAAGTCAAACAATTTTACACATTGTCGGGCAATGGGGGGAAAAAACTTCATCTTTTCTACATAAAACCTAGAGATCTTCATATTTTTCACTTTTTATTTTTTCAACAACAATATGTGGTGAAAACCTTCTTCTCGGCTGTTTGGATAATCATTCAAATACATAAGTAATTCACAAAAAAATAAAACGTGAAATGGCAATTTTTGAACCTCCACTCCTTGCACACTTGTTTTGAATATGCTACATTCCTTTTTTTCCTCTAAAAATTGGTGTGTTGGAAAATGACATCATGCTCAAGAAAATGGTAACAAATTTAGACCTCGTACAATGCAAAAATTTGATACAAACTGAAGTCAAAGTCTGCTGATCTACTCAATGCAGGGAAGAAAAATGAACCATTGTTTTGACTTTAAACATTAAAATCTATCGATCCATGCAGTGAATTGCAACCAAAATTTAATGGCATGTTTATGTAGAAGTCTATTTTAAGATCTTATGGTTGAAAATCCAAAATTCACTTTAAAATGTGATTTTCATGTCTCTTTTTGGCACTGGCAGTTTTGGACTGGTTTTGGAGCGAAAGTGGTCGTGGTCCTTTAGGGGTTAAGTTAGTCTCATTATATCTCATCTTAAATTGGTAATTTTAGAGTGATAGTCACAACCCTGTAGGAGTTAAACACTTCCACATTTGATAAGAATAGACCACCATATCTACAAGCTATTAACATTTCCTTAGCAAATAGTAAAAATCAGTAACCGACAATTATCCGCCAAACTCTTACAAAAACTTCTTTCCGCAAACATTACCGACCTAAAACAAATCACACTACCAAATTGAATACAACTTATGAACGACAAGAGCTACAAAACATACAACGGCACCCCTCACAAATTAATAAAAAGTGCATTAAAAAATGCCCAACAATTATTTTGTAAACCTTTATGCCTCCCTATATGCCCAATCCCTTGCACCACTCACGCCCCACCTTATACACTCAAAGACCAATACATCACTGGCCATAATGACATCCACCCTAACATCAACCTCCCACTAATTCCTCCAAACCCATCACATTTACGACCACTCACCCCTCCACCGCATATATTAAAAAATCCCTCTATGCACCCAATAAACAACATAACCGCACACAAACACAGAAAGTACATTGACTCCAACAACATTAGTAAACAATACACATCATACCTATGCCATTGGTCTCACAATAACACAACCTACACCAAATGGCTCCCGCAAAGGAATCTTTTCCCTTGGCACAATCCAAACGCTTCTTCACACAACACTGAAATCCTCACACAATACTACCTTAGTACTCAAAACAGTTATTACCAGAAGAAGAAGAAGAACGCCGGTCCCCGGAGGGGGCCGGCGTGAGTAAAGTGTCCGTTCATTCCACCACTAAGTCCATGCCCACACTTATTATTACCAGAATATCATACAAATACACCACCCCCAAGCACAACCTCAAGACAGAAGATTTGTCATGCCACCTCTTATTATCCCCCTCCTCAACATCTTTACAACCGAATGCAACCCTGAAACTGACATCCTCGCACAGACAAACACAATCAAAATACAACAAGATAATGTCAACATATACGAAGATATGGTAGATACCTAATAATCATACCGCTCGCTAGACTACACTGGTTGTGGAACCAATATCACAACGCACTACAAACCCCCATTAATATTGAACCAATACCCCAAACATTTGAAACCGAAATTGTTTGGCTATACCAAAGATATAAATACCGAATCCCCAAAAATGACCCCCTTAAAAATGCACACTATACATTACCCGATCCTATATTGGACTACCTTATCACATCTATGAATATCACACACTCATACTTCTCATCCCCCGTCACATGCTCCACAAAAATCTCAAAATTCTACTCTCCATTCGAACAAGACAAGATCTTTGGTTCTCTTGGGAAAGCTTTTGATCATAGATGGAGTGGAATAGGCCTTGCACACCCTCACAACAAAGAAGAAACACTACAAGCAATGCATTGGGCACGTCTAGCGGCAAACAATGATCCCAACCACAACATCACCATTATTATTTCTCCCGACACCCATTGGTACCACAATCCTAATCCCCACTTAGGCCCATTCCCGGACTCTCACATCATAGTACTATTTGAAGCCGACTCTATGACATACAAAGAACCCACTATACCACTGCAAACACAAACACCCCGCCTCGAACCCGCAAACCTACGTATTATGTGTATACATCACCAAACTCGGGAAATAGGTACCCTAGAAAACCTCACTCATCTCACTATGATAGCAAAAAATCTAAACATTAACAAGGTACACACCGCAATTGCCCCTCCCACACACACCCCAATCCGTGTAAACCGAAACAAAAAAATGATCTAAAATCCCCCACACAAACATCTCCGCACTACCTGTTACCAAATTTAACCTCCCACTTTCCAACTACCAAATCAATACCGTCCCTAAATTTGACCCCAACTTTAGCTACTACACTGATGGTTCCTTTAAAGAACCAACCGAAGTAAGCCCAGGACACTGGCACCAAGAAAAAATTGGATATGGAGTATATAATTCAACCAAACAAATAAAATTAGGTAAAAGACTACATGGACTCCAAAATATTCTAAGAGCAGAAATGATGGCTATACATAAAACCCATAAGATAATCACCATTCAATACCCAAACGAACCGGCCCACATTTTTACAGATTGCATAAATGTATTATATCTCCTTAATACTCACATAAAACACCCCATTTTACACAATAGTCACCCGGACAAAACTATCCTTACATCTATGGTTACAATGCTTTAAAATAGAACACAACCTACTACACTCCACAAAGTCCGTGCTCATGCTAATATCGACGGCAATGAAGAAGCCGACAAACTCGCTAAAGAAGGAAGAGAAAAAACCCACAAAAATGTTGAACACCCATACGAACACGCCCATGCCACCCCATATTACTTTCATAGATATGAATGGCCCTCTATGGGCGAAACTCCCGATAAAGGTCCCATACGATTCTTAGACAAATACCTCAAAAAACATGACCTTATAAATAACCTGGAAATACTCACAGAAAATTTCTCCAATATTGATAAATGGACCGGCAACCCAAATATCCACAATGAAATGTCCAACAACTTTTGGAAAAACCCCATAATTACGGATTCACAAATCACATGCCTATTCAAATTTCGTACCGGACAATACATGGGAAATGCCCGCAAACAACTCTTCTTCGGAATAGATAGATTTCCCACAATAACATGTTCAATTTGCAACACCACGGACCCGGACACATGGCTACATGTCTTACTCAAGTGCCAAAACCCCCATATACACTCACTAATTGTCAAAAGACATAACAAAGCAGTATGGGCTATTCGTAAACTACTTATATCATCAACCAAATCCAAGTGCTTCATTCTCATGAATGCCGGAACCTTTAATGACAACCCACAAGAAAACACGGTCCCTCCTTGGCTACTACCATGCACTTGTCACACTCAAAGATGCCAGTGCAATGCAAGATTCAAACCGGACCTATTATGTGTTAGAGGACTTTCATATAAAGACCCCCCACCAAACCACATAGACCCAAGTCTCACTATCCAATTTGTTGAATTCACATACTGCAATGATAGATTCTCTCCGGACACTATTACAAACAAAACAAACAAATACCAACCATTACTTGAAGATATTCAAGCATTGTGATGGAAAGTAGACCCCCTCATCGTCATCACCGCGGGTGCCAGAGCCACCACCTTTATTCCCTCAATGACAACCCTTGAAGAAACATTTAAAATCCCAATCACTTCAATCAAAACCACTTTCTCAGATATTAACACTATCCCAATCCAACATGCTACGTCGATACTCCTGCATAAACGCAAACTAGAAAACAACCAACCCCTTCCTGATGCATCGAACCCCCCTCCATAGATCTACATTTACACTTCATAGTACACGCCCTTTCTAGTTTGGAGACGTGTGGGACCTTGGTCACTTGTTATTGGTTACTTGTTACCGGATACATAGTGTCTACCCCCGAAAGGGGGAAGTAGTTCCAACTCACTAATTCTCTGTCCGGTGGACTTGGTCTTAGTAGTGGAACGAACAGACACTTTATTCACGCCGGCTTCCTTCGGAGACCGGCGTTCTTCTTCTTCTTAAAAATCAGTACAAAATGAGGAGGTAGTTTACAAACTTGGGATGACTACACAAATAAGTAAGGTTTCTTCTTCTTCTTTAACTTCTGCCTTCTTCCGTTTCACTTTCATTCTTTCTTTCTCTTTTCGAGGCGGATTGAGGTTGTTTTGATGCAGAATACAAGAGATGAATGACGCACTGATTTCCCTTGTGTTGCAGTCATTGGCTCATCACCTTATCATGCTGACTCTTGCTGACAAGTAAGTTGTGCGGACCAAGTACGAAGCATATGGCACTTCATGCATTGTTGACAGACCTACATTACGTTCATAGGCTCGGGCAACTTAGACCGTATCTGCCTCACCAATTACCCAGGCATGAGTTGAGGGCGTTTGTCAGATGACACACATAAATTATGTCCAAAATGCCACAGGATTGTCATAAGTTCTGCTTCCTCCGAGCCCAATGTCAATACTCTTAGGTGATGATGTATTACCCATAGAATTGAGTCAATGTGGTTGGTATGTGGTTCATTGTGCATTGAAAATTACTTGATTTTGTTGTTTCATGAAAATGATATCAGATTTGGAAAACTAAAAATTATATATATGTAGTGTCATGGATTTTAATTGCTACTTGTTTGTTGAGGTATTAGTGTCATCATCAGTAAATATGTCCATAATGCTTTGATTGGTCCAATGATATACTTTAGATGAAGCGTCATTTTTTTGTGAAATTAAATGCTATATGCAAGTAATTATCATTCTTAATATAGTGAAAAGAGGTATTAGAACTACCAACAAATATACCAACTACAATGATTATGATGTTTAGTGTATCTACACTACCATATGTGAACCTCTAGTTCGGCATTTATTGATTAGAAAAATGCTTGCCGAATTAAGCGGAAAAATAGTTAATGAAATTGCCGAAACTAAAGAAATTATATAGTTACATATTTTGTCACATGGGAAGACATCGAATGGGAGCGGGGCTTGGAAAAGCCTCCATTTGAGGTTGAACGTGCATGGAGGCCTTGATCTAAAACCCCAAGGTCTTGGGTTCGATCCCCATGGTCGTTGTGTGAGCTAAATATAGTAATATTTAATTTCTTGCCAAAAATTCAATTATTTTTATTTTGGATGCCAAATGGCCTATTCTCACTTTAATTAATTATTCGGCATGGAGGTGCCGAACTAGAGGTTCACCTAGGATATATGATTTACAAATGCTATGATAATTTACTCTTAATGAATCATGTTATAAACAATTAGTCAACAATGATCACCCTCTTTGATTAGTATAAGTAGTTATGCTCTCAATACCGTAGGTGAACCTCTGGTCCGGCATAAATTAATTAGAAAAGCCAATGCTGAATTAAGTGGATTTTTTTTTTTGAAAATTTCGAAATTGTAAAAAATGTACATTTACGGATTTTGGCACATGGAGAGACATCAAAGGGGATTAAGGCTTGGAGAAGTCTTCATCCATGGCATTTCATGCATAAACACTTGGGTTTGGGGTCCCAAGGTCTTGAGTTCAATCCCTATGGATGCCAAAGCAAGCCAAATATAGTAGTATTCGATTTCTTGCCGAGAATAACATTATTGTTATTTTGAATGCCAAATGTCATTTTTTCACTTTAATTAATTATTTGGCATTAAGGTGCCGAACTAGAGGTTCACCTATGGTAATAATCTTCATCAAAAGAAAGAAAACTACAACACTTTCAAATCATATACTAGTAGTGTGGTCACATTAAACATCATAATCAATGAAGTGGTAGCCAGTCTATCTGTCCGCCGCTCCCTAACCCTAAACCCTAATCTTAACCCTAAACCCAAGACTTCGCCAGAACATGCGCGCTGTTGTTGGTGAACATCGTGTGGATTTGGGCAACCGTACATTTCCAATGTGCCTCCTAGCGCTGGGAAAGGACAGGCTAGAGAAGGTGAAGGATGACATGATCGGGTGTACACGGGTGATGATTGTTGGCAATCACACCTTGAACGGCTTGATCAATGCCGTCTATGGAGGAATTGCTGACGTTGAAGCAAATGCACACGAGTACTTCAGCGGTCGTGCCATCCTTACTGCACGGAATGACGACGTTTCGCATATCAACGCACGCCGTTCCGAGGGATGCAAATTGCAATCTAAAATATAATACATCAAACAAATTTTATTCTGAAGAGCACTAATAAAAAAACCTTCCTTGGCCGGAACGACAAGTACCGATATTAGTTATATACTAATTTCAATGACATGGATGGTGTTCATCCACCATACGAGTCTTCAAAGTAAGTTCAGCGGTATGTAGGAAATTTCAATGACATCGATTGGTGTTTTTATAGTGTATCTTCTAATTTATATATTTTTCTTAGGTTTTTTCATTACAAAATCATATAAACTTTGACCTTTTTGCAAAATATGAAAAAACGTCTACACATAGAAACTCTAAAGCTTCATGATGGAAAGATCTCATTGCGAAATTGAACAAACAAAAAGTTCCTATGACCTTTATAAATCCATGGCCATAAGTTTGGCATGTAAGAGTTAAACATTGTGCATATTTAGAGGGGATGCACAACAGTGGAATGATGGTACTTAGTATTACAATTTTACCCAATTGTATTTTTTCAATAAAGTGTAAATTAGTATGTATTTTCAAAGTAGTGCGCCACTTCCACCACTAGGCACCCCTATAAGTGTCGACCAAAAGTAAGGAGTGATGATCAATAGCAAACTTTGTCATGGGAAATACCTTAGACGAAGGCATTATATGATGTCTATCTAAATACTTGAAAAGACATGACTTGGAAAACAATCTAGTAGAAATTGTTGAAAAACTTTCTAAACATTGAAAAATAGACAAGAAACAAAGACATTGACAACAATATCTCTAAAGACTCTTGGAAAAATTCCCTTATCACAAATTTGCAAAAAAAAATGTCTCATCAAAAATTCAAACATGTCAATACATGGAAAATACGGAGAAGGTTCCTCATCTTTGGAACGGAAAGATGCCCCTTCACTACATGTTTCATTTGCAATTCTACCAAACTAGACACTTGAGCACTTGTATTTTTCAAATGCCAACAACTACACATAGACTCACTAATCATCAAAACGCACAACAATGCAATTTGAGCAATCAAAAAATTACTTATATCTTATAGTATGGCTCGTTGCTTTATTCTTATGAATGTCGGTACCTTCAATAACAACCCACCAGAAAAAGGGTACCATCTTGACAACTCCCCTACTTACATCTTATAGTAAGGCTCATTGCTTTATTCTTATGAATGTCGGTACCTTCAATAACAACCTACCAGAAAAGGGTACCATCTTGATGACTCCCCTACTTATATCTTACAGTAAGGCTCGTTGCTTTATTCTTATGAATGTCGGTCCCTTCAATAACAGCCTACCTGAAAAAGGGTACCATCTTGACGACTCCCCTGTAACTGTGACACACAACAATGCCAATGCAACATCAGATCTAAACCAAATATTATATGTGTTGTGGAATACTATATAACAACCCTTCATCATAGGACTAAAACTCCAAACTTGACCATACAATTTATAGTATTCATGTATTGTAATGTCAAATTCTTGCCAAATACAATTGAACAAATAAAAATAATAAGAACCATATTTTCATGAAATCAGTTGACCAGAAAATGATCAAAATGCTTATTACACAAAAATTACAGCATAAACAATTTCAAGTGTAATTTTAAGTGAAAGAATTCACGTATTTAAAAGGATGACTTTCAGCTAAAAATATATGGACTACAAAATTGGTATAAAATTTCACGCAGAAAGAAGTTAATGTTCCAATCAAATGGCTGAGATCTTGCCAAATTCTTTATATTTTTATTTAAAAAAATATTGGCACCTCAGCAAGAGTTCGGGTTCCTATTCTTGTTTGAACTAAACTTTCCTCAAGAGGCCAAACTCTTGGGCACTAAAAACCTTCAAAAAGTATTGCTATGTAGGCATGTTAAGCGTCATGGGCCTCTCACTCTTTGTCCCTAGTGTGAAAGCCCAATTTTGAGACCAAGGCCAATTTTGAGGCTCTAGACCAATCAAATTGCTAACAACACTTGACCTCTTGACCCTTGGTACTCTGAGTGTAAATTGCGCCTAAATTTTTATTAGCTCTCAAGGTTTTATCAAACCACCATAACACATTTATCCAAATAATATTCACAAACATTCAAGGTTATTTGGACAAAATAAAATAAAATAAAAATCATCATAAATAATATTTTATCACGCCATTTTTATTTAATACGCAAAATTCAATTTCAAAGTGACAAACCTGCATTATTCCACCAGACCTAAATCAGGTGGAAAGAAAGAAAGAAAGTGGAAGAAAAGGTAAGTAGACAAACCACAACCAAGTAGCGGTACTTGAAACCGTGAATAGAGTCCACTTCAAAACCAAAAGTAAACTCTAACCCTGTAACCCTTACGTGTCAGTCTGGAACCGTACATACAACCACGTATTTAATACTACAGAATACAAAAATGTATTCAAGTCCAGCAAGCACCTTACACCTTTGAATTGAAGATTCTTCAACAAACATCTCTCATTTGGAGTTCATTTCAATCGATCTAAACCTTATCAAGTTCAAACACAATACATCACATGTAGAATATTGTAGAACACACCAGTGGCACCTTCGGACGTCTAAGGAAAGCAAAATGTATGTTCTGCAAAATCAAATACCCTCATAGATTCTCCCATCATCCAAAGTTCCCCATCCCGAAAGGATTCGCCCTCTAGTGCCTAGAGGGCCGAGTCCTTGATTTCCAGGATGTACCCAGAAGCAAGAATTTTTACACCAAAATCTTTCTTCCGGCTACATCCCAAGATTGCCCAGGAACGGTTCAACCGCTCGTCGTTAGAGGTAGATTTTGCGGATCAAGACGATATTGCTATGTGCTACGGGGGTACATTCAGCCGAGAAACTGAGGAACGGTTTGAGGTACCTCTCCCAGAACCGCGGGCGGCGACAAAAGCGGACAATTCGAAGTATGTGGTGAACAGAAGCCGAGAAGATGAATGGATAGAAAACGAAGCCGAGACGCCACATTCGACCATCCTCATCCACTCATTCATCCGTCCGTAGTCAGGGCATGTCAGCGGCAAAGGCGGGGAAATATCTACTTCCGACAGATGGAGGGCTCGTGGTTTGGGTGCCGGCGTACACTGCGGGCCATCTCCCAGCTGCGGTGGCCACATGTTTGGGGGGTGTTGATTGGTGGGGATGCCACGTTGGCGGACCCGGCACTGTTCTTGGCTGAGGCTATTTCACAAATTCCAATGCCACATGGGTTCATTGTTTGGGGATGTCCATCACTCTCCATTCTACACATTCATCCCTCAGATATGTTTTCCCGGATGGTCGCTGGTCGCTTTTGTACAGTTCATGATCCATTCACACCTGAGAATGTCCAGATTTTTTTCCGAAAAGTCAAGAAATGCCTCGGTGATATCTAGGTGATGCCCATATGATGCCTGGGTGGTGTCCGTGTGCTTTCTAGGTGATACATGTATGATGCCTTGATTCTATCCATTGTGTCTGGACCACTATGGTGTGGAGAATTGAATACTTTGGTAGGTAGGTGCGGGAAGAGACCACTACTTATTTTAATTGTGATAGGGTGGAATGACCCTCTTGTCGACCTTTTGGAAGGGATGGATGGAGTCACTATTGTCCCTAAACATGTTACCGCAGCCTCGTTCTCTGAGCCCTATGTAAGCCCTAGACCCTTCAATTCAGCTATAAATTTCAAAGCCCCTCCGTGGAAAAATAATTTGCTTCTAACTTTTCACCTCTACTAAGTTATTATCTTTTGTTAAGGTATGACCTCTGCTAAGTTTTTACCTCTTCATCCACATGGGCCATACTTAGCTGTAACTTATTTGAGAGAGAGTGGACTACGAATGGAAACTCTTGCTTCTGAAGTTAATCTTTGTTACAAGCAAATGCTAACTCCACACACCCGTGACAGTAAGATTAGCAATCTTTAATAAATGGATGAATGACAATGTTGTTGGGAAGAAAATAAGTTTACTGGGTTTTTTTTTTGTCTGTAGTCCAATGGGTGGATGCATGAGCATTTAGAGGTTCCTCACGAAATCTGTGTAGAAAAAAATAAATCTTACTTTGAAATTTACCCTTCAAGATGGTCATGTGTGTACTTGAAATCAAAATTTCAACATGTGAGGAATATTTTTTTTTAAAAGGATAAACCTTGGAAATTGTGTGTCTGGTACATGAAATACAAATGTGTTCGTAGACCACCTTCCATCACAAATACCTTTTTTCGAACATGCTACACATACGCATGAGAGAGTTTCAAAAGATAATGGTTTTATCCAAAGATCAGAGTTGGGAAGATGTCATTGGTGTGTTGAAACGTAAAGCCTCTCTTCATGGACCTGTCCAGTATTGGTGTTGAAGACGTGAGGTGTAATACTCCCATCACAATTGTAAGGATGGAATTTGATTTGTTGCAACTTGCCATTCACAAAAAAGTTAGCATCAAGAATGTTGCGCAAAAGGGTTGTGTCTTAAATTGTTGCATTTAATCTTGTGCTCTTTTCATTTGGGAGTCCTGACTTTGAGCCTTCATGGCATGGTTTGAAAGCATGACGTACTAAAAAAGTGGATTTGCACCATACATTCCTTCCAATCAAAACAAGGATTCATTTTGAATAGATTTGCAAGAATTCTTTCTAGGATTGAATAAACTATGACATAGAGTATTAATGTGGTGTATTGGAAATGTTTGAAAATCATGTTAGGTATCTTTGTATCTCACCACATTTTTTTAACCACTCCACATCCCATGGGACCATTTTAATGTATTGGTCTTGGAACATCAATTGTACGTGCATTTCAACATGATATAGCCCTCTTTGGTTGGAAGATGATGAATTATAAATTACATACGATTAGACGTATTGTTCAACTCTCTCTACAATACATCTATCAATATCCTTTTAACTCATGAAATGGTAAAGAGTTATTTCATAGTACAAACATATGAGGTCCAAAATTAGCACTGGTTCACATCTTTTCATATTCTTTTTGACTTTCTTCTTTATCAACATAATGACTTGACTTTGGATAGATTCTTTTTAGATGTGGATACACTTGTTACAATGTAACATGCAATCAACATTTATCCACTAGCATAAAGAGTTATCATGCACACTTACAAGTGTACATGTGGGGTACAAAAGTTGTCACTTTCATTGCAAATACCTTTTAGTCCGCACAGTCAATATTTATACAATTTTATCCACATCATCTCATATAAGCTTACAAGAAGATTTTACAACTACATTCTTAAAAAGTTAATCTAAGTAAGTTTAAATCATTAAAAAAATATTCCTCTAAGATGCCTTGGTCCTTTAGGAGTTAAAATATAAAATGAAGATCACAAAAAGGTCTCTTCTACATAGGCACTTATAATAGCTCTTTCTTCTGCTAGTCTAATATTACAAAAAACAACTAAACATATATGAAACAAAAAGGTGTTTACCCTCGAGAGGGGGGAGTAGTTCTATTACACTAGCCTATGTCCCGTGGCCATATGCTCAGTGAAGAGAATGAACAAACACTATGTTCACGCTAGTCTCCTTCGGAGACCGGAGTTCTTTTCCTTCTATGAAACAAAATAGAAAACCAAATAAATTGGAATGGATACTTACAATTTGCAAAAGTTGTAGGATCAATTTTTTCAAATTTCATAAACAAGACTTGGTTAAAAATTCAATATTTCATCATTAAATTTAAAGAAGTAGAATGCTTGTCAACTGCAACAATGTCATATTTTACGTTACATCATTCAATAGTCGAGGGGTCCATCACGATTGCGTTAAAAAAATTAGGGAAATGCCAAAGTACTTCAATTAATTGTACTATAACATTTCAAATAAGAAGTTGAAGACAAAGGCTGATTGTTGAAGTGGATAATAATCTATATGTCTTTTGAAAATACATTAGAATAAAACTTTGAACGATATGACTTGTGTTGAAAAGAGATGGTAAGGGCATTTTTTTATATGTTGACTTGTCTAAAATAGGGTGAGACATGTTTTTAATGAGTTTGTGATAAGAGGATTTTTCCAAAAGTGGTTACAAAATTTGTTGTCGATGTCTTTGATTTGGTAGAGTTGCAAATGGGGCATGTGATGGAAGGTTGTCTTTTCATTCCACAGAAGAGTTGTTTTTGAGCTTTGTCCATAGATTGACTTGTCCCAAATCTGTTAAGACATGTTTATTGCAATTTTGTGATAAGAGGATTTTTCCAAAAGCCGTAAGAGAGTTCATTGTCAATGACTATGATTCCTGTCCATTTTTCAATGCTAAATTTCACCGATTCCTACTAGGTCATGTCTTTAAAGGTATATCGATAGAAATTTTACGGGGTCTTTTTCCAGGATGTTTTCCATAGTAAAGTTTGCTATTGGTCATTACTCTTTACTTTTGGTCGACACTTATAAGTGTACATAGTATTGAAAGTGGTGCAGTACTTGAAAATTCATACTAATTTGACTTTATTGAAAACAATTGAAATCACTTGAATTGATATTATAATACTAATTACTATCACTAAAAATAAATACCATTATTGTGCATCCCTCTAAATTTGTACAATGCTTAATCCTGAAGCACCAAATTTATAAGCATGGATTCATAATGGTCATAAGGACAAATTTTGTTTATTCGATTTCATACTCAAATTTTGAAGGAAAAATGATCAATATGTTTTTTCTATATGCAACTTTAGAGATTTTATATGTAGAATATTTTTTTCTTATTATTGCAACCCATAGTTGATTTGATTTGTTAAAGGAAAAAGCAAAGAAAATATATAGAAATTATAATAATACACTATAAATAACTATTCCCCCCACAAACCCTTAACTTGCTATGAAGATTCTTATGATGGATGAAATCATCCATGTAGTTGAAATTACTAGAGAAAATTATCCCATGGTAATAGGTAGTAGGTACTAAACTTGCATTATCACAAATTAATCAATTTTAGTGATTCTATAATAGTGAAGTTGGATTCAAAAGTTGACTTTTAAAGTTTCCTTTTTCCAAGCAATGCATAAAAAATAATATTCATGCTTCAAACACAACTTTGGTAAAAAAAAAGCCAAAAGTTCAAATACACCATGTCAAGATCTATTTTCATTACATGTTTTTCTACCATGGCCCAAAACTTAGTTCCAATTTATCCTACATGACTTGAAATAAAGTGCATGTACTGAAGACGCTCATAAATTGCAGCATCTACAAACACTATTGAATAAAATTTTGGTATTTTTTTTTCTTTGTAGAGAGCATTTTCACTTGTTGCAAGGCCATATTTGGTGTGAGTTGACCTATGAGTTTTAGGCCTTAACACCTAAAGGACCAAGTGTTTGTTTGCGAACAATTTTGTTCACTTTGACTGCAATTACCTTTCAATCTTTACGATCACATTTCAAATTTTTTGTACCACATCATTTCATATAAGTTTACAGTTACGTTCTCAAATAGTTAATCTTGGCAGATTTTAATCCTTAATCATCGGAAGGTGCAACTGGTCACCACAATATTCTACATGTATGGCGTCATATTTGAACATGATAAGAGGTTTAGACATTGAAATGACCACCAAATAAAAGATGCAAGTTAAAGAATCTTCAATCCAAAGGTGTAAGTTTTCCTAAACTTTGATACATTTTGCGTATAATACAAAGTATAATACATGCCTGTATAGACGGTTCCCGACTGACGTATAAGGGTTAATCAACGGAGTACGGATTCATCTCAAGTGCCTTGGTTCTATGGGGTTTGAACACGGGAGGGGAATGAAACCAAAATTCAGTGATTACATAGCAATCACATGTGTGGAGAATATGAAACATTCTCCAACTCTTATGTTACACCATAACATCAGCAGTTCCTAACAATGCATGTATCCATACCCCAAAGTAGAGTAGTCTTGTACCGTACAACCATCATCCATCCACAAATGTGAAATTTTCCATCAAAAGATGTGGAAATGTCTTTGTAGTTAGTCCACTGGCCTCAGTTTCGTGTTCCAGAAGGCACGAGCGATTCGCCCCTTTCACCAAAGATATTTTTTGACAAATTTCCAAGTCTATCTCGTCGATGAATCATAGCTGGACAACATGGCAACCATGTGTAGGTTGGAAAGGAAAGACAGGGATCGCAATTGTACCCAGTTTCTCTACTGAATCCCATGTAAAACCACTCTGCTCCCTTTAATAAAAAAAGGCACCTCTGTACTGCCTCCCCCACACCCACATTATCTTCCCCACACCTACATCTAAAGGCCATGTACCATTTTAGAAATAAACCCTATTCTCTCTCTTCCCCTGAAGAGAGAGAATAGACTTTCCCCAAAAGTGAGGTACCCTATTCATGTACCCCAACGGTACATCCAAGATTCCCGCTAATCTACCACATCAGCACAGCCACAGAAACCCCCCCAATGATAAGAATGACGACCAACACATTCCCTCACCGTACCCGATCATCTAGCACTTACGTACATTCACTTCCTAACATGTACCCATATTGAGATAGTGACGACGAAGGGTACACATTCCCGCCTCCAGATAAACAGCTGCGGTTGGTTGCGAAAAAGCGTCATCTACCACTTCTATAGATGGTAGCGGTTTTGGGTGGTCATGTAAAGCAAGAAGTGCATTCCCGCGATCCCCGCGTAACTCCCGGTTTCCCGCGCGGTTCTCGACGCGGTTCCCCGCGCAGTTTGAACCCCGCTTGCGAAGGAGAGCACGCTGTTCGCCGTTGAGAAGAGGTAGCACTTCGCCCATTCTGCATCTTGTTGAAGAGGAAGTAGACGATTTGCAGCGCAATTCCGAGCGTCGACACATTGGAGCTCATTCTGTGAGGAGAGAGCGATAGAGAGAGGGAGAGAGGGGAGTGGAAAGAGAGAGAGAGAGGGGAGAGGAGAGAGAGTCGTACTGGAACTCTTTGCCCGGGGTTGGTGCGAAGTTTCTGGAGTTTTCCCGAAGGAGGAGGGGGAGTGTTTCACGGCGGCGAGGCGCGCTGGTTTTTGGTTCCGTGCGGCGCGCGGTCCGGATTGTGGAGGTTCTGTTCCGTGGCGGGATTGGTAGAGAGTCGGATAGTGGAGTTCTGTCTTGGTAGGGGCGGGGGAGGATTGTGAGAGTTGCGCTGGGGTTTGGTTTGCGGCGTGCATTCTCGGAATTTGTTTTTGGAGGTGGTTTGAGGGACGTTGCGGTAGTTTCCGGGGTTTAGATGATTGCACCGGCTCGGTTTTGAAGTCGAATCGAGTGGAGTCCGGGAATGGTACCATTTCTGTGGCGAGTGGCGTTGTTCTAGGCGTGTTTTGGTTTGTGAGGCTTGTTGTTGTCCTTCATTTTTTCTCGTCAGATTTGGATTTGGACGGGAAGTGGTTCGAGGGGCTTTGGTTGAGGGGAGAGAAGTAAGAGGGGAGGGAGTGTACACGGAGCGACATTGTCGAGGTTCTGATTTTGCTCATTGAAGTATGGAGCCGTGTTGTGGTAGCAGGTAACATTAGCTGTTGATATTGGAGAGTTGTTTAGTGGATTTGGGGGAGTTGAGTAGTTGATAGAGTGGAGAAGAGGAAGTATATTGGAGCTGGCTAGGGGAAGCAGTAGTAGTTGTAGTACCTGTCGTCGGCCATAGCGCGGATTTGGAGCGAGAGTGTGTGTTTGGAGATCGAGAGTGCACGCCGAGTAAGCCGACGGAGTTGAACAGTTAGAATCCATGGTTGGTCCAGTCTTGCCGAGGGTCACCAGTAGCGAGGGGCTGGCACAAGAGGTGGAGCATCATGGCGAGAAGCCTCGATGGCATGGCGGCCAGGCCCGAGGCACGCCTCAGTTTCATTCGAGGCAGGAACACGCCAAGTACTACCCCCGAGGAGGAGATCCCGGGAAGCGAAATGCTCAGCGAAGCAGCAAGGGAGCGGATCACAGACTGGGAGGGGCGCCTGACGTGACGGGAAGAGTCAATTTGCCGTCCTCGACGGTGTCATGTAACCATTCGATGTCGCAATCTAACCTCGATCGCTTCCTGGACGAGACGACTCCGCGTGTTCGCACGCACACATTCCCCAAGGTATTCGTCTTTCGCGTGGAGCTCGGGTGGGACAGTTGCAATTCGCTCTGAGTTCAGAGGTGTAGGTTTCTTGTCTGTTTGCACTTCGAGTTGGGGATTACGCCCATCGTATGGGAGAGTGGGGATCATCCTTTATCTGAGTTCTAGCTTCTACGCTTTTGCGGTGCGAGTCAGTCTTTCTGAATTCCCAAACGGTAGGTGATTTATTTTGTCTTGTTTCCTTCGACTAGTCCTTTAAGTGTTCGCTGTCTAAATCATTGCTTAGCGGCTAAGCTTTGTTGAAAATTTGTAACTTCAAGGAACCTTACGCGTCCTCTAAGCACACATAGATGACTAATCAAGCGCGCCAAGTCTCTGCACGTGGCGATCCTCGTGTTTATGTCTGAAGGATAGAAGTTTAGGAAGTCTTGACGTTTATTTAGTGCCTGGACCCTTGGGGACACATGTTGGTGAAATATGAAGGCGACGTTGCTGTTTGTCACCGTGTTTTTGTCTGGCTACTCAATGTCAATAGTTAACTGTACATGAATTTGTGTAGGTGAATTTGGAACATGAAATCTCACTCTCGTGTTTGGGTGATCTGCAGTCAAGTTTGCGGGATTCTTCTCAGAAGAGATGGTGCAATCCTGAAGTAACACCTTACTTCAACTTGGGAGAGTTGTGGGATTCATTTGATGAATGGAGCGCATACGGAGCTGGTGTACATTTGACGTTGAATGGGGATGAGAGCGTAGTTCAGTACTACGTGCCATACCTATCTGCAATACAGCTGTATACGGTCCCATCGCGGCGACCAGACTGGCCTGCCGGTCACAGGTGCTTTTCAGACATATGATGCTTTCTCATCGCGATTGTTGAAGTTGGAAGTGTGAAGTTCCTCTTCATCTGTGTTTTCAATCAGTTTTAGCATACATTTGGTTCATACATGTGCGCAAGTAAATAATGTTGTGAATTTCGTTTGCTTACAGGCATCGAGGATCGGACAGCGATACTGCCAGTGATGCCAGTAGCAGCGACGGAGAGTCCGAAAAGTCTTTCCGGGGTTTCAAGGGCGCAGAAAGCCCTCCGCCAAATTTAAGTGGCTCTTTAGGAAATGGTTCTATGCTGGAATGCAAGACCTACATGGATGATAATGACGAAGAAGTGGAGGTTTGGTCGTATTTTGAGAAGAGTCCGCCCTATACTCGATTGCCACTTGTTGATAAGGTATGTACTCGAAATTGTGGTGGGGGGGGGGGGGTGAAACTAAAGATCTGTTATAGTTTGGATGCTTCTGGGCAAGGGAGGTGAGTCAGTTTTGACGATATTGCACTTGTAACGCAAGTCCCGTTTTAAAGAGTTTCATCAATCATGTTACACTGACGGTTCTACCTATGTATTGGCCAATCGCAGATTGCGGACCTGTCACGACACTTCAAGCCCGATCAGAATCCCTTACGTACCCTGCGAAGCCTAGACCTCCTGCCCAATAGCTGGCTTTCTGTAGCTTGGTACCCCATCTACCGGATACCTACTGGACCTACTCTACGGGATTTGGCTGCTTGCTTTCTGACGTTCTATCCTCTGTCCACTTCATTGCAACCTGGAGGTAATATTACTTTCTTTTTTTGGTAGAAATTTCTCGCTCAATTTCCATAATGTGTGTTCTCATCTCTTTACATGCATCTCTTTTCATGTGTCTAAGTTGTAATCTGTTTTAAAGATGTCTTTGTCCTCGCTCCAGTCGATTTACAAGGCTCTTCTGTTTGGCAGATGGTTCGTTGAGACAAAGCAGCCTGAGCAATGTGTGCAGCATGCCATCGACGTGTTCTCTGGATCCGCAGCCACTCCGGGCTTTCGGTCTGGCTTCCTACAAGCTGAAAGGTGCTGTGTGGTCTTCCACTCCAGAGAAACGACTCGCGACATCGCTCCAACACAACGCCGACGAACACCTGAAGCATTTGCGTGTTGAGCATCCGGACTACAATTACTTCACCTCTCACACGATTCCGACGCGTTGCTGAGTTGGACGTCGCCGCACCAGTGGGCTGTATCATTATTATGTATGTACATTCATTACCATGGTCAAATAATGACTGTGCGAGGTTAGAGTATTCATCTCATCGAACAGCGACTGATGGCAATCTCCTGAATACTTCGCCAGAGGTACAGACTTCGCCAGCTTGTGCAAGTTATAAGTTGCACATTTTTTGCTGGCATTTTGAATTCGCCGGTCTAGCTGTAGTTTCAGTTTTTTCGTTTATCTGAAACCAAAAAAAGTAAAAATGAGAAAAACCGGAAAATTTTGCTTGCTTTCTTTCCTTCTCCCCCCCCCCCCCCCCCCCCTTTTTCCAAATAGCGATTGCACTTCATTCGAGCTTTGTAGGGTAGATAGAACAGGAGCTAGTTTCATCTCAAGGACGTAATTTCTGTTTAGTCGTAGTTGAAGTGACAATCTGTAGCAGCAGGCTAGCGAGAGCAGTGGGAAACCAAAAAAACACTCTCGCGACCTCTTTCTATACTCCGCCCTTTAAGAGGCTTAGGATCTAGTTGTTTGAAACTGCCTTTTCCCCTACTTCCGTCTGCTGCAGACAGTTGGCAACTCTCTTTGTAAACGCTTTGTCAAATATAAGTCAGTTTATCGTTTGCGTTTGCCTTCCTTCGTTGACCACCCCATCATTTGTCATCGCTGCCTCCCTGTTCCTCTCCTCTCCCCCTAGCTGACTGTTTTCTAGTAAGAACGTGCTTCTCTTGCTAATCTCAAGTGTTCCACTCTGGGAAGCGGTGTCAGCAAAGAAGTGGTGGTATTGTTTTTGGTCAGGAGGCAACTGTTGAACTTCCGTGTGGGTAAGGTGGTGAAGTCCACAGAAGAGGGATAAACGGGGGCGGATGAGGATTGGGCGCCCGGAGAGGATGCCGATTTCGGGACACAGCTCGGGAGCCACATGGAGGTGCGCTATAATTATTGGCTCCAGCCCGAATCGACTCGAGGATTCGGGGAGATGCCGATGCCCAACACTGTTGCCTCCCCGAGCTCTGGAAGCTGCTGTAGGGGCCACTCGGATCCACGCCAGTGCTTGCTATTTCCGGCCATGGGCTCATCCATCTACTGTATCTACGCTTCAACTCGTGCAGTGGCCGTTGGGAACATCCCCCACTGCACGCTTGCTCAGACTAGGCTGACTAGGCTTTGCACTTGGTTCAGTGCAGTCAACTTTGATATTTCTTTACTGCAGCCCCAGCTGTGTTGCGCCATTCGATCACGAGAAAGCGTCTTGCCGGCCCTCGGCACTAAAGGCCGCATGGAAATGGGGCTGTCTCCTTGCCCGCCCAAGAGCATCTCCACTCGGGGGCTTGGAAAGCGGGGAAATATGGCTGCCAAAAGAACCTGGAATGCGGGCCCGGAGGGACGTAGTTGGTGCAATCATGCACTGCAGAACTGGAATTTTTTTTGAACCCTATGAAAGCCCCACGTGGAAGATTGTCATTGAAAGTTGTGCTCGGCCGCCATAAAACTCAATTATCCCGTCTGGTTTTTAAAAACCGCCAAATAAAATCGAGGTCTACGATTCTCCGGACCCGCGGTGGACGGGCCATGCCACCCGGACTCCCCAAACCGGGCAGATCTGCCGGGATGGGGGCCCGCTGTGGAGCTGCTCTAAGCCTCCCTGTTCGAGTTGCCTTAGTGCCACATCTGTCCTCGTGAGCTCAATCCGCTCCCTGGCTCTCCGTCCCAGCGACCATGAACCCGTAGCTCGTAGTCCCCCTTGTGCAATACTCAATCGCAGCTCTCTCCTCTTGTCCCATTCTTGTGCTTGAGGTACCCACGCAGTTGGATACCTGCCTTTGCAATACCCACACAACTCAGATTTCTCCTCGCATGGTAGTTGGTTCTCACGGCTCGCCCTTCGCCCTCCGTGAACTCCAGAACCATGGCTCCAGAACATCACCAACTCCAGAAATCTAGACCACTTGAGTACCTCAAGCCACTCAAGTTCTAAATGATTTCTCGCTTCGAGTATTCTTATCTTTCAATCCGTACGGTCAAAATTCACAATTTTTTTTCCACATCATCTCATACAAGTACAGAAGAATATCCTACGATTACTTTCTCAAAATTGTTAATCTTGGTTTAGGGTTAATCAATGGAGAAGAGAGTCTCTTAAAATGCCTTGATATTTTAGGGCTAGTACACCATAGAGTTATTGTTATGGTAATCAATTTACAATTTTACAATAATTTATGTTTTACATAAGTCTACTATTGGAAAGAAAATCATTTCAACCACATCATTCAAATCTATGATTATTGCACATGAAATAAAACACTAGCACCGATTAAAACTCACATTCATCAACAAAGAAACTAACTAGTCTACACTCAAATGGGACTAAATCCTCTTAACTTAGAGGACTACAAGTGCACTTACAAGGTGGAGATCTGGGAGGTACTGAAGTGCCATGAAGGCGTCTCAGGCTTTTAGGTTGGATTCGCTATGAAGAGCTATTATTGCAAGAACTGGATGCCTCATATGGGCGGGTATCGTTGAGGGCGATCGGGTGTCATGCAAGGGGGGACTACAAACTGCAGGTTTGTGGTTGCTGGGACGAAGAGTCGGGGAGCGAGCTGAGCCTACGAGGACAAGTGTGGCACTAAGGCAGCTGAAATAGGGAGGTTGCCCTCCGGTGGTTAGGGAGGCAACCCCCTGTTTCCATGCGGCCCTTAGTGCCAAGGCTTGCCGACCCTTTTTTGTACCCAAAGCTCCTCCGTAGCTGCACGCTAAAAATGTGCGGATAATGTATGCATTCTTGAAAAGATTGGGGGAAGGAATGCTATAATTGTTTGTGATAGCTGTAATGCTCATAGCCAAAGATAGACACGCCCTAGTCTGGAAAAGAAAAGGATAGCTTGCTTTCAAAATATTTTGTATACGGTGTATCCACCTGGACTCTACTTGTACATAGCAAGAAAGCCCATCTTGCCATGAATAGGTAGAGTCCACGTGGACATGCGATCTTCCGGAATCCAAGAGCGGCGAGCGATCTTCCGGATTCCTTGTTGCTTCGTTATGACCCCAAACCTTGACGCAATGCTTGAAACAATTAAACATCTTGTAATTTGATTGGTCTTGCGGAGCCAAGACGTGGAGAGGGCTTTTAATATTCAATGATTAGCCATTTTGCAGCCTGACGTTAAAGGATTAAGAGTTAGTTAGTGTTTTTAGTAGAGGACTTGGTAACTTTAGCTCAATTGCACCTCCATCCACTTGTATTGTTAAAAGGCAACCATCATCCTACTTTAGAAGTACAATGATAATAACATGGAGGCCAGAGCACTAGTCAGACCATCAACAATGGTTACAAGTGAGCGACATTGTAACTTATTAGAGGTATAATTTATAGGAGCAATGAGTGTCCATAGACTCCCCAATGTGTTTGAAGGGAGCCACTACCGTTGTAGGGAAGGTGGTTATGTGTCTTCATAAGATTCATCAATGTGGTAAAGTAAGTTTGTCTACTCATTTTTTTTAACTACAATGCTTGAAAACTCTTGCCTCCAATGGCATTGTAAAAACAATGTTGTTCTCACTCCATTGTAAAGGTAGTATTTTTTTGGAAAAGTGATGTTTTTCCCTTATGTAGTCTACCGCAAAAATTGCACCATGCTACGCAAAAATTTATCTTTAGTGTAGTGGTACTTTATTACTTGAAAAGTGCTCTAATTTTTTTTTTTTATGAATATTTTAGTGAGAGCCCAACTATCTTTACTATTCAAAGAGGGTAATCATTGCCAAGATTGTTGGTAAAAATAATCATCAAGATTAAAATCTTATAGCATTCATAAATCATATAGTTTAGCTACACTAATCTAATTTTATCAAACTAATGAATGTAATTACATTCATTAGTTTGATAATTTTATTTTTTTGTGGGGACAAATCTTGGGGGTATAATTGAGTTGTTCTCAAGATTGACTTTTTATTGTAGGTAATCTTTAGTCAAAGTTAAATACTAATTTGCATCCCTAATATTTAATTTTGGAGTTTGACACAACTGGTAATTAATATTCTATTCAATATCTCTTTTGTCTAGAAGAACTTGGATCAAGAGATGGAATTGGGCTCTTTCTATAAAATTTACAAAAAATGGATATTTGGATTTGAACAAAATTAGTTAGTCCCCTAAGGCATGTAGATACTAGCATCCAAAATATATTTTGCTATAACTTATATTTGCATGTAAGAGACATTGTAATTGCAAAATCTATCCATAATATTTCACAAAATTTTATCGAAAACATTCATGAAAGTCAAGAGCATGCTTATTGTGCAATTAAGTGAAAAGTTGGTCTTAGAGGACCAATGAATGTACCAAATATAGGTAATTTACACTCTTACTTGGTACAAATTGAGACTATTTGGTCTTTAAAAATCATCTTTTTATTACACCAATTATCACCATTAATCCAAGGTGATTTATTAAGATATATCATTTCATTACTAGTTAGAGCATCTCCATTAAGGCACTGGGCCCCGACAAAGAAGCCTAGAATGGCAGGTTGTGGTGTAGAGGTAGCCCACCGTTGGCTCAAGGCCTGCCATCTCGGCCAAGGTAAAAGCTTCGGGTTGGCGGAGGCATGGGGAAATTGGACATTTTGGCGAGTGTTCTTCATCTTCTTGCACAAGCGACCATTACTCTTGTGCTGCCACATGGCAGCGCAGGAGTGGCAACGGCGGTTACCAACAAAATTGAGTTTTATTTATTATATGTATTTTAAAATATTTATTTATTTATAATGCAGGCTGGTAGGTGCCATCTCTAGCTCCCGAGCAATGGCGTGTCCCCCAGCCGGCACCTCGATCTTAGGGCAGGGATGACAAGGGGCTCTCCACTCTCTTTCTGCCGGGATGGCAAGGAAGGGGTGGAGATGCTCTTATGCAAGAAAACATCCATATGAGGGTTAACAAAAATATTCACCTTTTATTGAATCAATTGTGCATCTTGGACTAATGGTGATAATTGGTATTGTGGTGTTATTCTTATAAATATCATATTTAGTTTATTGTTTATTGAGACATGAGAATATAAACAATGGGACATATTTTGTTATTGTGCAACACGAAAGGTCCACGTATTTAGTATACACAACCATCAATTGTTGTGAGGCACAAAAGTTTTAGAATTGCAAAAGCAAAAAATAAGAAATGCATAAATAGACTAGTGTCAATTGTTAGCCACACAACAATATGGTCATTTCTGCTATGCCACAAGTTGTCTGGATCTATAATAATAGACCATTATAGCTTATTAGAAGATTCAAAAGCTTGAGAATTGCAGCTACACATCAACATGAAAGTTATATTTGATTGCACTCAAGAATGAGTAGTTGTTTTGTTGAATAAGATTGGATTTGTAGAAATATACCATTGTCATGTGTTGTGAGATTTGAAGTCTTAGAATGACTACTACTTACTTTGCTTAAAATTAGTTACTAATTCTGCTAGACAAATTATCTTACAAATACAACAAAATTTAATGTGTTGTATTTAAAGATTTCTATTATTTTCTATCATTACTATTTTGCGACCATTTTAGAGAATGGCGCAAATGTAGTGGATCATTTCCAAATAATCATACATCAAATGCCCTCTATTATCATTGGCTCCTAACCCAAGGATTAAACTAGCACTCGTCCTTAGTGAAAAGATATTCCAATTTTAAACTAACATCATAATGTTTGTAACACAACTTAAGCCCTAAAGTCCAATTTGTACACGCGGGATACAAATCGAGTCTTGGCAGGATTCTAAAGGCTAAGAATCTAATTTTGCAGATAATTTTTTGAAAATTTTAGTGAGAATAGAAATACGGGTTATCCGTGCGGGGGGTTTTTTTTTTGGAGTTTTAGGAAAAACAATATGGTGCTTTAAACATCAAATACTTGAGTTTAGGGCAGCTCAACATGGTACTATGAAGTTAAATTGTAGTATAGTAGACTTGAATACTGCACTTTTTAGAAAGTGTTTAGCATTGAAGAAGAGTTCTTGGCAACCACTATTATTAATACTTTAAAATGCATAGAGCTTAAGTTTTTTTTTTTAATTTTCAATTTTTTTACTAGTAGAAGAAGTCATGATTATTCTACCCATCCTGTGGATTAGGTCCAAAAATTATTGCTCTATTTAAATTAAAATTGAATAGCTTTCTTAACCAAACGGCTACTTCCTACTACAAAGCTAGTCATTGCAAGTCCATTTATCTTCTTCTAAAGACCTCTATCACTTGTTATTTTTGGTGTGCACTGTTCTAACAAAAGGCATAACATAGATCCATAAAAATTATGCAATGTATAGTGAAAAATATGCCATTATCTTAACTCAATGTACGTTTGACCATGTTCTTGTAGGAAAAAAAGAAAGCATATTGCACTCTTCAAATGCATGTATGTTACGATATGTGTGGTCAAAATTTACAAAATGTGATTAGTGTCTTCTTGTTTTAGTTAACTTGAAGATCCAATGGTTGAAAATAGTGGAAAGTTGTATCAATTAGCCTTGTGACATCTCATCGTAACTCTTTGAAGCCTAACGGCCACATACGGGTCGTTTTGGCACAATAACCATTGTAGCAAGCGCTACAAAGCACCTCAAAGGAAAAAATACACCACGACTTAGAGATGGAGGAAGATGGGCATCTATGGAGACCATCTCCACGACAATCGATGCAAGCATCAGCAAGTTACAGTGATTTCCATGAAGTAGATTTTTGCAATGAAATGTTGCCAATGCGTAGATGCCACTCTCTGTGATCTAGGACAGTTGTAGATTCTCTTTGGCAAGGATTTTGCTTTTGATGAAACATAGTCTCCGTCCTCTAGGGGTTGATGTCACGATGGTCATCAAATGCGTTTGATCCAAGATTGTGCCGTATCATAAAAGGTGGCATAAAAGAGGTGATAGTAGAGTCAACAAGAGAACTGGCTCAGCATGTGACTTGTCCTGAAATCAGTCGACTGGCTTTTGCTGAGAAATTTCAGATGCAAATCCTTTAGTATTCAACTTTTCTGACAATGTCCCAGCTACTAATGTGCATCTTGGGACTGTTGAGTGTCATAGTTTAAATGACTTCCTCTTATTGGCACATGGCTTCCTCCCATAAACTAATTCACAGGTCTTCTTCTAAACTCATTGGGATATTTCCTGTCCTTGCATAGATCAGATTTCAACCAATTTTTAGGTAATTGTGCCAACTAGATTTTTGCAAAAAACTAATGAAACAAAAAATTTGACTTGGATGGGGTGCTTCTCTTGTCAGCTAAACCCTTAAACCATATATACAGGCACGTATTTTACTAAGACATAAAATGTATTCAAGTTTAGCAAGAATTACACCTTTAGATTATAGATTCTTCAACTAACAACTTCCAATTGGAGGTCATTTCAATATCTTAATCTTATCATGTTCGAATACGACATTATACATGTAGAATATTGTAGCCATGTGGCGTTTAAGGGTTCATTCCAAAATACCTTTGACAATTTTAGACTAAAAACACTTCAAGATTGTTGATTCTAGTGCAACCAGGAAGAAAAGAAAAGAAGACTTTATTTCTACATTTAATCGTAAGGTCTCAATGAAGACCTTTTAAGTAACATACTTCCAAAACCTCATAAAATTTGATTTCACTTATTGAAAGATTATAGTATTTGAAGTTGAGTATTGAGAAAAAGAACCAATATTTTTTGAAAGGTAGAAAGGAAATGATATCACTTGTTAGTATTGAAAATCTCACATTTAAAAAAGTGTCAAAGCAAAAGTATTTGGAGTTGCAAAACGTGCCTGCATTTGAAAGGTTTTTCTTTAAGATGGCGTAATTGTTTTTCCATAGGTCCGATGAGAATAGAAATCATATTCCCATGTATCTCTTGTCTGCTTGCATCCTAGTACAAAATTTCAAAAACTGTAAATAAAAATTGCAACCATGGGAACGTGCCCAAGATTTGCAAAAGCCCACCTCGGAATTTCTTTCATTTAGGGGTTCATTTGTTGTATCCTTTGTGATTGCCGAGTCAGATGTCAAGAATGTATTTACATTCAATAATATGCATAGTAATAACTTGATTTTAGAGGCTCTTAGGACCTTTTCATTATTTAAAGTAATTAAAATTTATAATTGCATATGCATCATTACAATGGCTCTAATATTGTATAGTAATAGATAGGCCATTGTATAGCCCTAGTATTGATTATTAAAATGTGTGTATTCTTATTATGTTATATATGTTAAAAATTTTAATCTCTTTATATGAAAGAATATCACTAATACATGTTTGGTGAAGGCGAAATCCAGGGAATCACTTTGCTTCTATGTGCTTTTTGGAGGAATCACTTTGATTCAATGGGCATGAAACATCAATTTTTGAGTTTTTAATTTCAAAGTCAAATGAATAATTTATCAAAGAAGACGTACACAAACTTCAAATGAAATGTTAAAAGAGTAAAATTTTTAATATTAAAAAAACTATAGAAATGAATTTTTATCTTATACAACATTATTATATATTTTTTAAATATTTTTTTATTTAATCCTTTCGCAAACATATTCAAGTTTCAAATTTATATTTGATTATATGTGATTCTATTAGGGTACAATGGTACATTATTTTTATGTAACAACATCTGTTTGCAATCAAATATTGATATGAGTCACATATATGTACATTTGAATGAAAGTAATTTTTTGTGAGATGATACAAGAAAAGAATCATCTTAACAGTTATTTTGGATAAATGTAATTGTTTGATCATAAAGGTTCATCAATGGACAATGTTCTAGTAGCAAACAAAATTGCTAAAAACAAGAATGATAAATTTGATGAATATTGAACCAACATTTGAAATTTGTGTAACGATAGTAATTTCTTAAAATGTTTGATTCTTAAATTTTTGATACAGTAAATTATTTAATCCTTTTGAAAAAGTAAAATCATTCCATCTATTTGAATAACATGATTGTTTGTGCTTTTAATTTTACTAAACATTAATGTTATATCCTGTACTATATTTTTAAATTATATTAAATAAAGTTAGTATATAAAATATAATTGTTTGGATACATATCATATCAAGGACAAGGTTTTAGTAGCAATTTTTTTGCTAAAACAAAGATGACAAATTTGATGATATTCATGAAATTGATAGTAATAGATTAAAAGAAAATTAGACTAAATCATATCATTTGCATCACAATGTTTTGAACATTACATGGAAACCTTGGGATTACGTGGAAAAGAATACATTGTAGAATTTGAAATAATAAACATCATATTTGGTCTAAGAATGCACAAAACGTGTATCACCTGATTGTAACTTACATATCATATCATTATCCTAAAAATGAATGAACCAACATTTACAAATATATGAAATTAATTTTTATAATAATTTGATGAGTATTTACAAATTTATGTTGAATGAATTTATTGTCTCAAAAATTTAATAAGAATAAAATATGGATCTTGAAGAATAAAAGATTGTGCACTTTATACTAATTGTTAAGTCTCTCTTGCTGATGCAACAATGGAATCATATTTAAATTTTTTTATTGAGATAAATCTTTATCTCAATAAAAAAATTATCAATAAATGAGCTAAAATGCATTCAAGTAGTTTTTGTCATCACTTGTTAGAATTAATTTTTTTTTTTATTAATGTCATAGTGGACTCATATTTTGATTGCACATTTTTACAAGTGCCAAGATAAGCAATGTCTATCTTGCTTTGCATTGGTTGGATGAGCGCATCATTGAAAGGGGTTCAACAAAGGTCATCTCACTATTCACTATATGTTATGATCAAAGAAAATTTGAGCTTCCACAGACGATGGCACTTCTTGAGCCGTAGTAGGCTTGCTGCAAAAAGACACGAGAAACAAAGAGTTTTATGAGAATTCATCCGAGCATATAACAATGCTTTGATGTTCATGTATCTAAGGGCCAATATTAATAACATTTTTGTTTGAAGGAAATACTAGACCTTTCAAATGCAAGGTGTGATGCAGACTTTTTCCAGCAAAAAGATAGAATTGTACGTTTTTACAATTGTATATAGCAGATAAGCACATTGCTCTAATTAAACAAATGAATTTTTTTTGTAAGTTTGAACTGCAATACAATGGAGTTGCTCTAGAACATGTATTAACCATAATCCTTACGCACAACATTTTGAAAGTATTTTTCAGTGTGTCTTTTATTGGCTATGCAATCTCAAGATTGACTAATATATAACATCTCCACATCAAACAAGGTTGGAGCAATCTTTGTTAGCGACCGCTTTTTATGGCAACATGTCATAGCAGGAAAGTGTTGTCAAGAATGTAAATGTACCTCACCAATGAATCTCAACTTTGAATTCTACATATTAGCTAGTGCATAATACAAGATGAAATTTTTGACGGGCATCAAGGATGGTCTCCAAGAATCTCATTAACAAGCTTTGAAACTGAAGGCTTAGAGTTTGTGAAAGTGGATTCAAATGCTGCTAGTGGAAAGGTAGATTAAGGAGAGTAACGCATATGCAATCCTACACATACATGCTTCACTAACGTAACCGCAACGACCACATATTTATAAAGTCCGTTTGTTGCAGCAGTACTTGGTGTTCGCATGGGCTTGCGTTGAACAAAACCAGTTCAAATTCATTAAGAATAATCAAGAGGACTTGCGATGCAAATTAACATGAGTGGTGCATGCGACACAAATCGGCCAAAGGTTCATCACATTGTCATCTTTTGTGGGAGGCATGCGTCAAATAAACCAATACTTTAAGAATATCATGTCCATTGTGTGCATGTTCAGATGGCCAAACCTTAATACAAAGTTCACTTGTAATCCGAAATGGCCTTAGATTACAATAGTACTAGAACTCAAGCACACAACATAAGATTGGCTGGATTTATTTGTGCGTGTACCCAACTTGAAACTCCAAGAGCTGATGGTAGATTTCAAGGACCACAAAGTAATAAGCACAATACTAGGGTACATTAGGATGATTGAATTTGAAAAGAAAGGTCTAATGTATGCGCACATCATGCTAATACTTAACGATCATTCAAAATAGAGGACTACAAACAAAATCAACTTAGTAGTAACTTCCAAACATCTAAATTCAATCACTCACTTTTAGTCGTACAAGACATTGATACACTTCTTGGTGCACGAGTCTTGCTACACGCAAAATCCAAACTCCCTTTGCATAGAAGATAGTAAACCTATCAATTGGTCTCCTCGTGACTTCACCAAAGAAACATGCACGCACTTAAATGGTTATCTCGTGTACATGAGGAGACTATGTGATGGGCACTTTTTACTGACAATCATAGAATCATACCATACAAGTAGAATTGTACCACACAAGTAGAATCCTACCACACAACGTGTACATTAAGGTTGAGTTCAACTTTGTGTATCTTTATACGTTGTTGTTAATCAATATTTTATAATTAACCCCTATATTTCTTTGACGATTTCTCAACAAAAACACATTAATATTGGTGATTCTAGTGCTTTGAATAAGGAAGGACTCAAAAATTTCTTTATCTAGTTTAAATTGTAGGAATTCAATTAAGACTTATTTCTTAACATATTCACAAGAATCCATAAACTTTGACCACATGGATTGAAATATTATAGTGTTTGAAGTAGGGAAAATGGTTCATCGTCTTTCCTATGTTGGGTGGATTAGCGGACGTTGACTTCACTCCGTGTCATATTTTTCCTCTACACAAGGTCCAATATCATTACGATCATGTCAAGCATGATATAAATTCCTTCAACATGAATTTCTAGAGGTCGAGAAGGGGTGTAGCATATTTAAAAAATTGTGATGAGAATGCAGATTCAAAAACTGCCAAATCATGTATTTTGCTTTTGTAAACTTGATATGTTTTAGAATGAGAATCCAAACGTTCAATAAGGAGGATTACACTACATATTGTAGTTGAATAAACAAAAAGTAAAAAATATGAAGATATCTAAATTTTATGTGGAAAAGAAGAAGTATGTTTGGTAACTTGCCCGACAATGTGTGACAATGTGTGAAAATGTTTGAATTGGCTTGAAATGCTATTTTTCACTAAAGACAAGCAAAAATCTCTCATTTAAAAGAGTGTCCTTGGAGAAGCTTTTGGAGCTACCCAACATGCCAACACTTGAGAATTTTTTCTTCAAGATGACATAACTTTTTCTGAGAGGTTCGATGAGAATAAAAATTATATTCCTATCTGCCTCTTGTCTTCTTGCATCTTGTACAAAATCTCAATAACTGTAAATATAAATTGCAATCATGGAAACGTGGCCAAGATTTGCAAAAGCCTACCTCAGGACCTTTATCATTGAGAGATTACACTAAGTGATCATTTTCATTTTTTCCGACATGTATGTTTGTTTGTCACTATTGTGAAGTACCTTTTTTAATACGTATTCAAAGGTCACAATCATGCGACTATGATCCTCGAGAGCACCAACAAGATTCAATAGTACATTGATGCTCGCTACATTTCTACATCAAAGGCAACGTGGGAGCTATTTGGATTTCTAATACATGATGACTCTTCAACGATTCAACATTTGTATGTCCATCTACTCAATGAACAATGTGTGACGTTTAATGCAAAAGAGATTTCTTATTGGAGATCAAGCTACGAAGACAAATCTGACATATTGGTTCAAGCAGATTGGACGATTCTGCTTGCAAAGGAGACATTTTATGCTTGCTTCACGTGATAGTTAGTGAAGAGATGGACAATCTAAAAGAGATGAATTGCAAAAGAAACTTAGCCCATTGGCAAGCAAGAGATACTTCTTCTGGGCACTTTTGACAATGATTAAGAGCAAAATATCTTTGTAAGACCTGCCTACTTTTAAAGGCGTCGTCTTTCATACCTTCAAGGATGTCTACATTGCGTGTGGATTTTATGATAATGATTGTCGTAGTCTAGTAGTTTGTAATTCTCAAAGTTAACCAAAATTAACCTTAAGCAAGCCTACCTAACCAGATCGTTTCCAGGGATTTTTATCGTGTATCAAACTTTCAAAATCTAAAGACAATTCACACTTAATACCTTAGCGCATCCCGGAGGATGTCTTCCCCGGTACCTCAATGACCGGTAACAAGTATCTACAAGTGTTTAGTTTAAACTCTGTTGTACGTCAGAGTAGTTTTCCGGTAAGTTTTTACTATGCTTGGAAAGTCATTGCCCTCCGTTCTTACAGTCTAGAGGCCACAATATCCACAATCTAACTCTACACCTTGAAAGAGTTAAAAGGTTGGAGCTGGTTCACCGGCCTTCACAATCTACCGGAAAATAGTCTTGGTAAACGGATCACGCACAGTCGGATTCCAACTACAACCACACCCTATGAATCAAACAAGGAAGATACAAGAATCACAACAATCAAAACCTAAGCAAATCACATAAGTAAAACAACTTACTACGGGGATCAAGGGATCTTATCCATTGCAAGGGTAGATACCTCGGAATACTCCGGACTCAGGCTTGCCGGGATCTCTCCCAGTGTACCAAAAGGGGTGATGTCACTCCTCCTCCCCACCAATCCAAACACTTCCCACTGAAGGATGCTATCATAAATAGTAGTGGGCTTCTCGGATCCCATCCGGTGAGCAACTCTATCCGGTCCAACCGGTCTAGGGTTTGAAGTAGATCCCGGATCTTACTCCACCATCTGGCCTGGATATCCTACTCCCTCCGGAAGCCTCAACTCACATTCAACCATATAACATTCAACAAGCCACAACCTTGCAGAAGAAGAAGAATGCCGGTCTCCGGAGGAGGCCGGCGTGAATAAAGTGTCTGTTCGTTCCACTACTAAGACCATGTCCACCGGACAAGGAATTAGTAAGCTGGAACTACTCCCCTCTCTCGAGGATAGACACTACGTAACAAGTAGCCAGAGAACCACAAACCAACCAACCAACCAACCTATCACTAACAGTAGCCAAAGAACCACAAACCAACCAACCAACCAACCAATCATTAACCAAGCAACTAGCCACCGAACCAGCCACAAATCAAGCAAGTAGTCCAAAAACCTCGAAAACCGACTAGTCATGATAAATCAAGGCGGGGAAGAATTTAAGGGGGGTCCTGTGTGTCGGGGAGGGCTTCGTTGTTTTCGATTTTGCGTTTATGTAGAAGAATGGACATGGCATATTTAATAGCTATGGTGTAATTGTTTTTAAAGGAGGTGTTAATTGTTTCAATGGGAATTTTGAAGGTATCCTCAAGAATTTTCATAGATGGGATAATGGTGGTGGCACGAGTGCCGGCCGTGATTACAATGAGGGGTCTACATTCCAACCAAGGGCGATGATATTGTCAATAAGGGGTTGGTATTTATCTATTTTGTTTTGAATTGTTTCCGGGGAAATTCTATCGTTGCAATATGTGAATTCAATGAATTGAATGGTGTAGTTTTGGTTAATGTGATCCGGTGGTGGGTCATTATATGGTAAACCTTTAACACAAAGGATGTCTGATTTAAGCCTAGCGTTGCAATGACATCTTTGGGTCATACATGAACATGGGAGTAGCCAAGGGGGGACCGTATTTTCTTGTGGATTGTTATTAAAAGTGCCGGCATTCATTAGTATAAAACATCTTGATTTATTGTAGGAGGTGATTAGTTTACGGACTTCCCATACCGCTTTATTATGTCTTTTAACAATTAGAGAGTGTATGTGGTGGTTTTGGCATTTGAGTAGAACATGAAGCCATGTGTCGGGGTCCGTGACTCTGTTGAGGGGCATATGGGGCATGTTATGGATGGAAATCTTTCTGTTCCAAAGAAGAGTTGTTTACGGGCGTTTCCCATGTATTGACCGGTACGGAATTTGATAAGGCATGTGATTTGTGAATCGGTGATGATGGGGTTTTTCCAAAAATTAGTAGAGAGTTCATTGTCTATGTCGTTATTGTTAGTCCACTTTTCTATGTTAGGGAAGTTGTCTGAGATTGTATCAAGATTGTTGTAGAAGTCTTGTTTTTTGAGATATTTGTCCAAAAATCTGATCGGGCCTTTGTCGGGGGTATCTTCTTTGGAAGGCCAATCTTCTTTTTGAAAATAGTATGGGGTGGCATGGGCATGCTTGTGCGGGTATTTGGCATTTTTGTGTGTTTTTTCTCGGTCTTCTTTTGCTAATTTGTCTGCTTGTTCATTGCCATCAATGTTGGCATGGGCTCTTACTTTGTGGAGGGTTGTGATTTGTGTACGGTTTTGTAACATTTGGACCATTGACGTTAATATGGTTTGGTCGGGGTGGCTATTGTGAAGGGTAGGGTGTGTTATTTGGGTGTTTAGTAGGTAGAGTGCATTTTTACAATCCGTAAATATATGTGCAAGTTCATTGTTGTATTTTGTTGTAATGATTTGTAGTGTTTTGTGAATAGCCATGAGTTCTGCCCTGAGTATATTTTGTAGTCCATGGAGTCTTTTGGCTAGTTTAATTTCCTTGGTAGAATTGTATATTCCATAGCCAATTTTTTCTCTACGCCAAGAACCCGGGCTAATTTGTTCTGGTGGTTTAAAGGAGCTGTTGGTGTAATAACTGTACGTGGAGTTAAATTTTGGTGTGGTATGAGTTGGGTAGTTTGGGAGAGGGGGAGGTGTGACGGAGTAGTTTAGTGTGTTGTTGATATAGTTTAGTTTTGACCAATTTTTACTTTTGTTTACGGGGGTTTGTATAGGTGTTGGTGGGGCTAGTTTTGTGTATAGTTGGTGTATGTTTAAATTGTCTGTTATGGAGGTAAATTCATCAAGTTGTTCTAGTGAGTCAAGGGTTTGATTTTGATGATGGACACATAGTATTTGTAACGTAGATGGCTCGATTCGGGGTTTTTTTAGCTCGGGTGGAATGGTAGGTTCTTCGTATGGTATTATGTCTGCCTCAAATAATGCAATGATATGGGAATCTGGAAATGGATTAGAATGTTGGTTGTTGTTTTGGTACCAATTGTTGTTCGGTGTGATGATGATCGTATTTGTGCTATTTGGATCATGTTTGGCGGCAAGTCTAGTCCAATGTATGGCTTGTTCCATGTCCTTCTCGTTGTGGGGGTGGGCTATACCATTATCGTTCCATTTAAAGTCAAAGGCCTTGCCTAGGGATCCGAATATTTTGTCTCTTTCATAAGGTGAGTAGAATTTTTTTAGTTTGGTAGAACATGTGACCGCGGAAGAAAAGTATGATTGTTCAATGTTAAAGGATGAGATTAGTGAGTCTAAAATAGGAGTGGGTATTGTGTATTGCGCATTTTTTAGGGGGTCTGTTTTTGGTATTCGGTATTTATACCTTTGGTATAGCCATATTAATTCGGTTTCAAAGGGTTGGGTTGTTGGTTCAATGTTTGTTGGGGTTTGTAATTTTGTATTATATTGGTTCCATAACCATTGGAGTCGAGTAACGGGGATGGTGTGTAAATGTCGGCCATTTTCTTCGTGTAGATATGCTTGGTTGTTATCTATTTGAATTGTGTTTGAGGATGTAAGGATATCATTTTCGGGGTTACATTCTGTTGTGTAGATGTTTAAAAGTGGGATAATTGTGGGTGGTGTTACGGATCTTGAGTCTGTAAACTGTTCTTGGGGGTGGTGGGCTAGGATGATATCCGAGTATGTTTTGTTTTGAATTTTTTGGTAGTATTGTTTTAATTTGTCTGTGTTATGTGTGGAAGTATTGGTGTCGTGTCGTGGAAAAAGGTCTCTTTGGGGAAGCCATTTATTGTATGTATTATTATTGTGTTGCCATTGGCATAAATATTTTGTATAGGTATTTTGTATGTTATTGGTGTCTGTGTGTTGGTTATTGCGTATGATGTTATTAATGGGGTATGTGGTAGGGTTTTTGGGGATGTATGTTGGAGGACGGGGGTTGTATGTATATGGGGGATTAGGGGGATTGATTGGTGTGGGGATATTTCTTGGATATATGTTATTGTTGAGGGTGATGAAAGAATCTTTAAGTATATGAGAGTATGGGTGTATGTTACAGGGAGTATTACATGTAGCGGAGCATGTTGGGTGGCAAAATAGTTGTTTAGCAACATTTAGGGCACTTTTGATTAGTTTGGATGGGGTGAAGTGGTAGGTTTTGAAGTCCTCATTGTTCATGATGTTTGTGCTGTTGGGTAAAGTAATTTGGGTTACTTCGAAAATATTTTTTGAGAGGAGTTTTTGTAGAAGCTTTTGGGAGAGTTGGACATTGAGTGTGTTGTGGTTTAGTGTTTCTTGGCGCCATAGTGTTTCTAGTGATGTAGGGTTGATAAGGAAGTTTGGGAGTGTACTTTTGAGGTGGACTTTAGCTATGTGTTTTAATAAGAAGAATGTTCGTGTTATTGGTGATCTTATGCAGTCCGTTTTTTAAATTCTGGGTATGTATTTGGCGCCACCGTATTGGACAAGGACATATTGAGTTAATCCAATATATATTTGTCCAAGTCTACCTTTATCGTTTAACGCATTTTGTAGTTGTTCGCCTATACATCGGAGGTATGCGTTTTTGAGGGAGAAAGCTTCAAGTCCAAATAGGTTATGTGGGAGTTGTGTTATTGCGTTCGACGTACATTTTGGTAATCCACACATGGTTTTTTGTGTGGCGATTATTTTGTGATCAAGTTTCTTGATGGCTGGCATGGAGTATGGTACACCATAAAAATTGTATGCCACACCTGGGCGTAATACGGTATCAACCATTTTTATTTTTTGTTTCATGGTGGCCGGACATGTTGTTAGTTCTTTGCATTGTTTGATGAGCTTTGTGGTTGTAGTGTGAATTTGGATTTTCCATTTTAGTGAGGGAACAAGATTTATACCTAGGTATCTATGTGGTTCATTTTGGTGTAGTGTAGGGATTGGTTGGTTGCGGTAGTTGATGTTGGAGGCTTGTATTAGGGCTTTGAAAGTGGTAGGGTTCAATTTGGATTTGTTTGGGCATCCGGTGACGGCACATTTTGGGACACCTGCCTCCATACCAGCCCATTTACAATATCTATCAATTTTATTGAGTTGTATTTGGATAGATTTAATGTTGTTAGTTATGGCGGCGAGGTCATCCGCGTATGCGGCAAAGTTTATTGTGACTTGTGATGTGCCAAAAGTGTATCCGTTGTTGCCTCTTTCTAGCCATCTGAGTAGTGGTTCTAAGAATATGATGAATAGGTATGGACTAAGGGTGTCCCCTTGTATAGTTCCTCTTTGAATGGGTATAGGTTTTGTTTTCCCAAAGTGTTCACCAATATAGTAAGTGGATGACTGAGAGTAGATGTTTCCAACAAGTGTAGTTGCATCTTTAGGGTAACCAAGGTCCATCATTATTGCTAACAGTCGGGCGTAGTCTATTGAGCCAAAGGCATTTTTAAAGTCAACGTATAATATGTATATATCTTGGTTTGTAAATTTTGCGTCTTCTAGTGCGGCTATTATAGTTTGTATTTGACGGGCGGTACTTCTCTCTGCTCTAAATCCTTCTTGACTATCATATAGGATTTTGAATTTTTCACCATATGAGGATAGTATAGAGGTGAGTGTACTAGTAAAGAGTTTATATATTGTGTTGGCTAGTGCAATTGGCCTATGGTTGGATAGTATGGACGGTCGCCTTTTTTATATAGTAAAATTGTTGCACTTGATTTCCATGAGGTCGGTATTTGATTTTGTTTATAGCAGTGAGAGAAGAATAGGAATAATAATTTATGAAATCTTGGGGGCATGTTTTTGAGTATTGAATTTGGTATGCGATCTCGGCCTGGGGCTTTATTATTACCAAGATTTTGTAGGCATGTGTCGTATGTGGCTCTGTTAAGGTATTTATGTAGTGGAATTTCTGGTTTGCCTCTTTTGTCAAGGGTATATCCATCCAGGTCATGCCATCGGTATTGGCGTACTGCACACGTACATTCGTTTGTATGTTGTGGTTGGTAGTTATATGTTGGTACTGTTGGTCTGTTGGTCTTTGTTTGTTGGATGCAAATTTCATTTGCAATGTCTGCGGAGCTAGTTAGATTATTATTATATTGATCTGTGATACAATCCATTGGTGGGGATTCTAGGTTTTTAAAGATTTTTTTGTTAATTTTCTTTGGGCTGATTTCGTACAATTGTCTATATTTTGAGATGGTTTTTTTAATTTTATCTTTGGCATATTTTGTGATTACTTTCCGGGCTTGTATGTTGGCATTTTTTGCAATTAGTGCAATATCTTTTATCCATGTATCATGTGGAAGGTCTGGGGGCGGCGGGGTGGAGATTTAGGTGTGTTGTAGATTTAGTAGTTCATTGCATATGGGATGATCACGCCATTGAGGGTTGTTTTTTATAATTCTAATGGTTTTCCGTATAGTATGGTATGTGGTTAGGTGTTGTTTCCATGTTTTAGAAAGTTTGCGAGGTAGGTACCCACCTTGTTGGGAAGTTCTATTTGTCATTTGAGGTACAGGGTGTGCTCTACAAGTTTGTTCTAGTGTGTCAGAGATTTTATTGATGAGTATATCTAGGGTATGGCATGCTTCATGCCATTGTGCTTGTGCTAATTGATTATTATTTTCAAGAGTGTTTATGAGGGAGTCTATTTGTGCGGAGTTTTCTTCGAAGAATTTTGTGTTGAATTTTTCTATGTTGCTTTTTGGAATGGGGTTGAGTATGTGTATAGTGTCATTGTTTAGGATTATAGGAGTTCTACTTATTAATGTGTTTTTTGGGATGTGTGATTGTATTGGTGAGTGGTCCAAGTTGAGAATATCATCTTTTTTTGTTGTAGAGGTGTATTGTGTATTGTTGTTTGTATTTATATAGAATTTATCTATTAGGCTCCAATCACTGTAGTTGTAGCCACCTTGTCTAGAGAATTGTGTATCGGTATTGATATAAATGAAGTCTAGGTTTTCTGTGAAGCGGCGCCATTGGTAGTCAATGTTTTGAGGAGGGGTGTTATGATTTCCATTTTGGCGGCCTATTAGTGCTATGTCTCTATTGAAGTCTCCACATAATAGGTATTTGCGATTGGGATTGTTATTAATTTGGGATGTAATAGTGTTTAGTATGTCTATGATATATCTGGTATCTTCGGGATGGGATGGCATATACATGTGGAAGATTAACCACGGCTGTAGTGGGTGATTAGTGATTTTGATTGTTTGGATGTATGGTGATATGTGCATTGGGGTAGGGATTTTGCTGATGTTGCCCGGGAAGGAGTATTTTTTGTGTATTAGCATAAGGAGGCCACCGCGGCCCGGTGTATATGGTCTCATTTGTTGAATGCATCTTGTAAGTGCATGTGTATTATTGAAGATGAGTTTGTAGTTTTGAAATATAATTTGTATGTATTTTGTAGATTTTGTGGCAGTTAATTTTGTTTCTTGTATATCTATGAGGACCGGTGGTGTGTTTGTGTGTGTGACCAACGTTTGTAAGCTGGGGAGGGCAGTGTTTAGTGAAGAGGCATTCCATGTGATTATGTATGTATTTTCTTGATTTGATCTGGTGTTTTGATTTTGAGGGGGGGTGTATGGGAGAGGTGGAGGTGGATGGGTGTATTCTGGTATAGGGTCTAGACATTGTAGTGCTTCATTTATGAGGTTGTTAGGGAGGAAAGGGAATTTTTGTTTTATTGTTTCATTTGAGGGGGGTATGGTTTGGCTATATAAGAAATCGTATAATTTTTTATGTATTGAGTTCTCATGGTTTATAATATTTTGGTTGTCTTCCAAGAATTCTGTATATGGGTGCGGAGTGTGAATGTGTCTTTCCGGTGGATTTTGTAAGTCTAGTATATTTTGTAGTAATGTATTGGTCCATGTGATTGTGTTCAAATTTTGTGGATTTAGGAGATGGTTGCATTTTACTATGTGTGGATGGGTAGTGACTACTAATGCATATAGGATGTGGGATGGTGGATGCGTACTTTTTTGTTGTACGTATTGGGCAAGGTTTGGATATATAATGTTGTGTATGTGGTGAGATGTGTGCGTGTTTTTTAAGAAGGGTGCGAAGGATTTTGCAATGTGTCCATATTCCGGTTGTAATTTTATGGTATTAGGTATGAAGTATATTTTGGCATTTTTCTTATGTGATGAAGGGTGTCGTTTTAGTATATTAGGCATTGGGCCTGGGTTAGTCTCAATGTCTCCTCCTAAAAGTAGTAGGAGTTTTATGTGTTTCGGTTTGGTGCTCAATTTTTGAATTTTTGTTTTTCGTGTAACTTTGTGAAGAAGTTGTTGTTTTTTTTTCTATAGTAGTTGTGCTTGGACTGTGGTGAGGGGGGGTTTTTGTTTGGGTGTGTTGTTGTTGTTGTTTTTTTTGTTGTACTTTTTGTGGGTTTTTCGCTTACAGTTGCTAGTTGTTTTGTGTTTATGGTGGGTTTGCGTGTATTGGTTTGTGTGTGTTTAGTTCTATGTTTTTGTTTAGTTCTATTTCGGGAACTGGTGTTCTTCTTCTTTTTTGTGCGTGTATTTGAGTTTATGTATGAGTGTTTGTGTGTGTGTGATTTATTTTGTATTTTGTTTGTTTTTTTGATATATGTTTTTGTATTTGTTTGTGTATGTATGTGTATGGTTTTTGGTGTATTTGTATGTATTTGTATTTTAGTATTGTGTACATGTGTGCGTGTGTATAAGTTTTCCTATTTGGTATTTGGTATTTGGTATAATAGTTAGAGTAATATTTGGTATAGTATTTGTATTTTGTATAGAATGAGTATCTTTTAATATATGTTTGGTATTTGGTATAATGTTTGGGTATTCTGTGAATGTATTTGTATTGTGAGATGTATTTGGTATTAGTGTAATAGGCCGTTCCGTATATGATTTTAAAGTGTGTGAGGACTACTTTTTGTATATTACGAATGAGAGGGAGATATTTTTTGTAGTACAGTACAATGTTGTTTTCTTTGATTTTTTGTTTTTTGTATATTTTTTGGGTGGATTGTTTTTATGTTTTTGGTTATGTTGTTTATTATTTTTATATTTTTCTTTATGGTTGTATGTGTGTTATTGTTTATGGTATATGTTGTGTTTTTTTGTTTGTATTTGCGATGTATGTAGCGGTAGTTGGAGTGTAGGAAATATTGGGATTTTTGGTGGTTATTTAATATTTTTGTGTGTTTTAGATTTTTTTGGGTGTAATGTTTTTGTACATGTGTGTGTTTGTGGGTTGGATATATGGTGTGTTTGTTTTTTTGTATATATTTTATAGTGAGGTTATCGTAACTATATGGAGTAAAGTAACAATTATATCTTGGTGTATGTTTTGTGTGGTGTTTAGTTTGGAGATAGTGTATGAAGTGATTATGATTATTATTATTATTATTATTTTTTGTATGGCATTTGGTATGGTATTTGGTATGATATGTGGTATGGTATTTGGTATGGTATTTGGTATGGTATTTGGTATGATATTTGGTATGGTATTTGGTATGATATTTGGTATGGTATTTGGTATGATATTTGGTATGGTATTTGGTATGATATTTGGTATGGTATTTGGCATGTTTCTGTTTTATTCTTTTATATATGATTTTGTATTTTGTATTTTTGAGGAAGTGTATGTATTTGTGTTGTAGAATACAATATGGAGTATGATGTAAATTGTAGTATGTATTTTGGTATTGAGTATATGTTTTAATACGGTGTACATTGATCGTATTTATATACTTGTTTGTTGCTATGTAGTCTATACTAGTTTTGTATGGAGAGTCTATACTAGATTGAGTAGTATAATATACTAGAGGGTATGTATGTATTGCTAGGTGGTCTTTGGAGGTCACTTGTTTGGCTCGAGTCTTGGTTTGTTGACTTTGCCCGCGAAGGCTCTCATACCTTCAAGTGTGGCAAGCATGGATTCTTGAATTTCTTCGATTTGTATCTTCAATTCACCGTGTAGTTTGTCGGTGTAGTCCCTATCCTCTTGCCTCATCCTATTGTTGTTTTCTTCCAATATTTCCACCATATCTCTCTTGGTGATGTTGTCACTCTTCTCTTGCATGTTGAAGGTGGACATAGTGTTGACAATTGTGGTGTTGACGTTGTCAAAGCCAAAGGCTTTCACTTGCTCATTGGTTGATGGTTTGGTTCCTTCCAAGCTTCTTTGGTGGGGTGAGAAGTCCACATAGTTCCCACCAAGTACATGTGTTTTCTTCACAAAAGTTCTATAGACAATGGCGTTAGAACATACGACATTGGCACTACCATTGTGGTTGGTGCCATTGTCCCGGTGGTACCAAATTGATCTTACATTAGCTCCACCCATGACTCTATAAATTTCATGGGCGGTGCTCTCCACATTAAGTGAGATGGGGAGTGGTGAGAGGGTAAGAGTCAATGCATCTTTTTTAGCTTTAGTTTTGATAGTACCTTTGGGTCCTTTTGTGTCAAGGACTTGTCTTGCTTGCAAGACTTCTCTATACAAGGTGATATGGTGCAATAATATCTTCTTCACTTGTTGCGGAGTCGTGGCAATGATGAAGGCATGCGAGTCATTAGTGGCCTTTTGAACTCCCGATATTTCAAACTCATGTCCTCGGTGGAAGCTATTTCCAAGTGCTTCTTTGAAGAGTGCTTGCACGGAGATTCCCACTAAGGCTTCGCTCTTGATCTTCACGGATAGGTTAGAGCCATTGGCAATCCCATGGTAGGTTTTACATACTTTGCCCACTACACATTCTCCATCAATTGTTAGAATGAAGGGCCTTAGGCCCTTGAGTAGCATTAATCCATCAATTTCCGGTTTGAGGAGGTGCAATTTGATGCATCCCGCCCAAACCCCTTTAGTTCTCCCGTTTTTTATGCTTAAGCAATGGATTGCAATTGGATCAATGAGTTCAATTCCTAGAATAATGTCCATCTTTTTTAGTCTTGCCTTAACCATATTCTTAACATCATCATGCATGAGAGGGGTTTTTGGGGTTTCAAAGAAGATGGCAACATGGAAATCAATGGATAGCCCGGAATTCTTACTTGTTTTGATGTCAAAAGATATTTGTGTGAGATTGCAGTGTTGTCCTTCAACTCCCGTTCTTGCCATGGGGTAGAGTACTTCGGGGATGTGGGGGAAGGCCACTCTTGCCTTGGACACCTCTATGGCTTCTTCCTCTTTGAGTCCTCTCGTGATCATGTCCTCCGCCGTTTCTCCACTAAATAATTCTTCAGCCCCTTCCTCTACCGCCATGGCCTCCAGAGCTGGAAACTCTAGCCAAAATTTAAACTTTGAAAGTTTTGGCGTTTGGAGTGACTTACCTTTTTCAGCTGAAGAGGTTCTTTTCTTCTTGCTGTTGCTTGTTGGTGCGCCTTCCCTCCTTGTTGTTTTTGAATTGGGTGTCTTATCGGGGCTCCTTTCTTGGGACTCCATCTCTATGTCTGTGTCTGAGTTCTCCATGTTTCTTCTGGGCATGATCTCTGGGGTCTTCTCTGGATTCTTCTGGGCTGGGGGTGGGAGGTATTGTGTAGAAGCATCGTTGTCTGGCTGTAGGTTGGGACGATCGGGGGTAGTAGGTCTTGCGAAAGTGAGCCGTTCCGCAATGTAGGGTCTCTGACGTCTTTTGCTCACTGCAGCTTGGCGGCCTTCGCAGCACAACGAGACTTGAGCACCGTTCTCCGTAAGCGCTCCTTGCGCCTTGTCTGCTGGCAGTGTGGTTGCTCCGCTTGGCTCCTTCTCCGGTACCTGGGTTCTGTATTGCTCTGCGCGGTGCTGCTGCGGTGGGGAGTGTGTCCTTCTGGTGATTTCATCGCGTAGTGTGTTGGCCTGGCATTGTTCTTTCCACGAGTTGGCACGATTGGCTGTGTTCTCGGGGCGAGGGTTTCCGGCGGTGAGCAGCTGCATGGGGGGCGACTCTTGTTTGGGCGACGTTTTCTTCGAGGTTTGGGGCGCTCTACGTTACTCCTTCGGCGAGGTTCGACTCTGGTATTTTGTTGCAGGAAGGGGCGGCCCTTGGGCGGCCAACACTTTTTTCGTGTGTGCCTGCTGTGAACTTCGGCTTGGTCACCTGTGTGTTTAGGCCTGCACAAGGTGGCGCTGATCTTCCTCAAGAAGGTGAGTGTTTGAGTTCGTTTATTTTCTGGCACTAGTATTTTTTGTGGGTTTAGGTTGTGCTCGTGGGTGTGTAACGAACTATGATGCGACAATGAACAAGGTGTAGATTTCTGGATGTAGGCTATAACGAAGTTATGAAAAAAGAACTGTGAGTGTAGAATGTGTAATTAGTTTTTGTGTTCACATGCGGATTAGAATTGGTTAGTTTCGGAAGTTAGCAAGTTAGTTTTGTAGTTCAGTAGTAAGATTGGGAAGTTACATAAAAAATTGGATAAGAAGCAAATGTGACGTTTGGAATCTGGAAGTTAGGTTCAATTTTTGGATAAAGACTTTGTGGAAGATGGATTCGAGGCCAGACTGTGATAGTCGTAAGCCGAGGCAAGCTTGGTGCTACCTCTTTGTTTCTTTTGATTTTGTTATTTTCTTTTGTAGGATTGTAATTAGATGAAGTATTAATGGAATTGGAGTTAAGAAAGTGTGACTGTGTGAGTGGAAGTGAAGTTTATGAGTATTATACGAGAATTGTGAAGATAGAACAGTTAGAGAATGGAATTGTGAATGTGAAGAGATTGTAATCTCTGTGAAAGAATTGGTTATTGAAAGTGATTACGGGATATAATCACGTATTATTGAGTATACTATACTGTGATTACAGTGAACGAAATAGAAATTGACATGATTATGAGATCATGAAGGAAAGAGAATTGGAGAATAATTAGGTTTAGAGTGATGCAAGAGAGTAATTGAATGATAGTAATTGTTAAGAGAAGTTAGGAAGCAAGCGTGTAATCAATCGTGACAATAACATAGTGGCATTCATATAAACAATCTTTCCCCGTGAACGAATCCACCTATATTGATTTGGTGCTTTGGGTTTATTTCCAATCTGACCAAAAACGATAACTACAGTGAGAGAGGATTAAGATGGGATTTATCTGGTTTTTGCAGTTCCTGGATGTTGAGTGGCTTCTCTGCGTTTCTGTTTTCGGTGTAGATCTCGTTGTGATGTCTCTTCATTGTGTGAATGCAGGGTTCTCTGGAGGCGTGTGGAGGTGTAGCTCTCGTTTGGTTGCATGGATCGCTCATTTTCTTCTGTCGTTGCTCACTGCGCAACTTTGGATGTGGATCTCTCCTGTATAGAGTTGTATGCCACTTATACTTGTAATTTATAAAAATCAATTGTTTGTACTGGTGTCTTGCAATGTGATGGCTGTGTTTAAATTTTCTGCAGCGCTTCCGCTTGGTGTTGTCAAACCTGATGTTTCTAATGTGGTGCTTATTGTTGTGCGATTGGTTGTGTAGACTTTGTGCGCCTAACTTGTGATGTATTGTGCAAGTGTGGACAAGAACTATACTAGACAGACCTAGAACTATGTGGAATTGAGAGAGAGAGTTTAGAAGGTTGCGTATCTTTGTGATGGGTGGTGTGGAGGTTGGTGTTCGTTCACGTTGATCCTCTTGTTGCGGATTGTGGAATGGCAGTGCGTGTTGGTTCTCTTGCTTCGGTTGGTGGTCGGCTTTGGTCGGCTGGTGGTGTATGCTGATCTTCCTGCTTCGAGGAGCAGGCTGCCGTGAGCTGGTCGTTTCGAGCTGGATGCGTTCGTGATACCAGCTATTGTGCGGCTTTGGGGTTGGTGGTGATACACCTTGCTCTTTGTGTTTGTAGCCTTTTTTGAGGTGCTCGTCCACTTCTGTGGGCGGATCTTCACGTTTGCGTCTTGGGATCTGTGGTGTTGAGATCTGCGGAGAAGACCAGTCTTCTAGTTTCGGATTGTGACTTTGTTGCATGCAGGAAGATCTAACATAGCAATGATATTTGTTAGTTTTTTTGTAGCGTTTCCTTGTCGTGTGTCTAGATCTAGTTGTTCTAGTATACTGCCAGGTGCTCTGCAGGTGGTTGTGATGTCTAGCTATTATGTTTACGTGTGGTGGGCTATGGTGACTAGTCTGTGTCGTGTGATATGTTGCTGACGAAGCTATGTGCTCTCTACTGGAGTGAGTGATAAAAGCTAAAACATATGTAGGAGTAGCTAAAGCAAATGGAGAGCAGAAAGTAAATAAAACATAACATGCAATAATAATGTTCGCGTGAGGAGTAGCCTGGATGCGTGCGCTGATGTCGACTGTCAGCTCCAGTGAGCTGATATGTGAACCAATGTTGAAATATTGAGGCGCCTGGGTCGGAGGATGCATGGGCTTTTCGGGTGGCTCTACAGTTCGGGACTGTTTTCAGATTTGCGGCCGCACTAGCGTTCCATGGTGCAGAAGAGGGTAGATCTATGGGTCCAACATTCGTTCCCCAAGCTTTCAGAGCAACACACCACAGATCTCTCTTCAAAACGTCCTAAATCGTAGTGCTAACCTCAGATCTGAAAATTTCGAGCCATTCCAACACACTCTGCTTCACTGATGCCACTCCTTCCCTCAATAATAGTGCAAACAGGGGCTCGTCCTCAAAGTCCAGCACTCCTTGTGGCCTGTAGCACTTGTTTTGAGACTAAGTCTTTACACCCTCCTCTCCAGAAATTACGGAGCTCACTCTCCTATTCTCCCATCCTCCCCACAACCTTGCACATCTTAACAAAGACCCACTAGGAGGACTCAACTCCCTTACTCTCTCATCACAGAAGCGCAACAATGATCTTAGACAGAAGCAATGAAGGCAAGACACAAACAAAACAACAAAGAAAAGAGTACTTAAAGTCTTAAACCAAGAGCCCAAGGCTCTTTAAGTACACAAAGGCCACTAGCTACCCTTCCAAAACTACATCCGTAAAAGGTGGAAAACGGCATCTAGATCCTAGAATTGAGGGTTGCCTAGTCACCGGCGGATAACCGGTTAGACCGGTAAACCGGAAGACTTCCGGTCCGAGATCGATAAAATATTCTTTAACAAAAGTAGGTAGCCGGAGAAATCACTCTAGTGGTAGTGACCGGGTGCACAATGGGGCCCCATCGACATCACTACTCCACCCTATCGTTAATCTACCACACCTAATAACATCCTATCAACAGATAGAATAAATCCACAATAACATATAACATAGGCTCATTTGGAAGACCCATCCTGAAGAGTGGACTTATCTTCCGGTAGATCCATGGAGGGATTGATTCGAAGATTGAGAGTATCCACGGATATATAGTCAAGAGAATCCATCGGAAGGTTGGAAGTCTCAATCGGGAGGTCTACTCGTAGATTGGGAGTATCTACCGATAGAGTGAGAGTATCTACCGGTAGATTGGAAGTATCTACCGGTATATTGGGAGTATTCACCGATACATGAGAAGTCTCCACCGGGTCAACAAGCATAGCTACCGGAGACTCAACCAAAGAATCCGTCCGTAGAAAGAAAGATCAACCGGTTCCTTCCCGGGAGGTTTGACCAGAAGACCTTGTTGCTTCTTATAGACTTTTGCATCCCACTCCTTGAAAGATGGAGAATCCGTTCTATTCATTGGACTTTGAGCAGATAGATCATCTTTTGAAGAAAGAGAATTAATATGGATAAACTTTCTATTCTTTCGAATTGGGCTCCGGTCTTGCATTGGTTTGATGGCACTCGTCTGTCCAATAAACAGCTTGGTTAGTGCCTCTATAGTCTCATGTGCCTTGACCTCCGTGTCAAGGTGTTCCTTTTGGTATGTTCAAAGATCCTTCTTCACCTTGGTCAACTGTTCCCGGACCTCCCGGTGTCGTGTAAAGAGTCTTTGCTTTGGGAAAACCTAGGGTTCTTGGGTGCACTTAGTTTAGAGAGGGAAATAGAGAATATAGAACATATGATTTTATGTCCAAGTCCATATAAACTTATAAGTCCTCATTCACCATATGAGAAAGGCCTCAAATCTTCAATTTGTATAATAAAACTCGATGTACATATAATAAGATATGATACAGATGTCTTGTAGACCTTGTCTCTCAAAAATTTAACTCAAAACATTAATTATCCTTAATCTAAATCAAACCTTAATTAAACTCTGATTAAATTAACTAATTTCACTTAATAATTAATTAATTAGTGGTTAAGATAATTATATTAAATTAATATGATTAACCTTAATTAATCCATTTAATCTTAGTTAAGCTAATTAATTTCAATTAGACTAGTTAATCTTACTTAACACAAATAACCTTGATTAAGATAATTAATTCCCTAATTAACCTCGATCCCTCATACCCTTACATACCCTAACCACTTCATATCCTTCTCCTATATATCCTTACTCCTGTTGAAATCATTTCTCTAACCTCTCATTAAATATAAACCGAACTCAAACTCTCTTTTAAACTCTTGATTAACCTTCTAATTCAAAATACCACTACGGTTACATACAAACTTGGAATGAGACGTGCTATGGCTACTTGAAAAGCCACTAAAACACACCACATGCGCACCAAATTTTAATCACCAAATATTCATCTGGCCAGCCGCTATGTGCAATCAAAGTTACTTTTTACAAAAACTCAAGTCAGCTGACCCCTCTTCTTTCAAACTAGTGTTATGATTTCACAAAAGCTCGAAATAGAGCATAAGATAGCTTTTTGAAAAGCTAATTACGGTGTACAAACACTCATCAAAGATGTTATTTAGATATACTTTGTACAACTTGCTACAAGGCTTCAAACCTACTGCTCATGAAAACATGGGGCAACAGACCCCCTTGTATTCGACAAGGCGCCGTTCACTCATACTTTCAGCTCTAAGACCGACTAATAGCTTCATAAAGAGATAACAACAAGGGCTACAACACACTTAACCCCTAAAGGACTAAGAGGACCAAAATGGTCCTCTGGTGAATTTGGGCAGGTACCTACAATTCGAAAAAAAATCCTTTTTAATTGGAATTTTTTTTCAAGATAGGATCTGATAAGAGCTTCGTGGAGATTTTTTTAATTTTTTTTTTGGATTTGTGGTTTGAAAGTTAGTACCACTTAAGCCAAAAGTGGGGACTCCGGGCACCTCCAAAAATTTTGACAAAAGTTTCTATTGACATTGAGATTTTTCACACATATAAAGAATATTTCCTTCTTTAGAAATTTTCCAAAAAAAATCTTGTCTTTCGTGTAAAAAGACATTTTATTCCAAGTCAAACATTTTCACACATTGTCGGGCAACGAGGAAAAAAATTTCATCTTTTCTACATAAAACCTAGAGATCTTCATATTTTTCACTTTTTATTTTTTCAACACCAATATGTGGTGAAAACCTTTTTATTGACCATTTGGATTATCATTTAAATACATACGTAGTTCACAAAAAAATAAAACGTGAAATGGCAATTTTTGAACCTCCACTCCTTGCACACTTGTTTTGAATATGCTACACCTCTTTTTTACCTCTAAAAATTGGTGTGTTGGGAAATAACATCATGCTTAAGACAATGGTAAAATATTTCAACCTTGTACTATGCAAAAATTTGATACAAAATGAAGTTAAAGTCAGCTGATCTACTCAACGCAGGGATGAAAATGAACCATTGTTTTGACTTTAAACACTAAAATCTATCAATCCGTGCGGTGGATTGCAACCAAAATTTGATGGCATGTTTAAATGGAAGTCTATTTTAAGATCTTACGGTTGAAAATCCGAAATTCACTTTAAAATGTGATTTTCATGTCTCTTTTTGACAGTGGCAGTTTTGGACTGGTTTTAGAGCGAAATAGCTCTTAGTCCTTTAGGGGTTAAAATCCAAAACAATCCAAAACAAAATCAACCAGACAGAGCCCCCGCAGTCCAGCCCCCCTTTGGTAAGGAAGAACCCAACTTCCAAAAAGGTGGAAGGAGCCAATCACAACCAACCTCAGCCCATTCAAAGGCCACATGGGCATCTTAGAATCCATTGGTTGCTCAAATTTTCCCCCTTATCAACTCTTATCATCCTTCTTTCACTTTTATTCTTTGCATTTTTAAATACTAACTACTTGGTCATCAATCTAAAGACCGGGTTTCTTCAACAACAATAATTAACAACAAATGGTCTCAACTTCAACCCATAAATGGATTAAACATGTAAAAAGTCAAGAATCTCACGAAGAATTGCAGCAATGTAACTTGCTCGCTTATCACTACCCAAGTGTCTAAGCGGGCCTTGAAGCCAAAGATGGTGACCAAAGCCATTGGACAAGCGGGTCACCATTTGACTATCATTAGTATTTTGAAAACACCCTTATAAAAACCATTTGATAACCTTCAATAAACACAACTTCTACCTCCTAGACGATTACTAAAGTTCTTGCCTCCGGTTGCAAACTTCTTAAATTTGTCAAATGAACTTGTTGAGGATCAAAAGCGGTACGTGGTTGAATATGACATTCAGAAGGCCCTGCTTCCTCTCGCACACGTCGTCTTCATGTTGATGGTTGAGAAAGTTGAATTGGATCAGCCGGTGAGTGAATCAAAGAGAACCCCCAATCATCAAGGTCTTGTGAAGCCATACTATTAATCTACAGAAACCAAGAATATACAATCCAAACTAATAATTACCTGAAGTAATGCATAAGGCACGGCAACCATCTACCCTTTATATGTTTTTCAATAACTTCATCAAGAAGCTTGCCTTCCCTGACATTAACTCAATGACATTTCTTTAATAGCAAATGGTTAAACAAATTTAAGTAGCCATAAATACCTTTCCATCTAAAAGATAGTCCATAGTAAAGCCAAATTAAGAAATAAATGACTTATCTGTAGCAGTATAAAACTATTGTGGGCTCGATGATAATCGCCAAGTTGCAGACTTGGTTGGCTGTTAGAGCCCGTTTGTTATCTGCCGACTGATTCCGAGTTCGAGTCTCATTGAACTCGTTGAACCGTTCGGGCGACTGCGGCTTGGCACTTGCTAGTGAGAGCAGGAAAATAAGCAGCCATCTGGCCACCTACCTATCCCTGAGGTAGAGTAACAGATGCAGTACATCCAAGCTAGGCTAACAAGCTCCAATTGTTCCCACATTGAATTAAATTGTAGGTCATTCTACGACCACACTTTTTGTGTCTATATTATCTTTTTATATAGTGTAGTTATTTACAACACGACATTGGGCTGCAGCTAAAATGTCTCTGGTGTTTTCTACTCCAAACACCTTCTGGAGAGCCTTCTGAAGACTCCTTGCTTTCAGAAGCTCCATCTCCATCTGTTGGATATCCCAGGTCACATCTTGAGAGAACCTGGCTATGTTTACGACGAGTGTGAGATTCTTGGAAGGTCGGGTGGTTGTGGTGGATTTTTTTGATGAGACCGGGATGACCTATCCTTATTCAAGAGTGATCGAGATGATGACGCCTCCCGTGGATTTGCCGGTAATGCCAACCGTATCTCAGTATGTTGGGGAAAGACTCGAGGAGCATGGTCTTGAGAAGCCATTCTTTGCCTCCAAATTCTCTTTTCTTCCAGTTCCAGACAGTCATAATACTCATACAAATGCATGAGGTATGGAGCCATGAAGGCTTGGAACATCCACCATGTTGAATTGCCCAGACTCTAGAGCTGTCGCAAAATCGCTTCTTCCAACAAAAATCCCCAGTCCGGGAAGGAATCCTTGAAGAATGCCAATATGTAGGTTGTGGCCAGCCGCACTATGATTCTTTCACGTCGGTTGGGGTGGAAGATTGGGTTTAAAAACTCAACCACCCTCCTCAACCGGTTGTTCGTGAATTGGTCACTAAGATAGCACTCCGAGATGTCATAGGAGCTTGATTAGTGCTTACCTAGCAACTCCCGGTTGACCTCGGGCGTCCATTCCTTCTCTTCTTGAAAAGAGTACACATTATGCCAAGTTCTGTGGTCCATGTAAGGGGATTAGCCCGGTAGGCTCCTAGGAGTGTCTCGGGAGGTAACAACTCTACAGCCGCATATCCCTTCTAGAAGACCCAAGGTTTCTTGTATAATCCCTTGCAACCCATCCGGTGAGTCTTCCTCCAACTCTCCTCCTACTTGTTAGGATCAATCTTAGAGAGCTTCAATGTCACCGGTGGAGTCATGTTGTCCGGAATGGACTAACTCCTCAATGTGCTTGTACTTCCACCAATCACCCTACCGACTTATCACAATTTCCAGTCTGGCCTGGAAAACACAAGTATACCAGGGCAACCGATGTAGTTCCTCTGGAACATTTTTCTAGATTAATGTGAATGTAGGCATCTCACATATCTAGTAACACAACTAACGAAACAACATAACAATTAACCACTTCAAGCAAAAGAGATGATTTAAAAGAATAAAAGTTTTTGAAGGGGATTTTCCAAGAGACCGGAGAGACCGGGAAAAATATTGAAAATTTAGGCAAGACTGAGGAAAAGGGGAAGAATAGGCAGAACACAAAGAAGACTTGCCACCAATTGAGGACAATAGAAAATAAATGATGGGACAAGGAATAGACGCACGAGTAACAAGAATTTAAGATTCTAGGACGTACGAGGTCTAAGTAGAGTCTTCAGGAAGACTTTTCTCTAGACCGGAAAGAAGAAACTAGAATTCACCTCGGGAAAAGGAAAATGAGAAGAGATCTTACAAACAAGAAAGTTGTATAGATAAGAAAAATCCATCAATTTACAAGAATCACCTTGTTCACAATTCTTGTCATATCCTTGTTCCACAGATAACCTCCTTGAAATTGTGGTTTAGTTTGTGAACTTTCCCTCCATGGTTGTGAATCTCCTTGCACCGCCTCCATGCCTAGTAATCTTCACCTCTTTTGTGTCTAAGACTCCATCCGCCATAATTCCCCACAAACCCTAGTTTGCAAAATTCAAACCCTATGTTACAAAATCAAACCTTAGGTGGTTTCAACTCCCTTCCACCTTCTTCCTTCCTCTTGTTGATGCTACTCGTAATCTCCTCTTCATATTCTCCTCCTGGTGTGCTCCTTGTCGTGTTCTCCTGTTGCTCCTCGTGTTTTCCTGCTACTCCTCGTCGTGTTCTTCTGCTACGCCTCGTGTTCTCCTCCTCTTGTTTTCCTACTGTACTTGGACAGTACCCGTGCAATACTCCTTCGGTACCCGGGTGATACCCGTATCTGGCTGATGTCCGGGTTCTGCCTAAGTATCAGCTGGTGTATATATATATTTTTAGTTTTTAATGTTTAATTTTAGTTTTCCTTTCCATTTATATAAAATTAAACTCCTATCCTTTCAAATAAGAATTATGTCTCTAACTAAAATAAAGGAAACCTAAACAATTATACTAGAAAACTAATAAATAGTCTATCTACTTGATAAAAACTTAAATAGCTAATTTAGCCCCTATGAGATCCTTTTCATTTGGGTGGTAATAAATTGTGACTCTCAAATGTGCAACGGTAGAATCAAAAAGCTCCTTCGATTCCAGAGCCAATTGAAGAAAATTAGTTATTTCAATACAAAGACATATAAGTATAAGAATTTAACAAACAACTCAAACAAGCATGAGGGAAAGGAACAAACCTTGTCCCACCAAGTAGCCCTAGGAAATTCAACATTTGCAAATCGTGGTTTAAAAAATCTCAATGAAGTACAAAGAGTAGGAGATGAGTTCCATCTTTCCAACCATTTTATCTTGATGTGAGACTCCATCGATGAGGTAGCAAACATCCATACTTTCTCTTGGGTCATTTCCGGATCCATGTTCCTTTCATAATTGACCTTGACTTGCTGAAGAAAATCAGGGCCATATTTGGAATCAGCAATAGCAAGTTGCTTCTTCAACTCAGAGAGGCATTGAACCTTTGTCTTTTTTTACAACTTTCAGTATAAAGTCTACAACCATCTGCAAAGTCCATTCAAATGGATCTGGATATTTTGCGTACAACCTTCTGTGAGCGTTAGATGGAGCCTTGCCCAACTCTTGTTGAAGAATGAAAAGATTCAATACAATGTAAGTTTTCAACACTATACACTTCTCATATGAAAACACATTAATAAAGATTGAATATAATTCACTTGAAATAAATTAATATAGTTGTAGAAGTAATACCTGGTACAAAACAACATTGGGAGCTACTATAGCCAAAGAATACCATGCGTGTTGTTTTGATTTTTGCTTTGCTTTAAAAAGAGAAATTTCTTTTTCACTAATTAAATATTGGAAATATGAAATGGGTTGTCTTCCAATATTTTAAACTCGATAAAGTTTTGAAGTTTGAACGAGATTAGTGGTCTTATGCAATTTCCGATTCCTCCTGATATACGTGAATGACAAGTTTGGTGCTACAATTAATAGTAATGTATGTGACAAGCGAATGATTAAGAAATATAAATTGAAAAGAAAGAAGGAAAGTGTACCAATTCACTTGGTGCAGTGCAGTAAAAAGAGGCCCAATCAACCCTTTAACCACAAGGATTATTGATTCTACGGCATCATGCCAGGCCAAATCCACAAAATGATTACTATCAATGATTGGAAACCATGCTTGGAACCAATGATTTCCGTCCCAGACATGGAACATTTTCTTAGAGAAACAATTCAAACCCTCATCTTGGAGAAGATGATTTTCAAAAGCTACATTGACTAAAACCCAATGCGGGCTCCAAGTATTGGTCACATCTTTAGATAAAGGGACAATCTTCCCTTCATGATTTTCCAAGGCCACATAAAAAAACCCATTGCCTTCTAAATACCCGTTGCACAAAAAATAGGATGCAAGATTCATGACGTTGTTTTTCAAATAAGGTCTCAGAATTGGTAATGAACTCATACAACACAACGGAATTTGTAGCTTGGTTTTTGTCTTTGGCCGGAATCTTAGACTATCCAAACACGATGAAATGTTGACGGACTCCTTTGAAATCATTGTATTCATCTCTTTATTTAACTCCTCCATAGAAATAGTGTTTGGCGCAAAAGATCCACAGTCCATAGGATCACGATTCACCACCTGCAACACTTAGTGCACAAAATAGTAAATTAAAACTAAATTTTGTAGCTAAATCATAGTCGAATTCAGTTGTATCATTGACAAGCTCATGTGCAACATTCATTGCACAAAGTTTGCAAACTTGATGAATGAGTATGTCGCAACTTGATAAGGTATCCTCCAATCAACTTGATGAGATATCCTCAAAGCACAAAGTTCCATTGAAACATGATGAAACCTCCCTTGCCGGCACCAACGGGATCCCAAAGTTGGGTCAATCGAAGGATCTGCTTATTTTCCAGCAACTAAATTGGGTATCGTCAAAGCTCAATTAAGACCCGAAGAGCGTCTTTTTGACTATAACAGAGTTTGCGACAACTTAGTGGAGTATCCTTGATGCACAAATATCGTACTATATCGTTTAATGGGGTATCCAAGAACCAAAAAAACTGAGTTCATACTCCTGCCGGCACTAGCAGGGGTCTCGATTGATCTAAGTCACAATCCTGTGAACCACGATTTCTTCCACACTCTAGTCTTCAAAGATGTCATTTGATTCTTTGCTACAACCACCACTCACATCCCAAGCTACTCCATGATCATGAAGCTCCACATCCTTGTCATTGAAGCTCGATATACTTAAGGCACAAAGTTCAAAACCATAGAAAATGGCAATGGTACGCTTAGCCATTCCCACTCACAACCTCCACCTACCAATCTTATGCTTGCCATCTTCTCTGCATTGCGGTTTCCTTGAATTGGTCAAAACAAATTAGAACCACTTAGAGCTGATTTCAACCATTAGAAACACGCAATCAAGCAATTTTGCACTCACCAAATAAAAGTGCACTTAGGTACAATGGCGGCCATTGCGAGCAAAAGTGAAAAAATTGAAGAAAAAAATGTTTTTCGAAGAAAAAAAAATGTTTTTCAAAGAAAAAAAAAAAGCTTTTGCAACAATATTATGTACAATCATGGTTGTTAATATTGGAAGCAATTTTTTGGCATTTTCAACTAATTTTTGGTGGCCCCTCGTTAATACTAGATAAATGTGTATTTAATATAGTTTTACAATATTTCAAAGATAGATTTGAAGGACTATAGTATTCAAACAGGTGTAATCACAAAAAAATATATTTTGTGCTAGGGTTGACAGTTGATTAAAAGATATTCTAACGTAGTACACAATGCATACAATGGTGGAAACTAAATGTAGATGCTTTTACAAATGGACTTAGCACCAATAGTAAAAACACCTTTACTCTATAGGATTAATGACATAACGTCTTACATCACTCTTAGAATATACTACTCTTACACATACACTATATAGCAATTACCATACACAACTAGTATACTCTCATAAAGGCACACTATCTACTCCTTAGAATTTAGGGCTGCTTGCAAACGGTCGTCATCAATAGCTTCGGTTTGCATTGCAACATATTGTAGTATGTGAGCCTTTGCCGATTGAAGAATGCCAATCTTGCTTTCAGCCTGTACACCAAATATCTTGCGCTTTCTCCACCCGCTGGCCCCGGACATGGTTTTATTGCTGAATCAGAAATAGGCAACTCAATACACAAAAAGGCACCAAATAATATGTTCAAATTGTCAAATTCAAAACAAGTTGAATGTTTACATATAATGGGAGACATCAACTACACTAAAATTGAGAATTAGTGTTAAGCACAGTAAATGATCTAAAATGTTAATAAGTTTTTACTTGTGATGAATGTTTTTACCAACAATGTTTACAATGATTCCCTTCATTGAATAGTATCAATAGTTGAGCTCAAAGTAAAAACCTTCATCAAAAGTAAAAACTTTCAGTAGTTACAATTAATTAGTGAGGTTACACTAATTCTCAATTTTAGTGTACTGAGCCGTGAGTGTAGTACAGAGTATGACACTGAGTCTGTGGGTACAACTACACAAATCAGCCCAGTAACCCCAACCCTAGCCGCCACAGATCCAAACCCTAGCCGCCGCCACTAGGAACCCAAACCCTAAACTAAAAAATCCTAGCCGTGTTCACATGAGATCCTTGACGATCCCATGGAGTTCCAAAGTCTAGAGGTGTGCGCGCGCACACCCCCGCATGCTGGTGTTCCTCCATCCAGCACATCCGAACGAGATCTATGACGACAATTAATGGAAGCGTTATGAACATGGATTCTGCAGCTGATAATCCTCGTAGTTGTTTGGACTCGCGCGAGAGGAAAAGTGCGGGCTCTTAAGCGAAGAAGCACCAGAGCTGCGGAGAAGGAATCTCCTGTCGAGACACTGTCGAGGAGAGAAGGAATCCTGTCGAGAGAATGTAGTACAGAGTATGACACTGAGTCTCTGCAGACAAGCAAGAGCTGCGGAGAAGGAATCTCGTGTCACCATGCACAAGAAAGAGCAGCTGTTTCGACTCTCGCAGGAAAGGAGAGGTGAGGGCACTCCTCCACGTGAAGGAATCTCTGCAAACAAGGAGAAGACACGGAGAAGGAGCTCGCTGTAGATACGGAAAAGCTGCATAGAAGGAGCTCACTGCAGACACGGACAAGGTGCGTGGAAGGAGCTCAATGCAGACACAGACAAGCTGCGTTTAAGGAGCTCGCACACAGACAAGGAGATCTCTGTGGACTTAAGGAGAAGCTACAGACAAGGAGATCTCTGCAAAAGAGGGAATCTCGGCGAGGAGTGGGACGCAGCTTTACAGCAAAAGAAGGAGACAGGAGAGGCGTGTGTGTCGAGATAGGAGAGGCGTGTGTCGAGACAGGAAGGCGCCTGCGCTCCACTCCGTGATGTCGGTCTTCCTGCGATTGGTTTGCATGACTTCAACAGCCATGACCACACGGGACACTGGGTTCGGCAACCCACAAGTGAAAGACAACCCAGCTTCGCTTTCGCGGAATGTTATGAAGACACTCTAGTAGCAGCGCTTGTGCAGGTGGAGCGTGAAAGGCGACCTCCACCTCAACCATGCAGCATGCGTGCACACGAGCGCCCACACACCCACGTACTTGGGCGAAGCCGACACGCTTGGGCCGTCACCGAGGGGCCCAGATCCAGGTCCTTACCACGTGGGATCCATGTCGGATGGAGAATGACAAAAGTCCCATGAGTTGGAAAAAGCAGACAGGCCGTATGCACAGGGATCTGTATCTCGTTGATCGAACTGCATCTTGACGGCTCCGGGGACAGGGAAAAGCACCCGGAATGGCTTAAAAAGGACGGCCTTGGAGGGCAGGCGCCAATCGGGACAGTGGGTCGCGTTGCCCCGAGGCCCGACTCAGAAGTTGATGTCGATGACACACACTACCAGGCAAACCAACCGGAGGTGACATCGTCAGCCCCGGTGGGGACTGGGCAGCTCGTGCGGTCGCAGGTGACATCGTCAGCCCCCGTGGGTACTGAGCAGCTCGTGCGGTCGCACCTTTCATGGGTCGTCAGCTTCTGTTCGCGGCGGAGGAGTCTTCCCGAGGAACCCTTCCCCCACATGGTACTCTCTGCGTCATCAAGCTCCTCGGATCGGTGCGAGCTGCTCATCGCGCATCTCATCGCGATGCTCATCGTGCCCTGCTCACAGCTGTGCGCGATGCTCATCGTGCCCTGCTGTTGGACGCCTCGGATCGGTGGACGCCTGCCGCCCCTCACATTCTCCTCTCACCCTCAGACGCCGCCCCAGCTCCCTCTCACCTTCACATCTCTGACACTCCGTCCATTCCTCTCCTTCAAAACTCCTCTCTCTCCACCCTCATAGCCCGTCTCTTCCTGCCCTCACAAGCCCATCTCTCCCACACCTCCATTGTCTCCCTCTACCAAATCCTAGGCTCTCACAATCACAGCCTCCCTCACAACTACTGCAAGGGGTGTGCGCGCGCACACCCCTCGTAGGACTACCCAACGTTGCAAAGGATTGATACCCGCAAGTCAAAAACCCTAACCCGAAACCCTAAATTGATACCGTGATTGATATCCGGGTAGTGGTGTCAAGAAATCATACCCTGCTGGTGATACACTTGTTATTGATACCCAAAGTACGTTGGTCCAGAAATTATGTTGAAAATATCTCAACCAAAAATTGTTTAAAATGCTTGTTTTTGTGCAATTAGCAAGGAAGAAAAAATAAAGTTTTTTGGTAGTTTTAACCGTAGGATCTCAATTATGACTTATTAAGTACTATACTCACAAAATTTCATGAAGTTTGACCGCACGGATTGAAAGATTATAATGTTTGAAGTAGAGAAAGGCTCATTTTCTTCCTTGCGTATACTGGACCAGCTGAGTTTGACTTCAATTGGTGTCTAATTTTTGCACTATAAAAGGTCTCAATTAATTACCATAATATTAAGCACGTTGTTAGTTCCTTATGTACCAATTTTTAAAGGTAGAAAAGGAGTGTAGCATATTCAAAAAAATTGTGCAATGAGTGGAGGTTCAAAAATTCTCAATTCACGTTATATTTTTTTGTGAACTCGATATTGTTTTAAATGAGAATCCAAATGGTCAATAAGAAGGTTTACATCACATAATGCCGTAGGAAAAATCAAAAGTGAATCATACAAAGATCTCAAAGTTTTTTGTGGAAAGGTAGAAATGTTTTTGGTACCTTGGCCGAAAATGTGTGACAATGTATGAAAATAATTGACTTGGATTAATATGCTATTTCACCAAAGAACTAACAACATATATCTTTGAAACCACAAACTATTGCCAAATTTTGATTTTTTTAAAGTTATGAGCAAATAACTTGCAGCTTTCTACCAACAACCAGTGCACTTGGCTAAGTGCATAATTGCTTAATTGCGTGTTTAGAATGAAAAAAAGAGAAGGTACCATATCAGAAAAAAACAACTTTTGGAAAGATTGGGATTAATAATCTTAGCTTGTAGCAAGATTTTAATCTCGTTGAAGACCTCGGAAGTTGGATATTGTTGTCAATATCCTACATAGGATATTTTCTAAAACACACCCAAAATATAATTGCGAGGACATGAATTGAGTAACCTCAAAAATTTGTGATAAAATTGGTATCCTAATAATACATAGGTACCAACTGCCAAATTCCATGATGCAGCCTAAACTTGAGTTGCATCTTGCAAACCCGTATGGGCATCCTATCTTCAATTAATGTACGGCTTTGTTGAGCCCAAACAAGGCTAAGATGTTTTTCCCTTGGTGAGTCAAATAAACCGCCCCTAACGGGTGGCCTATCTTGAACACAAGACCCTAAAACCGGGATACAACTCCGTGTACAATCGCCATTGAAACTAACCATACATGTCACGCACATGCCATAGTGGTTTAGGTTGTGGTTACTTAGATTTTAGTGGACAAATGGCGTTGTGATGACTGAATTCAGCCTTAAGTTGGTTCCGAACTTCAAACACACATAAGTTTTGCTCTAGGGCTCCGTTTTCAACGTTTTTTTAACTTAGATGGGTTCAGCCCGGCCTTATGAACTTGATTAGATCCTCAAAGACCGAGTTCAGACCAAAGTACGACCCTGACAGCAGCTGACAACATATAGACCTTCCTTCTTGATACAAGAATTCATGTCCCCATTATCTTCTTGGTTATAACTTCGTTTTTTATGGTTGTATTTTGAATCCTTTTTATTTTTTCGTGCTTAACGCAATGGCAACATTCAATTATCCGTCCGACTTAACCTCGGACTCACAACCCAGCGACCAGCAGTGCAACACTCAACTTATACGTTATTTAAAACCATGCACCATACATCACGTGCACGTCATCCACATTCACACAAGGAATCCTACTCAAACACCCTCCCATGCATGTACCTCCAGCTGCGTTTAACTTCTTGTTTATATCAAAACCGGTTTTTTAGGTTGATGAAAACCCTAATTCTATTGTAATTTGGACAGCACTTTCGCGCAATGTTTGTAGATTGCAAAATTAGGGTTCCTTCCTTTCCCATGCACAAGGGAATGATGAACAAGTCTGAGAGAGAGGAAGGGCTCCTTGATCCCACGCAATTCACCCTCTGCCTTGGTCGAATTCTTCGTATTCTTCCTCGCCCTGCTGGTTGATCGTCTTCATATTTCCTTGTGATGCTCGTCTAACTCTCGATCGTGACCTTCGTATTCTTCACCGCCTGGTCTGGTGTGATCTCTTCTTGTGATCGCCTTCTGCTCTGCTCGTGATGCTCGTCTCGCTTTCGGTCGTGATCTTCGTGTTCTTCCTCGCCCTGGTCTGGTGTGATCATCTTCTTCTCTGCTCGTGATGCTCGTCTTGCTCTCGGTCGTGATCTTTGTGTTCTTCCTCGCCCTTCTGGTATGATCGTCTTCTTCTCTGCTCGTGATGCTTGTCTTGCTCTCGGTCGTGATCTTCGTGTTCTTCCTCGCCCTGCTGGTGTGATCGTCTTCTTCTCTGCTCGTGATGCTCGTCTTGCTCTCGGTCATGACCTTCGTGTTCTTCTTCGTCCTAACCTAATTCAGCTCTTCTACCACTTGCCGGGGCTTCCGGTCTTCTCCACTGCGCTACTCGTCCTCACAATACAATCTCTCCTAGTCGGGCTTCCGGCTCTCTTCCTCTCAGTCCCTCGTCCTTGAGTCCAATATCTACATTCCCACAGTCCTTGCTTCGAATGAGCCTCCTCTAGACCCTAACCCCCAAGCCCTTTGCTCCCTTTTCGTTCCCAAGGTCGTTCCGTGCCGCCTTTTCCTTCCTCCATAAATGACCTTCTTCATAAAAAACCCTTAACCTATAACTAATTAATTATGCGCCACTCTTGCACTAACAAAAGTGGGTGTCTCACTAACCCAAGAATACTTAAATCTCATAATTTAACCTTATGCCACATGGTGTGCGCATGATCACCAATAAGTGAGCTATCTAGCTAATTCAAGGATGTTAAATCTAACTACTCTACCTAGCTTGAATTCTCTTTGCGTAAGGTTATGACTAATGATTGGTGAGGGTTTTGCCCAAGTCTTTTGGACTTCTTTTGGCTATTTTTTTTAATGGCATTTAGAGCTTCAATTATGTTTTCTTTCTCCTCACCATCATTCATCCTCTTCTCTCATTTTTTCCGTGGTTTCCTGTAAAGTGGTTTTTACCACTCTAATAAAACACCTAAGTGTACCCACACCTCATAGGATTCGTTACGGGGATGATCATACGCCTAGTTTTAAGTAATTGAAGTTTATTTGTGTCGTTAAAGCTATTTTCTTGGTTAATTCTGAAGGTTATCTATCTATTTTTAGGAAATTAGGGCTATTAGCATCACTCTTAAGGGATCCACAAACAAAGTCTAAACCCCAAGGATCTCTCGTGCCTTAAGAAGGTACATTAGTGTAGAGCCTAAATCCTTAAAATGGCTTTTTTCAGAAAATTAAGTGTAAAAAGGGTTGTAGATATATGGAAAATTAAATAATTAATGATTAAGTTTACATTAAATAGTTAATTAATCAAAAAGTGTCTCTTCATAGCTAAGAGATATAAGATAGTGGGAAAAGGGGTGAACTCACACCCTTTGGAAAGGGTGTACCTTTTCGTAAGTAGATATGAATGGGTGTGAGGTTCAAGTGAAGTTAGTTTTAACGGTTAGTTGTTGGAAAAACCGTTTTCCCAAGAGGTGTGCCTCTTGGCTTTGAGTAAAATTAATAGCTTGAATTTTTAGCATTCTTGGCCATTTCCGTAAACATTCCTTGGAGGAAGATTGGAGTGAGCCCTAGCTTAGGTGAAAAAAGCTAGCAATTGAAGAAATCTCTTATGTTGTAAGAGTATTATGTTGTGTGTGAAATTATTAATACATAATTATTATTGAATTTGCATATGTAAAGTCTTGTGTGTGACTTAAATAATATGTAAAAATTGCAATAATATTAAGTGTTTCATAAAATAAATTTGACATTGTGTTTGTAAATGCAATTATATGCATGAGGTATTAATTGTGAATAAATTCCTATGTATAAATGCATTAATTATTTTATTTAGATCTTCATTGTAAAAATTAGGATACTATCCTAATTAATTATGTGACATGAAATTGTGAGTGTGTTAATGAATTAAATATAATGTATTACATATGAGTGAAATATGAATACTTAAATGTTGAAACTTCAAGAGATAAAGTTAGGGAAGATCCTAACTATGTCAAAGTGACATTGTGAATATTAATGTAATAAATCTAAGTGTATGTAAGGCATTTAGAAATTAATTTGAAATAAGAAACTTAATGCATTTATGTGAGAAATGCATAAGTAATTAATGTTAGACTTAAGTTTGAGTATGGAAACTTAAGTTTTAAGTCATAAGATGGGAGTCTTATGCATGTGTAAATAAGTAAACTTAAGTCTAAAGTGGAATTGAACTTAAGTTTAAGTGATAAAACTTAAGTCTAGAGTGATAGGACTTAAGTTTGAGTGAGAAAGAACTTAAGTATAAACGATAGGACTTAAGTCTAAATGTTAGAATTTAAGTCTACAATGAGGGAAAACTTAAGTTTGGATGATAGAACTTAAGTTTGAGTTAGAAAACTTAAGTCGTACAAGTATAAGAGTGAAGATACTCTTTTGGCATTCAAGTGTTAAGGACTAATAGATAGTTAGACTTAAGTCGGGACTTAGAGTAGGATTATTTAGGAACTTAATCTAACTTGTTTGTTGTTTGAACTTAATACTTGTGATGAATGCTTGAGCGGATTGGACGCACGTGAAAAGTAAAGCGAATTGTATGAGGTAAATTTGTAAATTTAAATGGAATTAATTAAGGAGCAAACAATGAGTGCAATGGATAGGATCCATGAGCCGAAGATGGCAAATACTAAGAAACTAACCAACAAGCACATTCATAGTTAATTCAAGAGCAAGGCTCTTTAGAGGAGCAAGGCTCTACCTAAGCATATAAATCCTTGGGATTAATACCTTAAGAGTGAAATGCTAAGTGTGAGCCATATTAAGGCTTAATTCCCTAAAAACAAATGCATAAACTTAAATAACTCAATAAAATATAACTTTTGACCTACAATTAAAGACAAACTACTTAACAGTTGACGCTAGACCATCCCGGGACGAAGAACTTGGATCAAGAGTGATTCTCGGGTGTTTTTGGAGAGTGGAATTCTGTGGCTATATTTTTTTTGGCGACCATGCTGGGGATGGTACCGCCAAGTGTTAAGTAATTTTTTATTAAAGAAAGTTGTCATTTTTTGAGTTGAATACTTAAGTATTACTGTGAATTAAAGTAAAGAAATGAACGAGAAGGTTCATCATAAAAAATATAGAAATTAAAGATTTGATCCAAAGTGAATTGGACATTCCTAGTGTGAGATTCCATGGGAGACAAGGTTAGAGGACATTTATTTCCCATGGGAAATTAATGAAGAAAGTCTAAGTGATTTCTTCAAAGGACCATATTTATTTAGCGCTCTATATCGTGTTTATAGAGGTGCGTATTATGGTTAAGGTTTTCAATTTTATGGAGCGCACCCAAAAATTGATAAAACCTTTAAAAAAAGATTTGAACAAGTACCAATAGAAATTAAGCAAATCATTCTAAGTAAAGTATGGAACAAAGGCAAAGGATTTAATGAAGTAATTGTCAAGAAAAAGACATTATATTTAAAATACCAATTACAATTTATTTTTGCTCAGTACGGTAGATTAAAACTTCAATCCCAACCTTTAATTTCTAAAGGTATTGGAGCTTGGAACGGATACAAGTTCGATAAAGAAACTTATATTTTTATTTATAGTAAACTTAATTTCCAAACTAAGGTGTTTTTTCCAGATTTCTTGTCCAAAGACCCAGAACTTCCCGTGACTATAGCTTTTGATTTATTATGTCTTTAATCAATGAGTCTTGAGAACGAGACACCTAAGGACTTAAGAACTAGGTTGAAAAGATTGTTGATAATTTACGAAAAAATAAAATATAATGAATTAAAATTATTTAACCTTTTGGAGAAGGAGATAGAAAGAATTAGGGAAAATAATAAAAATTCAAAAAAGAAAATTGATATCATTAATGGTCTTTTACAAAAGTTTAAATATCCGAGGGAGTTAGTTATTGAACCTTTACCATTAATGATAAAAGTAGAAAACTTTACTTTAACATCTTGGTATAATTACCAAATTCTTTATGGATCGACCAGAGGAGAGTCCTCTGAGTAAAAGATCTAGATTAATAAGACGCATAATATCCAAAGTTCAATGTTATAAAACTCTTGCACCTAATGATCGGAAAGAGTTAAAAATACTTGAGGACGGGATAGACGGATTACTTGGCGAGTTAAGTCAATGGGTAACTGCTCAGGAGATGGGAGAATTGTTGACTATATTAAGTTATCCTAGGCATATCCATGAAGATGTTAAAGAAATGAATTTGACGGAAGAAGCTATTTACCTTTGTTTAAATTAAGAATAAAAATTAAAAAGTTAAGAATAACTCAATAAATGAGTAGCTAACAATTGAAATGCTTAATTATTCCATAGAGGAAATAATTAAAGAATAGTGATCTTAAGTATTTTAAAAATTCATAAGAACTTAAATTGGAAAAATTAGATTGTCATAAGCATAATACTTGAGAAAAAGTTAAGTTGAAGAACAACAATGAGTTGCTGAGAACGGAATGAAAGCCAGTTGATATCCTAGCAAGGATAAAACAGTTTTATTATAAGAATTTTTTTTTAAAAAATTATAAAATCAAAATCAAAATTAAGATAAAAACTCTATGGGGATTACTAATGTCAGGAAAAGACAAAGAGAAAAGAGAAAAACATAAAGTTGAGAGAGCTCAACGTTATAAGAAAAGGGCAGAGAAGAAACAACCCTCTATAGTATTGGGAGTACACAATCCTACCTTTAACACTGCTACAACTCCTTCTCCATTCAAATTAAATGATGAATTAGAAAAAGCCTTAGCAAAGGCATTGGGACAAATTAAAAGGGAGAAAACATACAAGACACTGCCCGATCCTCCAAATTCTCCTCAGTCAGAATCAAAGAAGCCACAGTTTACCCAAGAAGAGTTAGTACTCGCAGCATTAAAAAATCCTAGAAAGGAATATGTAGGAAAAGAAAAGATAAAAAATATACCACTCACTCTTGTTGTTCGGATAGCCCAAAAGAAAAAAATTGGGAGACCCAAAGCGAGAAAGCTTGGTCTAATTTCTTTAGAAAGGAAGGATCCTCAGGGGAGGTAGAAGTAGATGAAAAACTTCTTAATAAAGGTATACTTAATGTTCACGATCAACAACTTGATGAGTTAGAACAATTGTTTAGAACCCCCATACCAAACTCCTTAACAATTGATCATACCTACGAAGTAGGTAACTCCTCAAACGAAACAGATTTTGAGACTCCCTATCCAAGTCCTTTTGCCCAAAGATTTGAGTCAAAATTAGAAACACCAATATTTACTCACAGTGAAGCAAAAGAATCCATTGACTACTTTCTTAATGCCAGATCATTGGAAAACGAGGAAGAAAAACATGAGTTTCGTAAGGAAGTGTTAGAAGCATTTAGCCAAATCCTTAGACCTACTACTTTAAACTTTGACATACAAGAAGAGATTGACCAATCTAGTGTGGAGGAAGAAGAGGTTAAATATAATCTTATAAACGAGGAAGATTTTGAAGTAAGTGGGCAAAGTGAGCCTAAAGGAATTGAAAGTAAACTTAACAGTGTTGAAGAAGAAGAAGAACACTCAGAACCACCATCACGAGTAGAGAGTCCAGCTGGACATTCCTCAAGTACTTCTGGAAGGACTTGTCCTTCTGACACTTCTTCTGTTAATTCTACCTCTAGCAGGTCCTCATTATGCTCACCACCTTCGACCCCTCCTACTCCTGACGACCCTTTGGTTGATCCCGTTGCTATGGCGCATCATAGGATGCTTAATATAGCTCCATTTCCCATATTCTACGGAGATTTAGGAGAAGATCCAGATTCCTACTTGGAAAGATTCCAAGTAATAGCAATAGCTAACAATCTAGCAGTTGATAAGTATATCACTAGTTTTCCTGGTAATTTACTAGGGGAAGCTCAGAGGTGGTATGCAGCATTAAATCCTCGACCCGTAGACTGGGATACTCTAAAAGATGCATTTTTGGCCAGGTTTAGACCCCAGTCTTACCATAATACCTTACAAGATCAATTACAAAGTTTTCAGATGTATCCTACTGAATCTATAGCGGGTTACTATACCAGACTTAAGAATTTGTTACACAGATGGAGGGATAATGAGATGCCCGAGTCATGGATTACAAATACATTCACCAGAGGATTATTAGATCCTTTGTGTATCTATCAAGTTAAATTTTCTAATCCTGCAAACTTAACTGCAGCATATGAGGCTGCCAGAAATTGGGAAGCTGCTATGGAGAGATCTAACATGTTGTACCAAAATAGGAGAATTACACAACCAGATCCTCAATATATGCCTATACCTTACCCAATTGGAATGGATAGAAGTGGAAGAGACTACTATCCTAAATCATTAACCCAACAACCTCAATTAATGTTACCAGGACCAATCTCAGAAAGAGAAAAGCAGTTAGCTTTAATGCCTGCTAACAATGAAGAAACTGAAATCCAAGCTTTACAAAAACAGTTCAGGGAATTGTCAGTTCAACTTAATGAGGGAAAGAATAAGAGGCCTAAAGCTACAAATCAAAGAACTAATATTTGGTGTAGTAATTGTAAAGGGCATGGACACTTAAGTACAGAGTGTAGATATCCTATTGGAGGAATCCCTAAACTTAAGTGTGCTTATTGTGGTGCAAAAGGCCATGACATAACTACTTGTAGAAATATAAAGGAAGTTAAAGCCTTGGTGCAAGAACAACCTGCACAGAGTAATAATAATAATCAAAAAGTCCCTTATAGGATTACTTCTAAACAACCTTTTACCAAACCCGGTGACAATAGACGTCCCAGTGGGACCAATGGATACAGTCAACATGCGGTTTGGAAAGGACTATCTAATCAAGATAGGAATAAGGGAGTTGTATGTTTTAGGTGTGGAGAGTCGGGTCATTATTCAAGGGAATGTCCAAATCCACGTCAGCAAGTGGGATATAACCCAGTCTGTGGAAGATGTGGACAACCAGGTCATGTTTCTACTTACTGTACTGCTGTTATCACATAATTTCCTAATGTAAGAAAGCAAGTTCAAATTCAAGAGGTAGAATCCTCTAATGCTAGAGATGTAAATTATCTGGCTGTTGATACACCCCAAGATGTTTTTATTACCAGATCACAAGCTAGAAAAGCTAAAGAACAAGAGCCGATTAGTAGTTCAGAAAGTGATTACAGTAAAGTTAAACTTAACCCTGTGCTTAGTAGACAATTGCCTACTATACTTAAGAAATCTGAACCACCTAAACCCAATCTAGAAACAATAGACATAACAAATAGTGATTCCCAGACCAACATTAGGCCAGAGCTTATACAACCGAAAGATGTAACTCCACCTAAAGATAAACCAAGTATTCCAACAAAGCCGTTGGAACAACCTATTTTTTATAGACCTTCAAAGACCATTGTTAAAGAACCATCATTGACATTGAAAAAAAGAAAACATAATAGAATTATGAGATTAGCTGTTGGGATGAATCCTTATGACATCCTTACAGATTTGGATAGATTGCAACCTCAGATTTCCTTAAGACAGTTACTTGCTTTGTCACCATCTTGTAAGAATGAATTAACATCCTCTTTAATAAGGAAAAGAGCCAAAATAATTGAGGATACCAATGTTAAGAAAGCTAAACCAAAAACAAACAAAGAGACAAACAAACTTCAACCTGAGATTGTAAGTGTCCATGATATCTCTTTTGATCGAGGAGCACCCTCAGTTGATGTCATTATAGATGGAACTTTAGTTGATGGAGTTCAAATTGATAGTGGGAGTAGTGTTAATCTTATGAATGTTAACACTATGGAAGAGTTAGGAATAACTAACATAGTACCTACTCCTATTATCTTAAGAATGGCAGATCAAAGCCGAGTGAGACCATTAGGTAAATTGTTGCAATTAAATACCATAATTGGTGGGATTGACTATAAAGTTGATTATATTGTTTTTAAAGTAACTGAGTCTATATTGACTTACCCTATTCTCCTTGGCAGACCTTGGTTATCCTTAGTCAAAGCTAAAGATGATTGGGGTAAAGGGACGTTAACAATAGGGGAGGGTAAAAATAAGATAGTGCTACCTATGTTTCCAGTGGAGTACCACGGAGAAACTCAGAATGAAAATTCAGATTGGACCACAGAGACAGACTCTGAATCTGAACCGGGTGACACTAATAAAGTCCAAGATATGCCTACTATTAAAAGTTTAGGCCCGGGAAAATACTTTGTTCTTCCTAGTCAGGTGGATGACTCAGATGCAGCCATAGAGGCATGGCAAAATGCCCCAATATATAATGTGACAATTGAAAAAAAGTCAGATAAGGAACTTCCTTATATAAGTGATTCAGAAGAATTACTGGGTGAAAAGAAGACACCTACTGTCAGACCCTTAGTAAAAAACACTATAGAAATAAACTTAGGAACTAAAGAAGAATCTAAGCCAATAAAAATATATGATGAATTACAACCTCAAGAATATGATAAGTGGTTGGAATTTTTTAAGAAGGAGAAAGATGCCTTTGCTTGGACATACAAAGACTTAAAAGGCATACCTCCAGATGTTTGTCAACATCGTATTATCCTAGAAGCAGATGCTAAACCTGTTAGGCAAAAACAATATAGGATGAACCCAAAGTATTCCTTAATGGTCAAAGAGGAAATTGATAAATTACTGGAGTGTAATTTCATTTATCCCGTACCATTTAGCGAGTGGGTATCACCTATTGTCATAGTACCTAAGAAAAATGGTAAGATTTGCATTTGTCAAGACTTTAGGCAGTTGAACAAAGCCACTAAGAAAGATTTCTTTCCTTTACCATTTTCTGATGCAGTTCTAGATGGTGTAGCTGGGCATGAGTGCTACTCTTTCCTAGATGGATTTTCGGGCTATAACCAAGTTCAAATAGCTCCGGAGGATAGACCATTAACCACCTTCACTACAGATTGGGGAACCTTTGCATATAATGTTATGCCCTTTGGACTGTATAACGCACCAACCACTTTCCAAAGAGTTATGACACAAGCCTTTACAAAGTACCTAAGAAAGTTTATGGAGATATTTTTAGATGACTTTTGTGTATTTGGATCTAAGGAAGATCATCCAAAAGCATTAAAGCAATGTTTCGACAGTTGTCGAGAATATGGAATATCCATAAATGCTGCTAAGTCTGAGTTTGCAACTGTATGTGGTAAGTTACTGGGTCATGTCGTCTCTAAAGAAGGGATTGCAGTTGATCCTGACAAAGTAGCAATTATAATCACAATGGGAATCCCTGAGCACTTAACTGCACTTAAAGGATTTTTGGGTGCCACTGGGTATTATAGGAGATTTATATATAGATTTGCATTTATAGCTGCACCTTTGAATGCTTTAACTAAACAAACCCTTATACCTGGAGTTTGGTCAGATGACTGCACTAAGGCTTTTAATAAGTTAAAACGCCGGCTTAGCAAAGCACCAATCTTAATTCCTCCAGATTGGGATAAATCTTTTGAAGTCTATGTTGATGCTTCCAATATGGCAATTGGTAGTGTCTTGAGTCAGAAAAATAGTAAAGGTCATGATAGACCCATATATTTTGCTAGTCGCCAATTAAGTGCTGCTGAGAGAAATTACTCTGTCACTGAACGTGAAGGTTTGAGGATGATCTTTTCTGTTAAAAAATTTAGACATTACTTATTGGGATATAAGTTCACGTTCCACATTGATCATGATGCATTAAAGTACATGATCAATAAACCTCAATTGAATGGACGGATTGCAAGATGGGTTCTACTTTTACAAGAATTTGACTTTACCATTAATGTGAGACCTGGGAAGATCCATCAAAATGCAGATTTCTTATCTAGACTTAGTGAGACAATCAATCCAGAATCTATTGATGACAGCTTTCCAGATGCACATATCTTTGAAGTTAAAGATGGAATAGAAATACTTTACATAATTCCTCAAGAATATGCAGATATTATCTATTATTTAACTAAAGGAATTTTCCCTATTGACTACACTACTAAAGATAAAACAAAGTTAGTACACCAATCCTTACCTTACACTATGATCAGTGGAGTTCTTTATAAAAGAGGAAAAGATGATATACTTAGAAGATGTGTAAACCCTAGTGAAGTGCCTATGGTTTTACAAGGTTGCCACACAGATGCTTGTGGTGGACATTTTGCGGGGTGGGCCACGGCTCAAAAAGCATTAAGAACAGGCTATTGGTGGCCTACGTTTTTTTCCGATGCCACTACCTACGTTAAGAAATGTGATCCTTGCCAAAGAGTTGGTAAACCTACAGCTACTAAGGCTATGCCTTTGACACCAATTTTAGCCCAAATCCCTTTTGAAAAATGGGGAATAGACTTTGTAGGCCCCATTAAGCCACCTAGTCGGGTAGGACAAAAACGTTACATCCTAGTTGCCACAGAGTATGTAACTAAGTGGGTTGAAGCCGTAGCCACTAAGACAGATGATGCAGATACTGTAGCAAAGTTTATTTATGAAAATATTATTGCTAGATTTGGTTGCCCCAAAGAAATTGTAAGTGATAGAGGGACTCACTTTATTAATGACACTATTGCAAAAATGTTACAACGATATTTTATTAAGCATCGTAAGTCATCTCCCTATCACCCCAGAGCTAATGGGCAAACCGAGAAGTCTAATGGCATTCTTTGTAAAATAATAACAAAAACATTAGAAGGAAATGCATCAAATTGGGATTATGAGTTAACTAATGCTTTGTGGGCCTACCGTTGTACCATTAAAACTACAACTAAGGCTACTCCATTTTCATTGGTCTATGGCTTGGAAGCGATGTTATCAATTGAAGTGGAACTACCATCATTAAGGGTTGCTATTTCTGAAAGGTTGGGAGATTCGGCTTCCTTGAGGGAACGTTTTGATAATTTAGAACGACTCGATGAGATTCGAGCACAAGCTTATATGAATATGGAAGCAATTCAAAAACAAAGGAAAACTTACTATGATAGTAAGCTAACACCAAAAATATTAAAAGATAATGATCTAGTCTTACTATATGATAGTAGATTCCAGAAATTTCCAGGAAAATTCAAAATGAGGTGGTTTGGTCCATATCGGATACTTAAGTCTTATCCTGATGGATCTGTTGAGTTACAAGATTTTGCAGGGAATACCCATGCAACAAGATACAACGGTTACAGATTGAAAAAATATGTAACTTGAGGGCAAGTTAAGCATTAAGAAGGGGGCAGGACCTCCAAGATGTGACCTTTTATGTGGTCCGGAATGACCCTAAACTACCCAGGTGAAAGTAAGAAATAATGGCAAAGTTTTGAAGTCTAAGTGAGGGTGATTTTATAACTTTGCATTAAAAACTTTTTTTTACTTGATGGGATAGGTCACAAGTTGCTAATAAAGTTACTTGTGTGGTAAAAATAGAAAATAAAAATAAATAAAATGAAAATAAAATTACATAATAGTGCCTCATGTAGAAAGTAAAAATTAAAGCAACAAGTTGGGGAAGTACCCTCAATGAGTTAATTTTTAAGTGATTACATGACTCTACATTTCTTGGATGAAAGTGGAAAAATATCTAAAAGATTTAGAAGCATTAGGAGTTTGAAAAAGTTAAACACTTACGGCTTCATAATAAAAACTTTTTTTGGGATTTTAGAAGATTTTTGGAAGATCACTAAAGTAACCATTTGTTTATGTTAAAAATAAAAATAAAAATAATAATAAAATAAAAAGAAATTTTTGAGTAGAATTCTCAAATTTACAAGTGGTAAAACTTTTTAGACATGATGGCATGAGTATGTGATTAAGAAAAAAATTAATGTGTAAGATTGACAAAATAAATGCAAGATAAAAAAGAGTTAAGTCTTGACCAACTTTAATTTTAACAAGAAACCGTGAGTGTAAGTTCATTAAGCTGAGATTATGCACTTAAAGGAAATCAGAAAAGTGTGAAAAAAGTTAATGGCGGAGACAAGACAAACTCTGCTGGAGCTACTTTCTATATGAATGCCAGGCAAGGAGCCGAGCGCATCATCATGGAAAAATTACAAGAAAACGAAGATTTGATCTTGACAATGATAAAGGTGTCAAAATCAGAGATATTGACACGTTCCGTTGATCTGGTACGTTACACTCGTTGAATTAATCATCATGCAGACTTGTCAAGAACGAGTAAAAGGAGTTCTCTGTCTGCCTGTTGATGTCCGCCATAGCTGCGAAGTTGAGAGAGCATGGGGAAACTGAGTGTAGAAAACGAGGTGTTGTGAGAGAGTAGGGAAACTTGACTTTGTAATTCAGAACAAAACTCGCGAGATAGTGCGTGAACATTCTGCGTCGAGACAAGCAACTGAGGTATGTGCTTCAAACATTTTGTGATGGCTGGAAGTTGATTTCCACACTAACCTTGTAAGTTGAATTCTGCACAGACTAACGGAAGTGTGTGTGACAGAAGAGAAGAAACTGCTGGTTGAAGCCAAGACCAAACCCTGTTGAGGTAAGCAGTGCTGACTCACTCGTAGGAAATAGTGAATGCCGCGGAAATTGAAGAACAAAGTTAGTAAGTTCGTCTTGTGTGTAACCGTCAAGAAGTTCAAACTGAAAAGTTCAGTCGAACTGAGGAACGTTATGACAGTTAAGAAAAAATCTTTGAAATTGTAAAGTAGTTATGGATCAAAAGCATCAAATGGAAATTGTCATGAATAAACGCAGTCGTGCGAAGGTGAAGTCTCGGAGTTAAGTAAACAAACATATACTCCAACGATGGAGAGTATTCGAGTAATCTCTCTGTCGTGTATGAGTTCACAGGAACCCTAATAATTTTTCTAAGAAAACAAAAAAATCAGACTTAAACCTAAAGACATTTAAGTTGTTGTGTGTGTGGGAATGGTGTTAAGCAGACTGAATCGTCAGAAAGGAGTGTAATTAAAAAAAAAAAAAAAAAAAAAGTCTGTAAGAGTCTCAATCTTTTTAGTAAGATTAGCGCTTGAGTGAACTTAATGTGTTTCAGTCTGCATGTGAAAAAATAAGAAGTGCGGGAGTCAAAACTTGCACTTTTGTGATTAAGTTGATAGAGCACAGACATCAATAAGTTCTGCCGAGTGAACAGTGAGGTAATAAAGAAAAACAGAAGAAGAGTGACGAAGAAGATGAATATCGAAGGAACCTTCTTATCATGGTGATGCCAAGTTGGAGTATTGATGAGGCCTGCACCAGAGCAGACACACAAGACAAGATGACGGCAACCAAGAGCAGGAAAACCGACTTCCTGTTGGTCTCATCTGAAATGCACTATTTGACGGAGAAGGCAATGACAGCCAATCGTCAGAATTTGGAGAGCGCAGGATTGTGGCCGTTTATCATGCAGAGATGGCCCGAACCAAACCTTCAACGAGCACGAGCGTTCATCATCGCCAGTGATAGAGGGACCCTGGACGAATTCGTCATTGAAGACCAGGTGGTGACATTTGACCTTGCAACTATCAAGAGTCACTTCCCTGGATTGAGTGATAACGGGCCGACACTTGTGAATATCCCCCTCTTGGACCGTGAGACCCTGCTGAAGATCTTTGATGCGCCAGAGAGCGCGAGGGTTGACAAGAAAGATACGAAGAAAGGTTACACAGTGACTAAGGCCAAGTCACGGTGGAAGGACTGGCTTCAGTTTGTGAATCAACGATTGTTGATGTCACTACCAGGTCCAAACGTGATCTCATTCGAAGGGCTTGCAGCAGCTTACAGGGCTTGGCATGGTGATAGATTCAACTGGAGCAAGATCCTGTATGTGCACATCAAGTTGGAGATGGCGAGCAAGACCACCTGCCACACGAAGTCCTACTTCTGCACCACCTACCTTTCTGAGTTTTGTCCTGAATTACGGAAGCAAGCTTCATCTTAGCAGATGGAGGAGAAGAAAAAGACAGCACCAGCTATCAAGAAGCGACCGAGGCGAGGTGAGAAAGCACAAGAGGAATCAGAGGATGAAGGAGAGACAGGGGCGCTGGACGTGCATAACAGGCTTACCCCGGAGGCTCCCACTATCCAAATGGGAGAGACGCCCGAACCTCAGCTAAAGAGTGAAGAGCAGCAGACTCCCACCTCGAATGTACAGAAGACCACCAAGAAGAAGGCGCGACGGGAAGCACCTACCGATACTGGACCTGCACCTCGGAATCTAGCTGCTGCCTTGGAGGAGACAGAAGGAACCAAGAGCAGACAGGCCGAAAAGGAGAAGATGGAGGTCGTCATCGACTTGGAAGATGGAGAGGATACGACTTCTAAGGTGGAAGAAGTGGTTTCTACCAAAACTGCAGACGCAGCCACAAGTTCGAAGGCAGCTGAGGAAGTGACGACTTCAAAGGCCTCGAAGGGTAAGGCCGAAGTGGACGAGAGAGTTGTTAACTCATCCGGAGGAAAGTCAACCAAGAATGATGCTATCTTGCCAGTGGGCAAGAAACAATTAGAGCTGTTGGTCCTAGAAAAGGATGATTTAATAAAGGAGTATCAAAGGACTAACGAGGCCATCTTCCGCGCCACAGAAGAAATGGAGTTTGCGCTTCACAAGGAGAAGGTACGAGGGGCAGCAGAGGTGCGGAAGGTACAACAAGAAGCCGACGACTGGAAACTCAAGCACGCTGAAGAACAGGCGCAGAGGAAGGCTAAGGAGCAGCTGAATGAGCAGTTAGCGAACGAGAGAGACGAATTGAAGAAAGAGGTGGCACAACAAGTCACTCACGTGACACACTGGAGGAAGAAATGTGCCGACCTGCAGGAACAAGTGAGACAAGCCCAAGGACGAGAGAAGGAGGTCAAAGACCTCATGACTGAACGTGATGCGGCAATTGCAGGAGTGCGTGCGACGAAGGAACTGTACGAGAGTGAGCGAAGCCGTGGAGAGCAGTTTGCTAAAGAACTGGCGGAGCTCAAGCAACGGCATGCAAGAGAAGTCGCGGACTTACAAAAACAACATACCAAGGACGTTGCTGATTTGAAGGGGCAACATGCGCGAGCGGTGGGAGACTTGAAGAAGCAAGTCAAAGGAGTGAGTAGTCCTCCTCGAGAGTGGAGTGTCCTCTCCAAGTTACAGAAGGAGGTGGAGACTCTGACTGAGGAGCGAGATCAACTTTGGTCAAGAGTCGTGACTGAGTGTGGAGTGAAGAAGAGAATGCAGGAGTGTTTGTGGGAGCATGAGTTGCAATCCCCTCCTCCTTTCTCCCTTTTTTGTAACTATGAGTTACAGCGGGAGACCTTCCTTCGCATGACCCAGATAGCTCCAGGAGCCACACTCCAAGATGCGGAGTTTGATGTCATATGGGAGAGTGCAGAACATTATCCCAATATGAGAAATTTGATCTGTGAAATGCTAGCACGAGGTGCTTTGCAACTTACAAGTGTAAGTAAGTTTACACACCCGATAAGAGATCTGGGTGCCAGAGTTTTGCTTTATTACATGACACTAGAGCATCAGCTTGCCTTCAAGAGGGCGCGGGATAAGCCCAACGAAGTTTTTAGAATGGTGAAGATCCCTGAGAATAGGGTGGCTCCAGCGAATTCTCCAGAGTGGAGACAGCTGATTGAAACTCTCTATCACGAGATACGTGATGAGAATGCGCTTCTAAGTACCTTGACTCATGTACAAGCTCGAGAGGCAGTTGCTCAGAGAGGAGAACTCTCTACGGGACACTACGTCCATGAGTACACCAGAGTGTGTCAACGTCTCAAGAAAATAGTGGAAGGGCAACAAGTGGCTGTCCACAGTATAGAAAATACTTATCAGCAGGTACTTTTTGCTCCACCTCCATTCGACTTCAAGGTGCCACCAGGTGTGAAGATATCCCTACCACTGACGGGATCCTTCCTCAAGCAACGGTATTTGGGCAATTATGACCTCATGTTTGATGAACCTTCGGAGAAGCCCTTTGCTACGTGGACTGCGATGGAGTGGCTGCTTGAAGATTTTGGTGTGTCGCCCAAGCAATGGCGACCATGGGATGTAGTGTATCCCTTGTTTACTCAAAGTTGGCCGGTGATTGTCCCAGCAGCGGTAGCGCTCGACGCACATCTATGTCCGCTACAGGGGCAACGGTGTTATAAGTGGGCGGTATGGGCGAAGCTCGACACAGTACCATATAACTGGCCTATTATTCCGGGAGCATTTGACACACCAGAGGAGTGTGTGAATTCTTACCGAACCTTTTTTGAAGCTCACCGTCACCATACAGATCCAGTTTGTTTTAGAGCTGCAGTGTTTTGCAATATGCTGTCGTATATGTGCTCATTCTACAGGATCGTGGTGAATGTCAATCGTTACAACGAGAAGAAGGTGGAGTTTTTGATGTGGATTAAGTTCCAACAGCATCGAGCGCGGTGGATTCGGATGTTTGAATGCATGATCATCACTCAGTTCCTGTCCTCTTCCAGTTCGGCGTTCGCATTGGAGTTCGAGCCAAAGAGGTACAAGGATATCTCATTGTGGTTGAATTTTCAACGGACCCGTAAGACTAACCTGTTACGAGATGAAGATGTGTGCCGCAACTTGGAAGAAGCAGACAAACAGAGTCTTCTGAGTGAACTGGAGACTGAAGATGAAGTTAAGCACAAGCGTCTGCGACATGACAAGCGAAGAAACGATGGTTAGACTTGTTTGTAGTGGAGTAAAGAAACTGATTATGCTCGTGAACAAGTTTTATTTGTTAGTCAGGATTGGCTAGCTAAGTAGAGCTGCGATTTTGAGACTTAAGATTATCCTGAACTATTCATGAAGACTATGATTTCCGGATGTTGTGACTTTCACTTTCGACGTTATGAATGGTTTATCAAGTTTACATGAGTGTGAATCAACAATTAACAAAGAAGTATAGACAACTTTGTAAACACTAGCTATGACATAGTGACTTAGAAGAGTTAGACTGTCGCATGCCTCTCATGCACAAACACATGAAGAACTGATGCAAAGGCACGAAGAGTTTAAGTATGATTAAGGAACCTCAAAGTGGACTAAACTTCAAAAATCACCTCAAGCAAGAAGAAATCTGAAGAAAAACCTCGAGCAAAGCTTACAAATTTTGAGAGATCCCATATGCTACATTCAGAACACATAGGCTGTGCAGAAAGAGTTTAAAAATTAACGACCGAAACTAGGTGTTCCAATTGGGAGAAATTGTAAAACGATTGAAGAATTGCTATAAGTGCAGCAAAGTGCAGGAGAAAAAAAATAAAAATAAAAAAATAAAAAAATTTGCTTCAACTGCAAACCTCTATCTAAACCTGCACCTGTACTACACTACGTGGCGTGGTGGGGCGGGTGTCGTTGGTTGAGTAGAGACCCGGCACTAGCACCCGGAGGTTGCCACGGCAGCATCTACTCGCATCCAACGATCACCAGGCCACCAAGGCCGAACTGAAGGAGTAGGTGACGAGAAGCCTCTATATACTAGCGCAACAAGGCGCACCAAACGATATGGGACAATGCGCTGGCACGAACGGGCTCGGCTACCCGTCACCGTGGAGAGAATCCTGTAGCAAGTAATTACGAGCTGCTCGAATACCAAGCACTGATGCTGATTTCAATCCTGGAGTTGGTCTGCATATCGAGCAGGTGAAGATTGTAGTAAAAAGAGACGAGTTGACCATGGAAGATATCAAACAGTCTAAGTGAATGTGAACTTAGAGAAGTACAAAAGACGGACTCATTGACAGAGATGATATGTGTACGTGAACACACGGTGTTGATTACACATGAAGATATGAACCAGAAGATTCACAACCAGAGTTCTGAGCTCAATTATCTCGGGAGTGGATCACGCTTGATCTATTCCCACGTAGTAACAATGTGCAGCAGGTGTCATCACAGATCAACTATGAGCTGGTGACAGAGCCGAGGACTACATGCAACGTATTGAATACAGTAAGCGTTTCGAACAAAAGAGCGTAGCTATCAACTTTAAGCTGAATGTGGACCGACACAGTCAATAAGGCAAGTTAAAAAATTAAAAAAATTAAAAAATTAAAAAATTGACTGAAAAAGGATATGTAAGTTGAAAAGTGAACCTTAAGGTAATCCAAGTTAGAATAAAAAGAACAACTAGGATAGCTCCTAAAGATATCTCAAGAAAAAAGAGAAAATTAGAAAAAGAAGAAGTAAAATACGAAGTTAGTATTTTAAGAAAGAACAATTTGAATAGAACCTTGAGTCTAGGTAATGCATTGAGAGAATTTCATAACAAAAGAACAATTAGGCAAAGATATACCTACAGTATCTCAAGAGAGACTTAATACCTAAGAAAAAATTAAGTTTGGTCTAGCAGTGAGAGATGACACAAAATGGATGAGAAACATTCTAGTTTAGAATTTCTTAACTCTAAAAAAGTTTAAAGAAGCCTGAGTGGATTAATTAGGATTTGATAAAGTTAAAAGTAAATCTCAAAAAAATTAATGATTTAGCAAGTCTAGGAAAATAGAGTAGTACCTAAACTTCTAAGTCTAAAAATGTGTTGAAAAAAAAAATTTAAAAAAAAATAATAATAATAATAAAAATAAAAATAAAAAAATTGGAAGAAACGGGAACATAGAAGAAAGGAAAAAATAAGTGAGAACATGATAAGATTGAGAGAAAGTAGTTGAAAGGAAAAGAAGAGAGAGAATATAATAACATAATGAGAGTATCTTATGTTAAGAGAGAATAGGCTAGAATAGAAAAAGATAGTTAGCACAATTAGTAGTGAGGTGATATACACACTATTTGAATTGTATGTAGAATGATACTTCAACTGAAATTGAAGGTAAAATAGAAGAGAGAAAGGAAAGTAAGGAAATTAGCAATATATAGAATTAGTAATTAGTAGAGCGGACAAAATCTACTAACATACTAATTTAGTGATGTGAGTACTAATGAGTGCTAATTTTCCAACGTTAAAAAAAAAAAAAAAAAAAAATGAAATGATGAAGAAGGATAGAAAGTGAAGAAGAAAGAATGAAGTTTGAAAAAAAAAAAAAAAAAAAAAACAATGATGGCAAGTGAAGCCTAAATGAAGATTTAAAAGAAAAATTAAATTGAAGTGAAGTATATGATGAACAATAAACGTACAAAAGAGAAGATCTAGAAAAGAATGGAAAAATTTAAGCTAAAAGGAAAAATATTAATGTCTAAGTGGAAGACTAAAGTAAACAAAAGAGTTAAGTTTAGAAGAAACTTAAAGACTTAAGTATGTAAGAGACATACTTATTTAAGATGGAAAGAATGGAAAGCAAATAAAGACAATCAACAATCCTTAAGAAGAAAAAGAAAGCTACATAGAAATTTAAGGAAATTAAAGTAAGAGATGGATTGCGAAAGATAAAGTTCAAGGACAACGGTCGTTGAAGTCGACGAGGACGTCTCCGAGCTAAGAAGGGGGCTATGTAGAGCCTAAATCCTTAAAATGGCTTTTTTCAGAAAATTAAGTGTAAAAAGGGTTGTAGATATATGGAAAATTAAATAATTAATGATTAAGTTTACATTAAATAGTTAATTAATCAAAAAGTGTCTCTTCATAGCTAAGAGATATAAGATAGTGGGAAAAGGGGTGAACTCACACCCTTTGGAAAGGGTGTACCTTTTCGTAAGTAGATATGAATGGGTGTGAGGTTCAAGTGAAGTTAGTTTTAACGGTTAGTTGTTGGAAAAACCGTTTTCCCAAGAGGTGTGCCTCTTGGCTTTGAGTAAAATTAATAGCTTGAATTTTTAGCATTCTTGGCCATTTCCGTAAACATTCCTTGGAGGAAGATTGGAGTGAGCCCTAGCTTAGGTGAAAAAAGCTAGCAATTGAAGAAATCTCTTATGTTGTAAGAGTATTATGTTGTGTGTGAAATTATTAATACATAATTATTATTGAATTTGCATATGTAAAGTCTTGTGTGTGACTTAAATAATATGTAAAAATTGCAATAATATTAAGTGTTTCATAAAATAAATTTGACATTGTGTTTGTAAATGCAATTATATGCATGAGGTATTAATTGTGAATAAATTCCTATGTATAAATGCATTAATTATTTTATTTAGATCTTCATTGTAAAAATCAGGATACTATCCTAATTAATTATGTGACATGAAATTGTGAGTGTGTTAATGAATTAAATATAATGTATTACATATGAGTGAAATATGAATACTTAAATGTTGAAACTTCAAGAGATAAAGTTAGGGAAGATCCTAACTATGTCAAAGTGACATTGTGAATATTAATGTAATAAATCTAAGTGTATGTAAGGCATTTAGAAATTAATTTGAAATAAGAAACTTAATGCATTTATGTGAGAAATGCATAAGTAATTAATGTTAGACTTAAGTTTGAGTATGGAAACTTAAGTTTTAAGTCATAAGATGGGAGTCTTATGCATGTGTAAATAAGTAAACTTAAGTCTAAAGTGGAATTGAACTTAAGTTTAAGTGATAAAACTTAAGTCTAGAGTGATAGGACTTAAGTTTGAGTGAGAAAGAACTTAAGTATAAACGATAGGACTTAAGTCTAAATGTTAGAATTTAAGTCTACAATGAGGGAAAACTTAAGTTTGGATGATAGAACTTAAGTTTGAGTTAGAAAACTTAAGTCGTACAAGTATAAGAGTGAAGATACTCTTTTGGCATTCAAGTGTTAAGGACTAATAGATAGTTAGACTTAAGTCGGGACTTAGAGTAGGATTATTTAGGAACTTAATCTAACTTGTTTGTTGTTTGAACTTAATACTTGTGATGAATGCTTGAGCGGATTGGACGCACGTGAAAAGTAAAGCGAATTGTATGAGGTAAATTTGTAAATTTAAATGGAATTAATTAAGGAGCAAACAATGAGTGCAATGGATAGGATCCATGAGCCGAAGATGGCAAATACTAAGAAACTAACCAACAAGCACATTCATAGTTAATTCAAGAGCAAGGCTCTTTAGAGGAGCAAGGCTCTACCTAAGCATATAAATCCTTGGGATTAATACCTTAAGAGTGAAATGCTAAGTGTGAGCCATATTAAGGCTTAATTCCCTAAAAACAAATGCATAAACTTAAATAACTCAATAAAATATAACTTTTGACCTACAATTAAAGACAAACTACTTAACAGTTGACGCTAGACCATCCCGGGACGAAGAACTTGGATCAAGAGTGATTCTCGGGTGTTTTTGGAGAGTGGAATTCTTGGGCTACAATTAGTCCTTTTAAGATTGTGCTTGTGTTACTAATTCTTAAACACTTGCCACATTGGGCTAATGGAAGTTTCCATTAAGCTTCATTGCATTGGTTCTTTAATTACAGTCTTTAAGAATTCAAATTCTTCCCTCATGCAAAATTGCTCCACTTTTCACGTCCATTCACTTAATCCACGTAATCTCGTTTTTAAGACAAGGTTTAGTCTCAAAAATCACATACACAAGTTAACTTAAGTCTTAAGGAGTTTCAGCTTTTAAGTCTCCACTTAAGTTCATATATCCCCACTTACTCCTTAAAGACTATGGTGGTCTACACTTACTCGTACCACTTAGTTCTTAAGATCCCTGACTAGTTCTTAAGACTTCATTCTCGGTCGTCTCCATGTTCTTAAGAACACAGCCTCGGGCTCTTAGTTCTTAAGCACTCGCTTACTCACTTAGGACTGATTTCTTAAAAACCTGCATTGTCTAGACCACTTCAACCCTACAGTGTTCTTAAGTTTTCGTCTTTAGACTTCCAAAATCGGGAGTGCATCTCACTGAATGCAAATGTTGTCCCGTATTCTCACTCATACGAACCTTTAAGTCTGAGCCCTTAAACTTAAGGGTCTTCTGGTACTTAAGGTCTCAACCTTCATAAGCTTATGTATCCAAACTTTGACTTGAGATTCTTAAGTTTCTATGTTCTTTTCTTAACTCTTTCTTTGGGATTTGTTCCTTATTTTCTCTCTTATGATAGATTCTTTCAAATACTCACAACTTAGCCTACCTTAGAGAATCCCTTCTATTAAGGTTAGACTTAATGCTAATTTTTTGTATGCATAATATGACACTCTTGCCATGCATCAAGGTATGCCGCTCTTGATGTTTATTGCATAAATTGCATTAACATGAATAAGAACTCCACTTTTATTCTTATGATACCCAAGTTATGCTTACTCACACTTGAGATCTTATTAAGTACTTATGCACCACACACCTTATGCACTAAGTCACTCAATTCCACATTATCTCCATTAATCTTCACAATTATGATTAATGCTCCAACACACACAAGGTCACACACACGACCTTAGTAGTAAGGGTATTTTCCTAACTTATTCTATGAAGAATAAATATACAATGCATTCATGCATAAGAATTTTATCCACAATTAATACCTAATACATGCACTTGCATTTACAACACACAATATCAAATTTATACAATAAAGTTCACATATTATTGCAATTATACGTATGACTCAAGTCACGCACAAGACTCTACACATGCAAATTCAATAGTAATTATATATTCATATATAAAATTAAATACTCTTACAACATCAAGAGTCATCAACTAGGTCTTTCACCTAAAGCTAGGGCTCACTCCAATCTTCCTCCAAGGAATTTCTATAGTAATGGCTAAGAATGCTAAAAATCCAAGCTAGTCATTCTACTCAACATCCAAGAGATACTCCTCTTGACAAGAGATTTTCCCTAGTATTAACCATTAAGATAAATTCCACTAAATCTTCACATCTCTTCATATCTATTCATGAAAAGGTGCACCTTATCTAAAGGGTGGGAGTTCAACCCTTTTCCATTATTTCCTAATTCTTGGATATGAATAGGTACTTTCCACTTAATTAACTACTTAGTGTAAACTTAATCATTAATTATTTAATTCCCTATATATCTACAACCCTTTTTACACTTTTTTTTGGGAAAAAGCTATTTTTGTCATTTTGGCTCTACATTTCCTCACCGTGGGTCCGTGGCCAATTGCGGTCCCCGACTTGGTAGGAGGTAAATTCTTCTCCACTCCTTTTATTTCTAATTTCTTTCTATTGTTTTTGTTTTCCTAACCTTTTATTTATTTTTTTCTTTCTATTTATTTTTGGTTAACTCCATAAAAATCTTGGTTGCCACGATGTAACTCCCATTTTAAGGATTAGTGTACGAAAAGGCTATTTGGCCATTTTGATCAAAAATCAAGGGCTAATCCAATGGGAAAACCACTTTCTACTACTTGTTGACCTTAACGCACATGATGCGCGGTCATCTGGGACAATTTGAAGAGGCGGAGAACCTAAACTCTTGCTTTTGGGCACACGGTCAAGTCCCATCTCTTCATGTTTAAATGGACCACGGTTGTAAAAGAATTGGGAGGTCTCCTTTGTGAAGGTTGTAAGCAAATCACACCTTGTACTCCTTGCATGGGTTGCCCGATGTTCTCGTTGGAAAATCCTCGCCGTTAACGATTTGGAGTTGAACGGAGTTGTTGGGAAAGACCTCGTTCACGAGATATGGTCTCAACCACAAGGCATCGAATTTACTTGGGAAGTCCAATCTCCTCGCGTCTTGGAAGAGGACTAGCATTCGGGGTCTTAGTGACTGAACCATGTTCTCTTTGTCGAAGGCAATCTTCCTTCAACGTTAGATGGCTTTCATGTTCTGGGCGCTCCATTGGCGCATCTCATCGAGCTCCTCTAATCGTTCTAATCCGATCGGCTAATGACGTGGCCATGGACCATCGTTTGGTCACGGCCACTTGTAGAGAGGGGATTTCGAACTCTATTGGCGAAATGGCTTCAATGCCATATACCAACGAATAAGGCGTAGCATATGTGGTAACCTTAAAGGTGGTTTGGTAGGCCCATAACGCGGCGGGGAGTTTGGTGTCTCAATCCCTCTTGGAATCAGTGACCGTCTTCCTCAAGATATTTACCAAGGTTCGGTTGACCTGTTCGGTGTGCCCATTGGTTTGAGGGTGATAAGGGGTGGTCTAACGATAGCTGATCTTGAACCGGGTGGTCTTGGCTTCGATCATTTCGTTCAAAAAATGTTCCCCCCTATCACTAATGAAGATCTTGGGACAACCAAACCGGGTAATGATTTGTTCGAACAAAAACTTGGCCGCATGATTAGCATCACTGGTTTTCACGGCTCGAGCCTCGGCCCATTTGGTGAGGTATTCGGTTGCCACTACTATGTGCTTCATTCCACTAGAGGAGCTAGGGTGTACCTCCCCCACGTAGTCAATACCCCATTTCTCGAATGGGACCAAGGGCAAGGATACATGCAATGGCATGCTCATTCGAAGGTCATTTCGGGCATACCGTTGACAAGCGTCGCATTGCTTGGTGTATTCATGGGCGTCTTGGAACAATGTGGGCCAATAGTAACCCGCACGAAGGACCTTTTGGGCCGTCATGGTCCTAGAGAAGTGCCCTCCACACGCGCTGTCATGGCAGGCCGAGAGGATCGTGGGGATTTCCACGGACGTAGCATGCCGTCGACTCCACGACGGTACAACTTGCCTCCCACTATGGTAAAGTGGCGGCTATAAAGGTGGACATTCCTACCCTCATTTTTGGACAACGAGTCCGGTAGAAGGTGAGTAGTGAGGAATTCGGCCACTAAGTTGTACCATGAGGGAATGGAGGATACTTTAAACAAGTCCTCATCCATCATGGCCTCATCAATGGGGACTACACCTATTTTTTCTGAGAGACGGGAGAGGTGATCGGCTTGAAGGTGCATCCTTCTCGGGCGGTATTCAATCGTGTAGTCAAATTCTTCCAAAAGTAAGACCCACCTTGCTAAACGAACACTCAAATCCGCCTTGTTGACGAGGTACTTGATGGCCATGTGGTCCACGTAGAACACCACGGGGTTGAGTAGCAAGTAATGGCGGAATTTTTTGACCGAAAAGACGAGTGCCGAACATTCACGTTCAATGGTGGTATAGTTTTTTTGGCGGGGTTTAATTGCCTACTTGCAAAGGCAATGGGATGATCCCTGCCATTAAGGCCCACCGGTTGGCACAAAGTGCTTCCTACTGCCACCGCCGAGGCATCACAAAAGATGTGGAAGGGCAACTCCCAATTCGGGGGCCTCAAAACCGGGTAGGTGGATTGTTCCCTCTTCAAGACCTCAAAGGCTTCTTGGCAACTTGGGGTCCACTCTAAACCTCATGTTCTTTTGGATGAGTCTAGTGATAGGCATGGACTTCGTGGCATAGTCATGGATAACCTCCTTATACCACTCTATGTGGCCTAGGGTTTTTTTGTATCTCCTTGACTTTCGTGGGAGGATTCAATTCCACGATTACCTTCACTTTGTCGGGATCCGGCTCTCTACCGTCCTTGGAGACCACAAACCCTAACAAGACTCCCTTCTCTACCGCGAGGAAGATCTTTACAGGATTGAGAGCGATACTGGTGCGCCTACACCGTTCGAAACTTTGCCTCACACATGCAAGGTGTTTGTCCTTCGTGGACTGGGTGCTAAAGTCATCAATGAACACCATCATTGATTTGTGTAAGAGGTCTGAGAAGGCATAGGTCATGGCCCTCAGGAGCGTGGAAGGGGCATTACAAAGCTCAAAAAGCATAACCAAATAAATGAATGTGGCCCACGGGGTAGTGAAGGTGGTCTTGTGATAGTCCTCGGAGGCAATGGAGATTTAGTTGTAGCCCGAGTAGCCATCCATAAATGTGTAAAGCTCGTAACCACCTACCTCCTCTAAGATGGTGTTGATAAATGGCAAGGGGAAAAGGTCTTTTTGGGTGTGGTGGTTTAATTTCCTATAGTCAATGCACACCCGTAGCTTCCCATTTTTTCTTTTAACCAAAACCATGGGGGAGACCCAATCCGATATTTCCACGGGTTTAATGAACCCTGCTTGGAGTAGCTTCTGCAACTCGGCTTTGACAATGAGTTGTAGGTTAGGGTTCATATGCCGCTCTTTTTGTCCAATGGGAGTAGTGCCCGGGAGAAGGGGAATGTGGTATTGTGTTACCGCCGGGGGAATGCCCTTGAGGTCCTTGTATGAGCACGCAAAAATGTCCCGAAACTCGACTACCAGTGACTTGTATTTCACCATCTCCTCCTCGGTCAATCCAACACCCACCTTTATACTACGGACTTCGTCCTCTTCATGAGAGACCACCATCAACTTCCAATCATCGTGATGTACGTGTGGTTGTTGAGTAGGTCCCTTGTACCAATCATTCGGGACCTGAGGGTATGTTGCCCCCGAACCACTAGCTAGAATACCGGTGGATGTTCGTCTTAAGTAGAGAGATGGGTTGAGAGGGCCCTCATTGATCAAAACCTCCAACTCTGTCCCTTGTGTGCCATCAACATCCATTCCAAACACTGCTGCGGGTTCTAAGTCATCTACGAGGGGAATCAGGCCCAAGTCCAACTTGGTTTCCACCTCAATGAACTCACTCTCTATGAAATGCGCGGACATGGCTTCATCCGCGCTCGAGGTGGGATGTTCTCTCAACCATTCTACGAACTCCCTGGTGGGCACCCACTCATAAAGGCCCGGTCCCATGCTTTTGAACGGCATTACGTTGGCCCTAGAGGGTTGGGCTCTATCTACCGCTTTGTGGGGCGCAAACCTTATTCTCTTGGGAGGCTCTTTTGTCAATACCTGTTGTGATTCGTCCTCCAAAGAGCCCATGCAACCGTGATACAATCTTAACCTACTTGGTTGGATATGGACCGTGGTAGGGTTTTCCGGTGGCCCATAGGTGATGTGGAGTTTCGGTCCTCCCCATTCTACCGTGGCATTGGCAATTCGCAACCAAGGCCTACCTAGTAACAAGGGATATGCGTCCTTGTTGGAGTGCATTCAAATGACTTGGAAGGTGAGGGAGTACTCCTCACCCCCCGTGGTAACCTTACAACCACTAATTTGGCCTAATGGGGCCTCCAAACTTTGATTGGCCATGTTGATGATGTATGGTGAGGGTTCCGTGATGTCTAGGCCCAATTTCTCCATGGTTGAGAGGGGCATAATGTTCAAACCACTACCACCGTCTACTAATACATTGGGTACCACCTTGTCTACGATTGAGACTTCGATTTGAACCGCCTTGACCTCGATATTTGGGTGTGCGGACTTAACACGGGCTGCCAATCTAACCTTTGCCTTAGGCCTCCGCTTCACTGGGATGCCCAACCTAAGGACCTTCCTCATGGGTGGTGATACTTCCAATAGTTGAGCAATAGTGATGTCTGCCTTAAAGCGACTCAAATCCGCCCATAAGTAGTTAGGTCCTTCTCCCACGTGCTCCTCCACACGTGGAAATGCGTTAACCTCGGGACTAGGGATTGGTGTATCCTCCCATGCCTCTTGGGAGGTGGATAATGGTGTTTGGGACTCAAGTGTCCCATGGGAGGGTCTCAAGTTGGCCTGTCGAGTGCCTTCCACCGCCTCCTTAGTGGTTTCGTTTAGGTCAGAGAAGTGAGGTGAATCTTTTTCCGAGGTCTCATCATCCTCCGGTATGGGTGGAGGAGGACTCGAGTACCTAGGTTCCCGCCGGTTAGACCAAGTTTGGACCGCCAACGCCGGTATCTCACAAGATTTCACCTCCTTGGTCGTGCTAACCTTGTGGAAGACTACATTGAGCTTGGTGAGGGAAGGGGTATGCGTGGACACGACCTCACTTGACATGGTGGCATAGCGAACATCTTGTGGGCCTTGGTTTTGTTGCCCCCTATGGTTTTGCCCTTGGTTAATAGGGATGTAACCGTCCTTGGTATTTACCCCCATTGGAGGAGTTTGATTTTGGCAGTTATTGTTGTAGTCGTAGTAGAGACTAGGTGGTCTAAGGGTATTATCGGAGCGAGGGTTACGTGCACCTCTCAAGTGATCTTGAGCCTGTTGAGGGTAGTTCCCCGGTGAAAAAGGCATAGGAATCACCTTGTCCAGTCTACCACACACTTGGGTAGGGTGATTACCTCCACAGTTACCACACACTACTTCACTTTCGATCCAACACTGCCCTCGTGCGTGTCTCTTGCCACAAGTGTGATGGATTTTAAACCGTGGTCTCGGAAGTCCCCCATAAACTTGACTTAGAGATGCATAGCCTTGCGGACCATAGTTAGTTACCGCCGGTGGTTGATTCCTATGGAGAGGCACATACGGGGGTTGAGTGGCTTGGTGCTGAGGTGCTGCCACTGTAGTGGTGCAAAAAGGGTTGGTGTGACCCGGTTGACCACATTGAGTACACCATAGGCTTGAAGCATGTCTACCGGACTCTATGGGTGGAGGTGTGGGGTTTGGAACTTGGTTCTTAATTAACAAGGCCATTTTGTCTTGCATGGCCTTGATTTGTTGAGCTAATTGGTCCTGGAAGCCTTGTTGGCCTTGGAGGATTTCGTTCTTCATTTCCTCGTTCCATGTGCCTCGTTCTTCATGATAGGTGAGCTCAGGGAGAGCTACAGCTGGCCTAACACTCAAGAGCTGTGCATAGTAATTCCACATGGGGACTTAAGCACTTATGGCTCCTTGGTTAGGCTCTATGGCTGGTCCTTTGCCCTTGGCATGGATTGGTATGAAACTAGGGATGTGGTGCTCTTCCTTCCTCCACATGCGCTCTTGGTCTCGATCAACTTGCTTTATTAGCCTGGCTTGTGCCTTGGCAGCTGCTAACGATGTGGGGCGGACCTTCAAAATCTCCCTAAATGATTCCCTTGTTGTTGAACCCTTGGATAAAGAATTGAGTCAAGGTGTCGTTGGTGAGGAGGTTTCCCACGAACCTTGTAATCACTAGCTCGAATCTCCTAATGTAGGTCGTGATTTCCTCCCATCGACCTTGGCGTAGCGCGGCTAGGGTTGTAAGGGCGTTACTTTGACCTACTTTGGATCTAAAGTGCTCCAAAAAGGCCCTTATGAGGCTATCCCAATCCTCAAAGGTGTCGGGGGGGTGATTCCTATACCACTCGTAAGCGGCATCCTTCAAGGTACACGAGAACCACACTAGGAAATAACCGGTGTTGGTGATGAGGCAAGTAGTGAGGAGCTCTAGAAATCGTTTCACGTGAGCGGAGGGGTCTTCATCCTTGGTTCCTCTAAACGCGGGCAAGTTAGGTGGCATAGGCGCTGCTTGCAAGCTCTCGGGTACTACGATGGATAAATCCCTTGGCTAAACCAAGGGATTGATGGGAGGCCGGTCCGGGGGTGGTCCTCTAGAGGCCATGGTAGGGACTGATGGGTTGCCTTGTGGTCTAGTGGTGTTGGTGGTGTTCACTGAATCAAATGAGGTGGAAGGAAAAGATGGGGGGAAAGGGAGGAAAGGGGCTAGAAGAGCCTCCAATTGTACCCCTAAGTATCCGTCCGCCGTGTCCTCGGTGAGTTCCCTTGACCTACTCCTCCTTTCACTCCCAGGTTCCCACGGTGGTGTAAAAGAAGGTCTTTGGGACCTTGTGGCACGGGACATCTACTCTAGGGTCCAAGGTTTAGGTCTTGACGTTCGTTGATGGTAGTCATGTTCTCCAAAAGGTTTCCGTCCAAGGTTTAAAGTTCGTGGGTGGATCTACACAAAGCATGGCCTATCTCGAACGAGGAGTGGTTGTTTCCAACACTCCTACTCCCAATACTATCACGAGGATGGACTGACCCGAGACAAGGACAAGAGTTTTAGTTGTGGAGTTTTAGCTCGATGTAGCCGCCGAAGAAACCTATTAAGAACTACCCTTCATGGGCAAACGACAAAAAGCTAACCGAATTGAGGAAAGTCTCCACGAGCATCACCCCGTTGGAAAGTTGTTCCCCAATTGGCGCCATACGGTATAAATCCTTATTGTAGGGCTGACCTAGACTTCAACTTGATAAAAGGTGGGTTTCCTAGGTATCTTTGGTATCTCCCTTCCACCTTTCACCAATTGAGCTAGGCATTACCCACTAGGAGGAAAACGACACAATCACGGGACGGAATACAAGCCATGTGTGTGGACAATGTTATCACCGTGAAGGAGACCTACCTTGATGCATCTCGAGCCACCCTATCACAATTAGCTGAAGGCAACCGTGGACCTAATCGCACTCTAACGATTCTAAGGCCAACCCATTAATCTTATGCAATGTTTTAAAGGGGGAGATCTTACCTTTTAGCAACTCCCGCCACTCCACATGTTAGTACAAGGTTCTTTTCATGCAATTCGTGGTTGGCCAGCCCTAGCGTTGCTAAGGCAAGTGTTCAACACGGCTCAAGTGGAAAATCACGGTTTCTTACCCCTATTATGGTCAACACACCCAATTTGATCCTATCTTACTACGCGCGGTCGTCAAAGGAGGTGTAGGGCACATACCGTATGCAACACTCCTTCCAATCAGCACCCCTACGTCTTGGATACGTCCATGGCTCCAACTCCCCTCCAAAGTAGCTCATTCAACCATGCATACCATTATTTTACAACAATTGATCTAAAAGTTCAACCACACCAAGTTATACTTACCTTGGTGGTTAGTCAAGCGCGGGGGAAGGAAGGGGCGCCCTTGTCCCCATACCCGTGCACATGCACCCTTCCCCTTCGACCTAGGGGCTCACTGATAATTCTTACGAAAATCCGCGGGAGGGCCTCAACCTTTCACCCCTAGGCCCCTTACTCAACTCAAAGCCACAAGACTAGAAGGGGATCCTTCCAGCACAAGGTGTTTGTGGTTGGAAGGTCGGGAAACCACACTCTCTTCTAAACCCCTACCTTTAAACACAACTTGGCACACACATACATTCACAATCACTACGGGAAATTGAGGCATCAATGACTAGCGATTTTAGTCATTGTTGAGTCATAGATGACCTGTATTACTAGGGAATGACTAAGAAATTTTTTGTTCGGGCACAGTAATAGTTTTGAGTAATAGATTTCTGTAGTCATTCTTTTTGCCACGTGGACTTCTCATCCATCTGCCTATGTGGCCCATCATCCTCGAACATTGATGAGTTGGCTACTGACGAGGATTTGAGTGTGACATGGAATTTAAGGTGAATGATGATGTGGATTTTTGTGTGACGTGGAATTAAACGTGGCAGTTGACATGGACAATGACGTGGACAATGATGTGGACAATGATAGTTTTTTTGTGAACTGCCTAGTTATTGTTTAGTCATTGTGTAGTGTTAGTTTAGTAATTCCTTAATTATTCTGGCAGTGTAAGTTTACCCATAATAGATATGCATGTATTAATTTTAGTTTTGGTCTAGTTATTAATTGATTACTATGTGGTTTGAATGCAGTCATTCTATAGTTATTTGGTAGTTTTTTTGTACATTGTCAAATTATTGTTTAGTCATTATGCAGTTTAGGTTGAGTCATTATGCAATGTTAGTTTAGTAATTTCTTAGTTAATGTGGTAGTAATAAATTGCCTATAGGCTATAATAAGATTGCAAGCACTAATTCTACTTCTACTCTAGTCATTATTCGGTTGTCAGTAAGAAACCACAGAAAAGGTGCACACACAAAGATTTAATCGTCTCCTTCGAATATCATAGCTATAAAGAAAACATGGTCAAGATGTCCTTGATTGAACTCAGCTACTGTGGTTTGTTGCTGTCCCCGAGTGGTGGCTATCCCAGCATTTTCTCTACAAGTGGACCATGCCTGGTGAAACTCGGAGAGATATTCTAAGTGGTTCACTAAGTTTGCAATAACTCTGGCAGCCGTTCTCCTCTCCACAAATATGATACACTTCACGTCCTTTTGTAATCTGTGAACAACGCCAATATACTTATCAGACGAAGCAATCAAAGGTCAAAATGCAAGAGCAACATTAAATAATAGAAAATGATCTCTCACCTTTTCCGGAAAAGAATCACTACCAACTGATAGGCCTTTGGAGTCAGATAACCTCTGTCCACTGCACCCTGAAGTTTTTGTGCCGAGGAAGCCGTATTCTAGCTTGAGAAAAATTAAGACGCTACCTCGGTAAATTTCAACAAAATTAAGATATGATGCATCAAATTATATCAAGAGAGACAGACAAACCTTCGGGTACAGCTGATTGCAAAGCATGCAAAGAGTCCTTCAGCAATGAGTCTCTGTTGCGTTTCAACCAATGTGTAGCATCTCCAAGTCCTTCAAAGTCATTCAATCTTGAATCCACATTGAATGTATATTCAACAGCCTGCACAATCACCACGCAATTACCACGCAACAAAACCAAAATATGACTATCCGATCACCACACAGCAACCACACAATCACCACGCAATCACAACACAATTACAACACAAGCACTACACAATCACTACATAATCGATTTACAATCACCACACAATCACTACACAATCACTACACAATCACTACACAATCACTACACAATCACTACACAATCACTGCACAATCACTACACAATCACTACACAATCACTACACAATCACTACACAATCACTAGGGCAGACAAATACGGTTCTTCAAGAGCAGTTTGGCTATTCATAAACTAGGTAGAGTTTCTGGCAACTCACCTTCCATCTTTGAAAATTCCATTACCAAGAACCAAATTATTTCTACCAAATCACAATCGCTATTTCCCCTCAACATCAATGCAAGGAAGATGCGCATGAGATACAAACTTACTTATTAACTGATTCAAAGCTGATCTTCCACTACGGTTCAACTCCTTGCCTACGGCCAACTCCTGCAACGGCTTCTCCCACGCCGCCGCAAAAGCTCTCACCGCGCCCTCCCCTCCCGCTCGTCCACAATGCACCTCCGAAACCCACTTCTTCTTATTCACGCTTCGAGATTTTGAGAGAGAACTATCTCAAACCCTATCTCATTACTGCCTTTGATTGTCCCCAAACTGAGGTGCTTCGGAAGCCCATAGATCGTTCCAATACCAACCCACACAACCCTCACAGACCTTGCTTGAATCAAGGCAGACACACGCATACACGACCTCACAAAACCCACGCCCTCGGAAAAGCTTCGCCACCAACAACCACACGCATACAACGGCGGGCGCGAAGAGACAGAAAACTAGTGAAGGCCACAACGTCCACGGTTGATGCGATGGCAGATCCTGCAGGCAAGAGAAGCAACAACAGCAAGCAAGAGAAGCGACAACACCTTCCTCGTCACCGGCTGCACATTGCCGCCGTGAGCTTGGTGGCCGAGCGGCGCTGGACCAACGCAAGTCCCCTCGCAAACGCACACTCTAGAAGCGTGCTGGGAAATGCCACGAGCTTGGTGGCTGAGTAGTGCAAACCGCAGCCTCCGGGAGCTTTTGAGACGAAGAAAACGCTGGTGGACAAGGTGGCGACTAAGTAGTGGTAGTAATTTTAATGTAAAAAAATCAGCCTAACAAAATTGCTCATAACTTTTGCACTACAACGAATTAGAAGATTTACCTTACACCGATGAAATCTCCTTGAAAAAACACATAAGTTGGTCACCTCACTCAATAGAATTGGTGCAAAATTGATAAAGATATGCCTCCTCAAACTTTCAACCAAAACTCAAGAAATCTGCCCAAAAATATTCGCTATAACTTTTTATTTAAGACGAATTTGAAGATGGGTAAGGTGCCATTGGAAGTGTCTTTTCAAATCAGTTTAGATAGGCACCAAAAACTCTCAAATTGGACAAAAACTGCCCCCGAAATCATCATTTGGAAATTCAACCTTAAAAAAATCAGCCCAACATGGAAGGTTTGCTTTTGACATGTGGCGAGATTTGGATGACTTGCAATGAAATGTGGCATATAATATTGTTACATAACCAACACTAAATGTCAATATGTTAAAATGTATTAAGGGCAAAAGCTATAGAAATTGACAATTAGTGTTTAAATTGACATTTAATGTTGTTACATTAGTAGGGTAATTGACATTTAGAGTTTAAGTTCGTAAATAGTGTTGCAAACACTAATCAACATCATTAGTGTAGTGGCGACTAAGTAGATATCCATCTACGTCAGAAACTTTCTAAAAAGTATCCTCAAGTTAGTTATAAAATATATTACTGCACCAAGTAATATTTTAGTGACACAGTGATTTGTGCCGAATGTATTACTAAAGAATTACTGGAATATAATCCAAGTCATCACCTATTTGCCACATCAGCAATGTCAAACAAAAGTAGACATCCATCTACGTCAGCAACTTTCTAAAAAGTATTCCCGAGTTATTTTTTAGTTATAAAATATATCACTACACCAAGTAATATTTTAGTGACGCAGTGATTTGTGCCCAATGTATTACTAAGGAATTAGTGGAATACAATCCAAGTCATCACCTATTTGCCACATCAGCAATGTCCAACAGAAGTAGACATCCATCTACTTCAACAATTTTCTAAAAATACCCATGAGTTATTTTTGAGTTCTAACATATATTACTGTAGCTAGTAATTTTCTAGTGAGAGAGTAATTCTTTTCAAACATATCACTAATGAATCACTAAGGCACAACCCTAGTCAGTCACCTTCTTGCCACATCAACACTACCGGATGAAGCATGGATGAAAACACATGGATGACGATATGAACGATGTTGGCCGTCACATGGTTCTCATCACCTCTCTGCCCACGAAAACTTAAATTACTGTAAAATGACTAGGGCAGCTAACTAGCTAGATCCGGGCAGTGTCTGCAGATCCTGAGTAATTTTGTAGTAATTGTTTTCTGGCTAGTCATTTGTGCTATAGTCATTTATAGGCCGATTTCCCGTAGTGTAACATCATGCTTTTCAATGTGCTTGTATGGATTCAGCCCCCCGGCATGCAGATTGTGATGGTCCCGAAAAACTTCATAATTACTCGCACGAGGAGGGGCACCCCTGAGCATCATCCCTATCTTGGCATTGATGTCGATGACAACGGCTTCCCTCCCCTCCACAGCATCGACAAATTTGACCACTTCCACGTCCTTCTCCACCTCGTTCTTGGCATCATCCTTGATGTCAGAGCCATCCTCCATAATCCGATCTTCATTCCTCGTGATGGAGGCCTCTCTCTTAGTAGCCTCCCAAGGACCCTCTTATCTGGCCTTCCCATATTGTCCACAGAAACACCTTGAAACCTGACCATCAATAAATATATTAGGTCATAATAAACTTAACACTATCCTAAACTTAGTAGCAATGAACCACATACTATGAGCTCCCCTTAGTACAATATATCCATGTAAGACACAGTTCTGTGTATCCAACATCATAAAGTATACTAAAGGTTACAACATCATGTCTCCCGCAAACACTTTTACTCACGGCAAGCACATCTATAGCATCTCCATACACATGTTTTTCCCATAGAAACTGTCCAAGCATGTCTGAACCAATGTCACGTTCACCGAAATAGCAGAATTCGACGGTACGCCTACTCACACGGAACACTAAACCTATTAACAGATATTCACTAAGGCACTAAATTGTGTCACATAAACATTCTCTTCACAACTAACATGTTCTTTTGAAAAAAAAACAAATAGATTGGGCATCAATACTTACACCGGTGGTGTCTTCAGCAGGGAGCAAGAGTCAGTTGCCCAATGTGATCTCAGGCGGCAGCTACAAATCAACCTCCTACTGCCTCCCCGACCTCATTACACATATCGCACCTCCATGAAGTTTGGACGTAATCGAGCACAAACCCCCTGTTGTGCGGCTGAATACACAAGTGCTTCAATTCTTCCAATTGCCTGCACAAACAGCCTCCGGCCACAAAATGGAATGCGTATGTCAAGGCGAGGCGACCTAATCACCACACTGCAGTCCAACTTTCGCCTAAACCCTGAAAGCATCTGTTTTTTCATCAACCTCTTTGCTCATGCTCATTGTGGAAGCTCGTCTCCCAACGCAATCTCCCTACTGTAGCCCAAGCTGATCGATCTCCTAGCGCTATCTCATCTTCCAAATTTGCTTAGAGTGTAGACAGGCTTAGCAAACAACATCGCAAGGTGCCATACGATCCCACGCATAGTGAACTTGGATGGCCAAAATTGGCCAGCTGAACAAATCTCGCAAAATGCGCGGCGACCATAGAATTAAATGTTCATCCACGTGTGCTGCAGTTCGTAGAGACAATATCCCTCCGGAATGCACCCAATCGTCACTAAGTGCTTTCCAAAGTAATCGCTCTGGTTTCGTTCCCACAGAGACCTAATGTTATTTTCCAAATACTCCAGAATACTAAACTTATCACAGCAATTTGTTTACTAGTTAGCTATCGTCTTTACTTACGTAGATTAGATCCGGATCCTTGCAGAGTCCGGATGTTGTACAGTCGTGTCCGGAGTATAATTTTCGGACCGCGGAAGGGTAGTTTAATTTATCTCTGTTCCTCCTCAGAGAGTCTCCTGGAGTTTTTAAGCGAGTGGCCGGAGTCCACTGATCTTGTTTTGTATAAGTGGTTGGACTCCCACTGCCCTGTGACTTTGAGTGGCTAGGCACCCACTGTGCGGAACTTATAGTGACCGAACAGCACTCTGCCTATTCTGCTAACTGGTGATTTGATTGCTGATGCCGGACGTAGACTCTCACGACATCCGGAAGGCCTTCCAGATGCCATCACACAGAGATAGGTCCGGACTACAACGACATTCCGGTGGGTACGGTTGTAATTTTCCGAAACAGAGGCTCACTGTTCACTATGGGTATTCCGTCTAGATATTGGTGTCAGGCTTTTTCCTATCTTCAGGGAGAACTCCGGTATTGACCGGAATCCAGTTTAACACGGATTCTTCCGTGAACTAGAGATTATGAGGAACACCTCTGTAGTTCATCTCTCCTTCTCCTAGCTACTTCCAGACCCTGGAGACTACCAAGAACACCTCTGCAATAGCTCTCTCCAGCTCTCCCAGGCGATCTTCTGACACCGACCTAGATAGCTTCCCCCTCCAGCAAAACAACTAAGTTACACTATTCCGGAAGAATCACTCATACAACCACACCTTCAAAAATGGATCCGTCGCTCACAAGTTCCACACGTCACACCAAAATACAAGATAGCAAATCTAGTGCAAATAGGTAACATATATTTCCAAGATAGAAGAACAAGATGAAAAGGTTTTTCCCAAAACCTCCCTACTAAGTACTAACTAAGTTCCTTCTGAATTTAGCCTTCCTCCTAGCTATCCGCCAGATCTTATCTAAAAGATCCGAGAAATCCGGAAAAGTCCTAGATCGGATCTCAGATCCTAAAATCTCGGAACAGTTCCATCTCCAGAATCCCTACTCTAACTACAAAACTGGCCGTTAATTCCGTCAGCAGCTGGGTGCACTTGGAGCCCCATCGTTAATCGCTGTTGATCCAGAATCTAAAACCCTAAGAGAAAGGCAAAAAAAAACCTAACGAACCTAAGTCGGAGCACCTGGGCCCCGATTTCTCCCACTCCTGCGGGAGGGGGAGATTTCCACTGGAACGCGTTGCTTGCCCTTCGCCTTCTTCGATGTAGCCAACGAAAGGGTGGTCCTCCGCGTTGACGGTCCGGTCGCTGGAGGAACAACAGCCACCAGAGTCCTGGTGTCCGGTGGTATAGGGGCCTGTTCCGATGATCCTTCTGGGACCGGAGTGCTGGCAGTTCCGTCGCAGAAGCTGACCCGGTCTCGTGGACCAGGTCTTTGTAGCTTCCGGATGGGCTCCTCGGCCCGGGCGCCAACCTCCGAGACACGGACTTGGGTTGTGCCGGTGGGTCATCTTCCGCCGGAGGGTCTAGTAGGCGCATGTAGGGCGGCGACAAAAGATCCGGAAAGGTCTTTAGGATCTCACTCGTCCTCGGATTGGGAGGCAAGATACCTTCCGTTGGTGTGCGAGGTGACGGAGTGTCGAGAGACTCCGGATTTGCCAAGGTGCCCGGAGCTGGTATTGACTTGACTGGAGGTTCCGGAGGGGCTGCGGTCCGTGTTGGTGTCGTGGTGCTGTCCGGCCCGGGTGTTGGGTCTTTCGGAAGCTCCACTGTGACGTTGTCGACCAACATCTTCATTTGTTTCCAGGTCCGACCCATCTTCTCCGCTTGGTTTAGGAGAAACCGGATGATGTTGGCCCTGGTGACCTTCTCCTTTTTCTCCACTAGTTCGGTGAAGAGCCGGCTCCGGTTGATCACGTCTACCGGAAATTGCAGGGCCGCCCCGACCTCCGTTAGGGCCGCTACGGAAGCAAGGGCCTTCGCCTCGGCCAGCTTCCGGGCCGTCACCGCTAGTGCTGCTTCGGCGAGGTAATGCTTCATTTTCCTCTCCATCTCCGTACTGGCCTTGTACATGGTGGAGATTTGTGTATGAAGCGCCTTCGAATCCGTCTCTCGGTTCCGGAGTTCCTCCACCCTGTTGATGGCGTCCTCCAGCCGGTCGACGTCCGGACTCCGGAACATTTGCTCCACGCTGGTGGTGATGATGTAGTTGGTATCTTTAAGGAGCCCAACTCTCCAGCCAATATCCCGGGTGAGCTCATTCATCAATTTGAGCTGATCCTTAAAATCGTCCTCGTCGACCTTCCTCCTCTTCCGGCTGGTCTCCGCCGAGGGTCCGGACTCGTCTTCTCCGGACGAAGTGGAGGAGTTGCGGATGCCCGGACGCTCTATCTCGGGCTCCTTCCCCCGAGGTCTCTTTGGAGCCTTCCGACCTTCCGGAGTTCCTATGGGTGTTGTTTCCGGCGCAGGCTCCTTCTCTCCGGATTCCTCTTCCTCCGACTTGTCCCCTCCATACCTCTCGAAGTTAAGGACTTTGTCGTACTTCCGGATTTCCACCTAAGTGAGTTGCTAGTGGTGAGCATAAAGGTGCACCACATACGAGGCTAGCGGTGTTGCCGATTTCTTCACCTTCTGGAGATTGGCCACGAGACGGTTGATCATCTCGGTCATCAGCGTTCCCCAGTCAACGACGATCTTTCCCCGGAGTGCTCCGAGGAAAGTGCAGGCCCACTTCGCCACTACCCGTCTCGGCTTTTCCGGATAGAAGATAGGGTTTAAAAACCCTAGCACAAGCTGGGCATCGAGGTGCCGAAGGTCTTGAAGGTTGTAGCCATCCTTCAGGTCCGCTGGCCCTCCGAACTCCTCCGCCAAAAACTTGTCCCGCCTTTCCACTACCTTGGTGCGGCCCCCACGGAAGTCGTACGCCTGAGACCATTCCGGAACTCCCCAGACTTCCGAATGGGCTCTCATCAGCCCCTTATATTTATTGTCCGGCGTCCCTATCAACTCCCGGACGTAGACCTCCTCCCGGATGCCCCAGGAGACTTCGAGCAAACCCTCGCAGTCCATATACTTCATGCTATTCTTCAGCATGTTGAGTTCGCACGGGTCTTCTGGGATTTCCGGAAGAACACGGGTTAAGGGTGGGAGCGCAACAGTCGGTTCTTCGTCTCTCCGGCCGCGCCCATCCTTATCCGTCCTCTTCTTCTTCGCCATCGGAACAGTCTTTATGGGAATTCCTATCACCTCACAGTCTCTCAAGGTAGTCCCTGCACGCACCGACCTCACAAAAGCTCTCCCTAACAGACGCACGTCCGTTTTAACCGTCTAAGCTCTAAACCCTAACGGCCAGCGGTTTGAAAAGCCGTAAGAGAGAGAAGGGAGAAAGAGAAAGTAAGAGAGCAAGTGCTGGGCGGAACCTTAAACACGAGAAGAAGAAATGAAAGAAAGAGTTTTCCCCCCAAACCCCAGCTTTAAGTAGTCTGGCCATTTAGTAAGGCTCATGATGATAGTTGATGGTGACCTTTCCGGCTGACGGTTCCGGATAACTGACTGCCCTAGAATTCTGGTAACTACTCCGGCTCCGCTTTTAACAGTTTTAGGCATAATTAGAGTTTACAGTCCGGCCCATCCGACTTTATTATTGCATCAAGACTATAGGCTGTATCCTAACACGAATTATCGCAACTAATTACTAATTTTTTAAATTTTGGCCGGAATTTAAGGTTAACTTCCGGCACCTTATGGGAACGGAGTCCCACAACGTGACTATGCGCCACTTATTGTATTAAATGTGTCGTTGTCTTTGGCCTCAAATCAAAGAATATTTTCTACAGCTACGATTGAACTACTCAATTTAAATAGACAACTGTCATTGAATTTCGATTTGGCAAAGGACCCCAACTCAAATATACTACACAGTATTTTTTTTTTGCCCACTTTGTACCCCCCTTAGTGTACTTTCACCCAAAACCAAAAATAACAACAGACATATCCTCCTCGGCACCAAGGAGGCTAATACTTATTGAAATCCCAAAAGTGAGGGAAGGAATCACGTACAACTTCAGATCAAAGGACAAATTTTATTGCATAATATTTCCAAAGTTGTTGTGAACCTTAATGAAACCTAGGTTGCTCTTCTGTTAAATACTTCACTAAGCTTGAATTGCCAAAAATATGGAATCCACAACTAAAAACTTCATTCTTCTACATTCATCCACCAATATTAATTCATTCATCTACATTCATCCATTTTCCACTCAAAGATCTTATCTTGGGTGTTTTGAACCCCATTTTCACCAATTGCAGACCTTTTTTGCATCGCGGAATTAGGTCAACCCAAAAAAAATCCAATGCCTAACCATTTGGGTGACATACACTTACCGTTGCACATTCTACTAATCCTAATTCAAGAAAGAAAAGATGTTACGGGATGTGTTTGTCACCCAATGTGTGATTTTCATTGGGGGGACTTGTGTTTGTGAACACCGCAACCACATTAGCTTGCTACCTCCTTAGTTTTAGACTTCGGGAAGGACACCTTTAGGTATTTCTTTGATGTTGTTGAAGGTTTTGCGACTTGTGACCATCCACTATAGGTGTTTGTCAGCGGCTTTCGTCAATTTCATTTACCACTTTTATGTTGTTGGAAGAGAGGATCCGATTTTGATTTCTAGATTCTTAAGCGGTACCTCCCCCATCTTGCGGGCTTGTTGTTGGTGTTTTCGGGTGGCCACATTTTTTCTTGTCCTACATTGTGATATGGTACCGTAGGGGTGAAGTTGGATTTAATGCCGGCAAGACCTTTTCATATGGGAGGTTGTGGGTGGACATGTGCTAGCCGAAGGTGATGGCCGGTAAACCACAAAGATTGGTGATTTTACAGGTGTAGGTTGTCTGTTTGTACCCTTACCCTTTAGATAATACCTGTAGATAGCTCACGGGGTGAGTTTTGATTATGGTGAGTACCGAGAGTCGATAATACCGCTCCCCCTTACCAGACCACCCAGAGAGTGTTTCCACCATAGACTTTGGGCCACGGTTGGATACGAACGAGGCTTTTAAGCCTCTTTTAGGGTTGGATACCGACCCTAGGCTTTGGGTCTGGGGTATAGGCACGTTTGACGAAATGGAAGACGATCTCTGTCATGTTGTGCAAGACAGGTTCTATGTACGGGCTAGCACCTCCGTGCCCAATTGGTAGCTCCGATTCCAGACTTGGATGAAGGAGAAGTGCCTACGGACACCGTCGTTTAAAGACTGGTATGCGTTCGAGCTCTTGCCCCAACATTTGGAGTAGGAGGCCCTTCAATCATACGGGAGGTGGACAACGTAGCACGATGCACCGTTGCGCCCCATTGAAGAGTACTGGCGCCAACGAGTGGAGTTGGTGACTGCGCACAAAGATAGTGCGGTTGCCCAATCTTCGACTTCCACTGAGGAGCCCAAGATGGAAGAGGGTTTCCCCAGTGAGAACTCTAATCGCAAAGGTGTTGATGTTGTGGCCGAACAGTCTTGCATGGGGGCCGTGTCACGTTTGGCCGTGGCAACACGTGCGACATTGATGGCGGTTGGCGATCTGCCAACCTTCCATCTTTTGCCGCAATTCATGGCGCATCTCATGGTGGAGTACGGGAGGTTTAGGCGTGATCAGATGCAACGCATCCACAATTTCCGCCGGGAGAAGGAGGAAATCCTACGCACTATGTATACCCGGTTGGCGCGGTTCTCAGCAGAGGTTGGTAATGTGTTCACGGAGCGCCAGCTTGTGAAAATCTTAAATTCTAAGTTCGATAAGCGGATGGTGGAGTTAATTAGTTCGCATCTTCTTTTTTGGTATCACGGGAACGCTACTTTGGCGCAGGCGTTTGCCGAGGAAGAAGCGCTTGATACAGCGTTAGGCGCGAGCGAGGCTACAGATTTGGTCACGTTGCTATTGGACGCTTTTGAGCCCAAGGAGCTTGCCGCGGCGATCGGTAACTTGGTAGAGGCACAACCTGAAAAGTTTGTGCATTGTTGAGTTTTTGGGGAAGTTGGTCACACCAAGGGGGACCCCAACTATCCCAAGAAGAAGGGGGCATGGGCGGAGAAGGCCAAGCCTAAGTGTGAGAACCTAGTTTTTAAGGAATTGTCATCTAAGTGTAAGTAAAGGGCGAATGGGTGGTGATTTTTTGGAAATTAGGAACACTTCTATAAAAAATAGATAGTTTTACTAAAAAACTATTGTAAGTCCTCGTTGCCTGAAATGGAAACCGTAAAAGCAATAAGAAGGAATCCGGGTATCAGTGACCAGATTCCGGTCTCGATTGATTATCACCAAGATCAGGATCTAACGGTCAGAACCGCAACCGGATTTAACGGTCATAACCGGTTGCGGGCTCGAATTTAAGTAATGATTACCAGACTGGGAATAAATAGTTAATCCCAAGGTTCTTCCTCTCATCTTTCTTAGTGAGTTTGAGGTAGGTTAACAGCAAGCGAGCGAGCGTGGGCAGCTAAGGGTTTGTGTGTGAAGACTTTGTTAGCCAGAATTGTTGCCTTTGCGGATTGAGAATCAGGAATTGCGGGTTAAGATTTGAGTGCGGATTCTTTCGCGCATCTCTTCAGAAGAATCTGGGTCTAAATTTAGTCGAGGATTTGCTGCAATGACGTTGAAGAAGGCGACCAACAGTAGGGCGGCGATTGAATCGATCGAGAACCTCCGGACTGTGGTTCCGGTGATTCCCGAATCCGAGAGCGACCGGAAGCGCTGGATGCGGATCTGAAGATGATGGGTTGTTTTGGATTCCGAGAGCAGCCATGGGGTTTCAGAGACAACGCAATGGTAAGGGAGTTGCTAGACGGAGTCTCCAACGAGTTCGAGGGCACCATCCGCGGAAGGGCGGAGAAGTGGACTTCGACGATGTGGAGCGGCGTATATGGATTCCCAGCGTGGGGAGAAGGTATGTGTTCACGTCGAGAGTCATTTATTGAGGGGAAGTTCACGCGGAAGGCAGATCTGAAGGACGGGCTGACCGTAGCGGACTGCAAGGATCTGAGGGTTTAGAGGGTAATGGAGTTCTTACTTCCGATCTTGTATCCGGATCGGCCTTCGAAGAACACCATGACATTGGCCAACACGATTAGAGGAGCGTACACCGGCAAGAGGGAGCTGACATGGGGAGATATCGTGGAAGAATTGGCAAGCAAATTCTTAACCGGGTTGAAGAAGGTGCGACCTACACCAATCTCGCCATTCATGTATCACCTGTACGAGCACGAGAACTTGTTGCGCGACAACGAGAAGACTGCCTACGAGATGGTCAAGGTGCTAGCAAGCCACGGCTAGGAGGATGCCGAACCACATGCGGAATCTGAACAAGAACTAGATTCGGACTTAGATTCCTCCAAAGACAACATCCAGCCTACATCAGCCAACACGAGGAAGAGAAAGAAGAAGACCGAAAAGAGCAACACCACTCCTCTGATCTGCAGGAAGAAGGTTAGCAAGGAGAAATACAAAGATGATCCTTTCGACATGATCGCGGAAGGATACGAGAAGGCCAAGGAGACTTACGAGCGGATCGAAGTCATTCTAGCCGAGGCATGCCGGATTGCAAGTGACGTGAGAGCAGACGAACTGTGCGGACATCAGGAGAGGAATCTGCAACCCCGAAACGTGCAGGAACTGGAGGCTCATCTCATCTCCCTAGAGAACCGGAACTGGAAGATGAAGATGGCCATAGAACAAAAGGATGTGGAGTTGGCTGCGGCGATGGGTAAGGCAAACGACTTCGCACTTGCTTTCCCTTGTGTGACCGAATTCGTGCTGCAACAGGGCAATGTGTTGCTGAAGGCGAGGCTGTTCGACACCGAATTCATTGAGGCCCGGAAGCTTGATGGACCGGTGGCAAAGAAGCTTGTCGGGGTGTTGGTGGAGTACGACTCCAAGATGGAGAAGGTGTTGGAGGAGTGCCGGAAGATTCACGTAGGGATCTTCCGCGACATTGGGAAATGTAAGTTGAAGGTGTCTCCCGACTCAGAGCCGACGGAGGCGCTTCTGGAAGTGCTCACGGTTTCGGAACCGGAAGCCGGATTCCAAACTCCTGGTCCGGAATCCAAGAAGCGGAAGGACGAGCTCCCTCCGATGTCTCAGCTGAAGATGAGGGTTTGAAAGGAGAAGATGAGCAAGGTGGAGGTGGACACTTTGGACTCGCGGGTTTCCTAAAGACGGACCCTGTTCGTTTCTGAGAGGATAACCATCATGCGGCAAACTCGGTCGACTTTGCGGACTATCACTTGGGAAGTGGAGGAGAGAACACTTGCACGCCATTGAGTCGAGGTACAGAAGCCGGAGGACAAGGTCGAAGAGGAAGAATAGGTTTCGTCCTAAGTCGGAATTTCAACGTTGAAGCTCTCGGACTCTTTAGAAGAAAGATGAAGGTCAGGATCAGGAAGACAAGGAGTAGGATGACCCCCTGGATGATCGCACACTACGGCCGCTTCATTGGCCGTTGTACAAATTGTACAATATTTGGAGTCTCCAAATTCCCGGCGGGTTTATGGGTATCTTTCCTATCGTGCACATGGTGGATTTGTTGTACCTATTGACATCCAATTACAATTCACACACTGAGAATCTTAAAAAAACTATGGCAAAATAGGGAGTATAATCTTCAATGCAAGAAATGAGGAGAAAGAATTTGTTTTTTTCAAAATTCAGTTGTTGGCCCATCTGCATCAATAGTCTTTGTATCTAGTTCCAAAAAAAATTAGAAAAAATAACTTTGAACTCATGTGTTGGGACTTTTCAAAAAATCTCATTTGTTACATTTTTGGTCAATTCACTACGGGAAATCGGCCTATAAACTACTAGAGCACAAATGACTAGCCAGAAAACAATTACTACAGAATTACTCAGGATTTGCAGACGATGCCCGGATCTAGCTAGTTAGCTGCCCTAGTCATTTTACAGTAATTTAAGTTTTTGCGGGCAGAGAGGTGATGAAAACCATGTGATGGCCAACATCATTCATATCGTCATCCCAGTGTTTTCATCCATGCTTCATGCGATAGTGTTGACGTGGCAAGAAGGTGAGTGACTAGGGTTGTGCCTTAGTGATTCATTAGTGATATGTTTGAAAAGAATTACTCTCTCACTAGAAAATAACTAGCTAAAATAATATATGTTCGAACTCAAAAATAACTCATGGGTATTTTTAGAAAGTTGATGAAGTAGATGGATGTCTACTTCTGGTGGACATTGTTGATGTGGCAAATAGGTGATGACTTGGATTGTATTCCACTAATTCCTTAGTAATACATTCAGCACAAATCACTGCATCACTAAAATATTACTTGGTGTAGTAATATATTTTATAACTAAAAAATAACTCGGGAATACATTTTAGAAAGTTGTTGACGTAGATGGATGTCTACTTCTGTTTGACATTGCTAATGTGGCAAGTAGGTGGTGACTTGGATTGTGTTTCAGTAAATCTTTAGTGATACCCTTCAGACAAATTACTGCATCACCGGAAAATAACTTGGCAGAGTAATATATTCTATAATTGAAAAATGACTAGTGGATAATTTTTTACAACTTCCAATCAGATCGTTGGCACTTTGGATAATTTGCTGACGTGGATGGATGTAGGGTTTTGTGAGATACTGCTGACTTGGATTATGTCTCTGTCATTCATAAGTGATACATTTGAAAAGAATTACTGTCTTACTAGAAAATAACTAGCTAAAGTAATATATGTTAGAACTCAAAAATAACTTATGGGTATTTTTAGAAAATTGTTGACGTAGATGGTATTTACTTCCGTCGGACATTGCTGATGTGGCAAATAGATGATGACTTGGATTGTATTCCAGTAATTCCTTAGTAATACATTTGGCACAAATCACCGCGTCACTAAAAAATTACTCGCTACAGTAATATATTTTATAACTCAAAAATAACTCATGGTTATTTTTTTAAAAACTGATCAGGGTGATGGATGTCTACTACTGTCCGACATTGCTGATATGGCAAATAGGCCATGGCTTGGATTGTATTCCAGTAATTCTTTAGTAATACATTTGACACAAATTACTATAACGCTGGAATATAACTCGGTACAATTATATATTGTATTACTCAAAATAACTCATGGGTATTGTAAAATTACTCATGGGTATTTGAAAAAAACTGTAGACGTGTATGGATGTCTACTTCCATTTGATACTAGTGATGTGGCAAGTAGGTGGTGACTTGGATTGTATTCCAGTAATTCCTTGGTAATACATTTCGCACAAATCACTGCATCATCGGAAAATAACTCGGCACAGTAATATATTTTATAACTGAAAAATTACTAGTGGATAATTTCTTATAAACTGCTCACGTGGATGAATGCCCATTTCCATTTGACATTTCTGATGTAGCAATTAGCGGTGATTTGGATTGTATGCTAGTAATTCTTCAGTGATACATTTGAGACATATTATTGCATCACTAGATAATTACTCAACACATTAACATATTTTATAACTTCCAATTAAAATGTTGACACTTTAGACATTTTGCTGATGTGGATGGATGCAAGGTTTTTTCAGATACTGCTGACTTGGATTATCTCTAAGTCATTCATTAGTGATACATATAAAAGAATTATTGTGTCACGAAAAAAGAACTAGGTCTAATAATGTATTTATAACTAAAAAAATTACTCGTGTATATTTTTTTTAGTTGTTGACGTAGATGGATGTGTATTTGTGTTTGACATTGATGATGTGTCAAATAGGTTAGCCTCAAATTTCAATTAAATATATGAATGTTTGCCCACAAAATTGAATTAGTAAACTTTGTAGAAGCAATCAATGAAAAATATATATCAAAGAATGGCAAGAAGAAAATATCCATTCTATATTATGATTATTGAAAGATTTCAAGTAGAAAAACAGAAATAGGGAGAATTAAAGGATTAATTGAGAGTGAGACTATGGAGAAATACAAGTGAAATATGAAATAAGTAGAAAAGTAGATAAAAAAAGGAATAGGAGTGTGCAACTAGGTAGAAAGAAGAAGACCGGGATGGGAAATACCCAACCGGATGAATGTTAGACTTAGGGTGACAAAAGCTGGCGGCTAGGGTTCGAGGGAGTGGCTTGCAAGGGCTGCCCTCCTCCCTCTCTCACTCTCTCTCTCTCTCTTCCAAGGTGTGTGTGTGGAGTATGTGAAAGAGGGTAATAAGTTAGGATTAGAGTGATATAGGAGAAGGCCGTGGCTAGATCTATAACTACGGTTGAAGTAAGTAAGAGGTGGTAGTGAGAATTGGAGTAGATCAAGCTTATCAAGCTGACTTTCCGAAAAGTCTAGGCTCAAAGGATTTGGAGCATTTTCAAGGGAGATATGGCCGCCAAAGCAAGAAGGGGTCCGCAGTCAATAAAGACCTTGAGCACTGACTTTGGAGGATAATATCTTTGAGGTGAGGACAATTCAAGACTTGAGATTTGTGGAGTTTAAAGCTTGTTAAGTTAGCTTTTCAACAAGCCTAGAATCAAAGGACTTGGAGCAACAACAACAAAGTTACGGCCAACCAATTGAAAGAGGATTGACTGCTGCAAGATTTGAAAAGCCACTACTTTGGAGGCTTGTGAAATTTGATTGGTAAGGTTTTTTCCAGTGATTTTTTCACGAGCTGAAGGGTATTTTAGCCAGCCTTTATTAAAAGTTTATCTTGTTGAATTTGAAGTCTTTGGTAGGAAATGGCGTATGTTTTAGTGCCAGGGGGTGTGCTGCCCCTTTTTTGGTGTTGATTTTCCACTTGCAAGTATTGTTTTCAATGTCTTTGCTATTATCTACATGTATGATCTTAGTTTGTGTGGTGAATGTCAGTGAATGATACATGCACGTGCATGTGTATGTTGTCATGGATGTGAAGTGCATAGGTTATATATGTGACGTACATGTGAATGTGGAAGTCAAATTCTTGGTTAGAAGTCCATTGCTTGGAGGCACTTAGGTCACATACACTCTCCACCAGCCCATCTCTATGACATTCATCTTGCGGGGTGGATTGCTTACAATAAGCACTAAACAATAGTGATTTCTGGAAGTTGGTATGTGTAAATTCTATACTTGTTACGATGTAATTTAAAGTCATAATATAGTAATATTGCACTCATTAAAAAGTAATATCAGTCATTTTTTTCATGTAATTCTTTAATTGTGATTAGTGATTGTGTAGTCAATGATTTGTAGCCATTTCATCTACTATTTATGTTTTCTCCAGTAATTATATAGTTGTACAAAAGTCATTGTTAAGTAATTGTTGATCACTTGTTTAGTCATTGTACAAAAATCTTGTTGTATAATAAATATGTATGGATGTCGGCTTGCAGTTCCAAAAAGAGGTATTGGTGGATTTGCTAAACCCCAAAAATAAGCGACAAAAAGCGGCTTGAGGAAGTGAGTGGTATTGCAGAGGACAAATGACATAGAGGAATCATCCTACAATCATCGATCCGGGTAGACATCGGTGGTGTCTACAACAACATTGATCTTATGTTCGTGAACGAGCCAGCTGACCAGTTCAAGCTCCAAGATGCTTCTGGTGGTAATGTTATATAGAAAGAAAAATTTATGAAGCTCTGTAGAGTGATTTTTCACCACTCTAATTAAACACCCGAGTATACTTACACCTCATAGGATTCGTTACGGGGATGATCATACGCCTAGTTTTAAGTAATTGAAGCTAAATTGTGTAGTTAAAGCTATCCTCTTGGTTAATTCTTAAGGTTATCTATCTATATTTAAGGAAATTAGGGTTGTTAGCATCACTCTTAAAGGATCGACAAACAAAGTCTAATTCCAAAGGATCTCTCGTGCCTTTAGAAGAAACACTAGTCCTTTTAAGATTGTGCTTATGCCACTAATTCTTAAACATATGCCACACTGAGCTAATGGAAGATTCCATTCAGTCTCATTGCATTGGTTGCTTAATTATAGCCTTTAAGAATTCAAATTCTTACCTTATGAAAATCGCTCCACTTTTTACGTCCGTCCACTCGTTTCACGTGATCACGTACTTCAGACAAAGGTTAGTCTCAAGAAACACACACAAGTTAACTTAAGTCTTAAGGAGTTCACCTCTCAAGTCTCCACTTAAGTTCACTTATCCACAATTAACCCTTTAAGACTACGGTGTTCTACACTTACTCCTACCACTTAGTCTTTAAGATCTCTGACTAGTTCTTAAGACTTCATTCTTGTTCGATTCCTTGCCTTTAAAAACACAATTTCTGGTCTTTAGTTCTTAAGCACTCATACACTTACTTAGGATTGATTCTTAAGAACCTGCACAGTCTAGACCAAATCAGCCTTACAGTGTTCTTAAGTTTCCGTCTTAAGACTACCAAGACAGGGAGTGCATCTCACTGAATGCAAATGATATCCCATGTTCTCATCCATACACACCTTAAAGTCCAAGCCCTCAAACTTAAGGGTCTACTGGTACTTAAGGTCTCAACCTTCATAAGCTTATGTTATCCAAACTTGGATTTAAGATTCTTAAGTTTCTATGTTCTTTTTTTAAGTCTTTCTTTGGGATTTATTCCTTACTTACTCTCTTATGATAGATTCTTTAAATACTTACAAATTAGCCTACCTTAAATATTCCCTTCTTTAAAGACTTAATGCTAATTTTTTGTATGCATAATATGACACTCTTTGCCATGCATCAAGGTATGCCACTCTTGATGTTTATTGCATAAATTGCATTAAAATGAATAAGAACTCCACTCTTATTCTTAAGATACTCAAGTTATGCTCACTCACACTTGAGATCTTATTAAGTACTTATGCACCACACACCTTATGCACTAAGTCACTTAATTCCACATTATCTCCATTAATCTTTACAATTATGATTAATGCTCCAAGACATACAAGGTCACACACACGACCTTAGTAGTAAGGGTATTTCCCTAACTTATTCCATGAAGAATAAATATACAATGCATTCATGCATAAGAATTTTATCCACAATTAATACCTAATACATGCACTTGCATTTACAACACACAATGTCCAATTTAGTCAGTGAAGTTTACATATTATTGCAGTTATACATATGACTCAAGTCACACACAAGACTCTACATATGCAAATTCAATAGTAATTATATATTCATATATAAAATTAAATACTCTTACAACATTAAGAGTCATCGACTAGCTTTTTCACCTAAAGCTAGGGCTCACTCCAATCTTCCTCCAAGGAATTTCTATGGTAATGGCAAAGAATGCTAAAAATCCAAGCTAGTCATTCTACTCAACATCCAAGAGGTACACCTCTTGACAAGAGATTTTCTCTAGTATTAACCATTAAGATAAATTCCACTAAATCTTCACATCTCTTCATATCTATTCATGAAAAGGTACACCCTACCCAAAGGGTGGGAGTTCAACCCTTTTCCATTATTTCCTAATTCTTGGATATGAATAGGTACTTTCTAATTAATTAACTACTCAATGTAAATTTTTTATCATTTTGGATCTACAAGCTCAAATAAGAGAATTGAGTGAGGACTTTGTTTTATGTTTGGTTTTTATTGAGTATGCATCACACTGGATGCTAGCAGATGGTTTTTACTGGGCGTTATATTTGAGGGGCTTTTGTAGTCATTGCCCTAGTCACCATAAAATTTATATCAAAGTATTTCATGACCGAGACATCTTTGGTATTATTTATGGTATTATAAAAGTGTAATGTTATTGTACAGGAGTTATTTGCATAATTGTGGTAACCATGTACTCTCTATGAAATAACTAATACATCTCTGAAATAATGACCAAACATAACAACTTAATAACCACGACAATAACTGAAAAATTATTAAATAACACTGCGGAATGACTAAACAATAACTAGGTAGTATACATAAATAGCTACAAAATAACTACACACAAACCTCACAACAACCGAATAATGACTAGAGTAGAAGTAGAATTAGGGCTTGCAATCTTATTATAGGCAATTTATTACTACCACATTAACTAAGAAATTACTAGACTAACACTGTATAATGACTAAAAATTATCTACATAATGACTAAATAATAATTAGACAGTGTACAAAAAACTATCAAATAACTAAAGAATGACTGCATTCAAACCACACAGTAACCAAAGAATAACTAGACCAAAACTAAAATTAGTAAATTCATATCTATTGTGGGTAAATTTACACTACCAAAATAATTAAGAAATTACTAAACTAACACTGCACAATGACTAAACAATAACTAGGGAGTTTACAAAAAAATTATCATTATCCACATCATTGTGCACGTCAATTGCCACGTTTAATTCCACGTCACACAAAAATCCACATCATTATCCACCATAAATTCCATGTCACACTCAAATCCACGTCAGTAGCCAACTCATCAATGTTCGAAGATGATGGGCCACATAGGCAGATGGATGAGAAATCCACGTGGCAAAAAGAATGACTACATAAATCTATTACTCAAAACTATTACTCTGCTCAAACTAAAAAAAATTTAGTCATTCCCTAGTAATACAGGTCATCTATGACTCAACAATGACTAAAATCGCTAGTCATTGATGCCTCGATTTCCCGTAGTGATTGGCTATCAATTAACATATTTAAATAGTGAAATGTAGTAGCCAAAGAGTAGAGGATCATATATGGCTCTTTAAAACGTAAAATTGTTATCAATAAGTTCACATAATGAGTACAAACATATGAATTCTGCATTAGGAGAATATAAACATTTTATATTTGTATTCATTATAAGGATTTTTTAATGCAATAAATATTTTGATTCTTAATCTTTAATATATGCAAGATGTAGGGCTATACCTACTAATTTTTCCTCCAAAATATAAAATAATCTAGTCTAAAATTGAGTCCAAACTTGCACCCTGCCCTGAATTGTGTCTAGGACAGAAATTCGTACAAGCGTAGTGTGCTTTCACCCCCTACCTTGTGCGCAGGAAATTAGCAATAGAAGGTTTAGAGTCTAGTGGTAGGGTTAAACAGTCACAGCCGTGACTTGGTAATTAGGATTTTACCCGAAATCGGAACTTGTTCCGGGAAAGGTGGATCGGATCCGTAACTATCGGATCTGGTTGGGGGTAGTTAGGAAGTGGCAAACCAGCTGTCAGGAACCGATTTGATCGTGGAGTTCTGGGTTTCAAGTTTTGTTTCCGAAGGAAGGGTATTTAGTTGTTAGTCGCGAGGCTATTAGGGTCTTGTTAGTTACCCAATCATGAGAGCGTGGGGAAATTGCGGACCCGAGTAGCTTGGATTTTGGTGTGTAGGTCGGACGCCTTGCATGGCCACCACTGCAGCTAGAATCCGGTTCCTGTTATCTTAGTGTTAGAAAGAGGGTTTGCAAGCACCCAATTATGGGACATTGTTCCTAAGGTTGTATGAGATGCGCTGCCCATTTTTAATGTTAAGTTTGTGTCCTTAAATCTTGACACCTATCTGTCTCTTTTTGTGAGAACTCCAAAGTGGTCCTTGTCACGGACGTACCCCATTCCGAATGGTTGTGTAACCTTCGTGAAGCTTGGAATGTACTAGAAACGAAGAGGTGAGGGTCATAACCGAATTGTCCTAATCTATCTAGCTTCACCTGAATCCTTGGAACGATACACGAGTCAACACTTGGGATGTTTTGGGCACTCAAAACACTCAAGGGAATGCACGTGTGCAACAACCGTATTCCGACACGAAGATCGAGGCATCCAAGCCTGCAGAAAAGGCTGGGGGCAAGGGCAAGAAGTTCGTGACATATTCCCACTGTGGCAAGTCGGGCTATAGTGTTATGAACTGTTTTTTTCTTCACCTGAAGAACTTAGAAGTGCCTAGGATCTTTAGCTGCTGGATCGGATGCGGTGAAGACATTGCAGGCCAAACTCGTAGAGCTCAAGAAGCATATGAGTGCAATGGCCTCTTTGGGGCAGGTGCCAGACACACAACCCCGGTGGGAGGTCAGGGCTCATCTTCAGCCCTAGATCACTACTTATATGACGCTTTAAGGAAGGTAGTGGTAGCAGTTTTGACTCGTGCTCAAACCACCGCAGAGGCAATGGCATCTACTCCCTCTGTGTTAAGTAGTAGTAGCCGTCCACGCCACACGGGTTTGCCGAACCACATTGGTCAATCCTACCTATTTTTTTCTTTAACCATCGCAGATGCGGCCACTTCTATTACCGATCCGACTTTGATCCCAATCCTACCAATTTCATCCATTCGTGGAGATGCCACACACACCTTGACGTGTAAGGTGTTGTAGTTGCCAATGTTTGTCGGCTTGGACTTTCTGACACCAAATTTTCAACCATCCGGTGTATTCCACTTGGGGGGCAGTATGTTGGAGGGCAAGGTGCCCATGCCATTGATAAAGGTGTCACAAGCAGTAACAGCTCTACCCACGGAGGAGGATTTGGTGGCAATGCGGCAAAGTTGGCGGCGGAGGCTATTTTCACGTCTGAGGCCAATTCCACGTCCACACCTATGGAGCACTCCTCCAAAGAACAGTCATTCATCTGTAGAGTGGCTTATTTGTTTGACACTACAGTCCATTCGGCACGGGAGCGACGCAATGTGCGTCGAAGGATCGTACGTTTGATGAATGACGATGGTGTCATGGTGGTTGGTCGTACGGACGGCAACTCCACTTGAGCTATCCCTTACGTGTTATATTGGACTCCGCAGCTGAGCCAGTGATGATTGGCAAGCACCTAGCTCATAATTTGGATCTAGGTGTTTCGGACCTCAAGCCTTGCATATTTACGATTGTTATATCAATGGGGGGCATGGAGAAGGCCATGGGCTACACCCGACATCCGTTGCAGTTGATGTTCGGCGTGGGATCCGGTCCATTGTTCTACCACGTATCTCTCCAATGCGCTGTGAATCAACTACGACATTTTGGTGGGTCAACAGGCGCTTTATCTACTCGATTTTGGAGTAGATAATTGGACAGAAGAGGCCTGCATTAGGCCGCCCGGTGGTCTGCTGATGATGGCAGAAATGAGCTCATTTTGGTTGCCTTTGAAGCTAGCACAGTGACTTCCACGGTGGATGCTATGGTTACATACTATGTTTGGGTGGAGTGCATTGGCATCCAATTTGCCATGTGATTCTACACTTCTAGAGAAGATATATGCTTTTATGTTAGAAGTAGCGAAATCACGTGAGCACAGATCACTGGGGATCTCTGCACGTCATTGCTAGAACCCACTTCCTTCATGTGGGACTTAGTTGAAGCTCACTGGTCGCCGCCAAAAGCTCGTGGATGCTCTAGATACTCCACATCTCTCATCGGACTCTTCCAATCCGTTGTTGGCTTATACAATACAGGGGCGACCACCGGATGACAGTATTATCCTTGTAGACCTATTTGTCGGTATCGATACGGGGCCTGCAAGTGTGTTTGAGGTCGAGCTCAAAGTACGACGGTATATCCATATGGATAGTGGCTTTGCAGCCAATTGTGCCGCTCACCATCACATTCAATGTCTTCTGGCCTGAAACCCGGAGCACTTACCACCTTTTACGATGCGAGGATGTTTTAGCAAGTTGCCATGTGATGTGACATTGATTAGTGAGGATATCTTTGCCGGTTAGGTCACATGATCTTGGTGATTGCCAAAAGACCTTGCCAAGGCCATTCATGGGCGGGCAATGGATGTGGCTTGGATGATCTACGGTCGGGTCTCTTTGCAGATTTTCTTAGGCTAATCTAGTGGTAGATTACCCACTAATCGACGCCAGTGAGGTACATTTTTGAGAATGTACCTCTATTGAGAAATACACGGACGAAGGTGTGTGAGGATGGGGCATACAACCATCACCTTCTTAGCCCCCCATGTTTGTTGATGCCGCGACGTTGGGTTCTCATGCCCATCGGCCACGTTGGATTTGGACCAACATGGCATCATCGGTGATGCTCACCTCTATACTTGCCCAAGTGCAACGGCCTGTGCATCGTGAGGTCGATGACATCTTCGATGAACACCGTGTTTCCATGGAGGTTACCAAGGATGATGAGCCACCATTGGTTGTGGTGAACCCGTCGATTTCACTCGGGGGGGGCTTTCTGACGTTGATGTGTTACCTGACTTAGCAAAATACCTACACTGATTCCAGTACACACAAACTATAGTGGTCCACCTCAATTCTCAATCCACATCAAATCATGATCTTTAAAAAATAATGTGGGATGTTTCAAAATCGTTGACACAAAATTAATGTGGATTATGAAGAGGTGGCAGCAAGCGACGAGGAGTGGAAGATATATGGTAGTGAGTGGCGGTGAGGTGGCAAAGAATGACATCACACATGTTGAAATGTATCCACATCAATTGTGTTCCAACACCAAAATTAATGCGGTCCACATCATTTTTCACCCAAAATACCAATGAGTCGACACGAAATTCAGTGTTTGGTGTAGTATGAAAAGAAAGGAGAGAATGATTTTTTGGCTAAAAAAAACCAAGCCCCAGCCCCAATCCCAATGAAGTTGGGAGGGACGAAAGAGGAAAGCGCCCCTCGCTCTGCAACCCCACCTTTCCCATCCCCGCTCGTGCCACAGATATTTGATCCCCAGGCACCCCAAGCGCGCGCATGGCCTCCCCACAGCCCCGTGTGAAGAGGGTAAAGTTCCATTTCCCGTGAAGTTGCGATAATGTAAATTTCGGCGCTTCCATGGCACCCACAGGTGTTCCCACCTGGCAGGCCACGACCTGGCAGGCGCGCGCCCCCATTGGCCCGGCCCCCTCGCGCTTTATCAAAAAGCGACGGTGAAAAAGCTCAAACCCTAAGCAAACAGCCCATCATCATCGTCATCGAACCCATCCCTGCGCTTTTCACCCCGCCTGCCCCCCTTTCCTCCGGATCCCGCTTTGTTGTAGCGATCCATTCCGCCCTTTTCCAGCGTAATCCGGATTGGAACTTGTGATTTCGACCTGTCTTGCTATGGTTTTGTCTTCTAGAGAGGCCGGCATCTGCGAACGAATTGAGAGAGAGCAGCCGCGCCTTGGTGTGTTGTTTGGAGTAGCGGATCGCGGACGGCGAGGACTCTGAAAGGTCAGATTTCCTTCCTCCTTGTCACTCTTTGCGACTTATCAAGTGTTAGTTGCGATTAGCCTTGGATGGGGTTTTGCATGAGGTTGGAGCTCGCTTTTATGACATTCTATTGTGTTTCCGTTTCTTTGAGGTGTTCCGGTGGAGTGAGGAGGGCGTTGCGGTGCTAGGAGACGCGGAGAGAGAGAGAGAGTGAGTGAGAGAGAGAGGGAGGAGGTTGTATTTGGAGTGATGGAGGCGGCGTGTGAGTTTTGCGGGGAGGGGAGGGCCACGGTGTACTGCCGAGCGGACTTGGCGCGGTTGTGTTTGCCGTGCGACCGTCAAGTGCATGGCGCGAACGCGCTGGCGCAGCGGCACCTGCGCACGCTGCTGTGCCATGCGTGCAAGGTGCGGCCCGCGGTGCTGCGGTGCCCGGCGTGCCACTCCTCGCTGTGCCAGGCGTGCGACGGCGAGAAGCACGACGGGGCGTCTGGGGCAGGGCTGCATAAGCGGCATACTTTCGAGTGCTTTACTGGTTGTCCGTCTGCTACGGAGCTTGCGACGCTGTGGGCGTGCGAGGATGGCGACCTGGGGAATGTTAAGAAGGGCGGCGCACCTGCGCCCGTGCCCGGGCGCGAGAGCTGGACGCTGGACGCGCAGCACATGGAGGATGGCACTGGCATTGGCGCCACTATGTCCGGGCCCGGCCCTCCTCCTGTTAAGGTCAGTACTTTCTGTCATGTTCACTCATCATAAGTCTTAAGTATAAGGTTGGAAGATAATCTGGAAGAAGATGCAAGTCGGGTGAGGATGTATCATGGATATCACTCACTAATTCTTAGCATCCAGCACTCTCGAACGACCTGGTGTCATACTCACGTGTAATCATCTTCACTACATTTGAAGTTCAAGTGAGGATGGATTATGGACCTCACACACTCTGTTTATTTAGCATCCGCCACTTCAATGAATTGAGTGCGTCTGGCTTCTTATGGAATAAGATACGAGTGTCTGTTAAGGTGATATCACCCACCTATTCAGTGAGCGTCCACCACTTCTGATGAATTATGGAAGAAGTCGCAAGTCTAGTAGGGATGGAAAGCTCTAGTATATCTGAGTATAAGGTTATCCCGAAAGGTGGGGTGTTATCTGGCGAAAGCTAAAGTTTGGCATCTGAGATGCAAACACTAGGCAATTTCACTGTGTAAGCATCATCACTTACACAATCAACAGGTATTATAGATGGTTGCAGTGGTTGGAGGACTTCGTAATCTTACCATGTGGGGACCAACAAACACAATTAATGGCCAATCGAACTGATGGAAGATGCAAGATGCATCACGGACATCACTCACTTATTCAGTTAGCATCCACCACTTTCATGAATTGAGAAGGTCTGGCTCTTCCAGAAGAAGATGTGAGTCTGTTAAGGATGGACATTACCAGCTTATTAAGAAGCATTAACCTCTAGTTGCAGTTAAGTTATTCCTTTTGAATAAGATCTTACATGGTAATTTCTGAAGGCTTGGGGCAACCTCTAATTTCTATGTGTGGCTCCTGGGAGGCCCATTATCTGAAAAGCCCTTTTTGCACATGAATTAAGTCTGGCTCTTACCGAGGAAGATGTATACCTGTTCAAGATGGGCATAAACCAGTCGTTGTTGATTAGGCTTTTGAGTTGAATTACGCTAGTTTAAAGCCAGGCTGACTGTGAAGCAGTTGCTTCACGATTAGCTTTAATCTACTTTTTGGGTGGATTATGTGCGGCATCTGTACGCTGTCCTCAGTTTTTTTAACGGTGTTCACTGTTTGGATTCTTGTAGCAAAAGGTGGTTTCTGCCACTGCCGCAGCCATCGGCAGGCAGCAATTGCAGGGCCATGAGAGGGCAGTGTTTCAGCAACTACAGAAGTTGCAAGCGCAGGATCCATCAGGGAGCGCCAAAGCAGCTGCATTACCAGCGCTCCCGGCGAAGCCACAAACCTCGGACGCCTTTAAGAGTGACGTCTACACTCGTCCTGTCCGAGACCAGGAGCAACTGGCTCAGACCCGGAACGTTGAGGCTTCTGCAGTCAAGGTGGAGGCTGAAGCTCTCAACACAGACCCGTTTTGGCGTAGCAACCCTGTCAGCCAAGCCAATCAGGTGCAACTCGAAACACCAAAAAAAATTCTTATTAGAGGTATCCGTAACGTAATAAGGGGTGACTCTTTCTATGCTCGATTTGTTATTCAATTGGACCATGCGGAGGTGACTTGATTTGGGAGAGTTGTTGGGTCCTAGTAGCTATTACGACTCATGCATTTCATTGGTGTAGAAAGGAGAGTATGAAATATTTTTTGCGTTAGTTTGAGACACATATGTGTTTCACTTGAAGGTTTTGCTATTCTCGTATGACTTTGTCAAGTTACTATATTTTGTGATGTTTCTTCACCATTGTGATTGTGATGACTGATTTTCTGGTTGTGGTGACCAGCTGTGGGGACAGAACATGCAGGACATTGGAATCTGCGATGACGAAGAGCGTGATCTATGCTCTGGATTCAATATGGCGGATAATCTCTCGTTTGACAACTACGAAGATATCTTTGCCAGTATTCAGTGCCCCACTGCAGCCACCTTTTCCGGTTGCCCTACCATGGAACCGGATGCCACCTTCTCCGGGTGCCCCTCCATGGAACAGGATGGAATGCAGTGCATTCCTGAAACTGAGCTTTTCAAGCCTCTCAGCGTAAGTTAATTCTCTACTTAGCATTTTTAGTAATTCTTTTTAATTGTAATGTCACCCAAAGTTTCAATAAGATACCAATCTTTCGATTTATATTGTTACTCTTTCCTCGCTTTTATCAACAGCTATTAGATCAATGGAAGTGCTTGGAAATGTCCTAACTAAAATTCTGATTAAGCGTGGGAGAACGTGGGGGTCTCCAAAGTTAAGTAAGCAGTATTTTTAGCTTTCTTTGTGAATGAAGGAGGGGTCATGTTGTACAATAAATCTTATTTGCTTTTTTCCCTCTGGCTAATGGGGAGTTCTGTAGGTCCGATTAAATATTGTGAAAGAGGTCTAAACCACCTTATCCTCGCGTGACTTTCAAAATCGCTTCAATGCACTTATCCGTTTCAATTGTTTTTCCTTCTTGCAGAGTAACGACCAGGCCAACTTCCACGACCAGTTGGTGAGGTTGGGCCTGGGACCAGGCCCAGCTGACGCCGACGTGCTGAGATCAGTACGAACCGCGCTGGATGACATGGAGGTGGCCAACAACACGGAGATGGGGGGCTCCTTTGCAGCAGCAGTAGCTGCCGCGAAGCAGGAAAATTCCAGCTTGTCCTTGACAGCCTCTGGGATGAGCGCGGACAGCATGGAGTGCAGCGATGTGTCACCCATGTTTGTGTCGCCTGGTGGCGAGTCGTCCCTTAACTCCGACAGCGTCACTTTCGCACAAGCTCGTGACTCCGCCATTCTGCGGTACAAGGAGAAAAAGAAGATCCGCAGGTATATTCGGACAAATGTACCTAGTTTTTGTAATTGAACCGGCATATCATATCTCTCTAGATAGTCATAGAATCTTCTTGTACATATCTGGACTGTCTCCTGTTGTAGATAATAACAACAGAAAGACTATTTCCTGTTGATAGAAGATTCTTACGTGTATCAAACTATTTCTCATTTTAGATAACAATAGAAATTGTTATATGTATCCGAAATCTTCTATGTTGTAAGGAAAAGCTTTTTTCTCGCTGGCGATGCACAGTTCAGCCTCTTTCCTAGACGTTCATTTGAGGTTTAATAGTGTTGCCCACATCAAGCATGCACATTCATATCTTTATATGTTTGAGGCAAACTTCTTGGTTCTCGGTGAGCATGCCTAGGCAGTGTGAATATGGCTGTTTGAAATGAAGTTGTGAATGGTTTTTTGACATTTGTTTGGTTGGAACAGGTTCGACAAGAAGATTCGGTACGAGTCTCGCAAAGCCCGAGCTGACATCCGCAAGAGAGTGAAGGGGAGGTTTGTGAAGCTGGGCGAGGCTTATGACTATGATCCTGTCATCCCTCAGCCTACTTGGAGCCTGTAAATGATCTGGATTTTGATGGAGTTTTTCTGCTTATTTTTTTCATTTTTTTCTTCCCCCCTTCCCCTTCTTCCTTCCCACTTAAGTAGGCTTGGTGATATGGTGCATTGGTAATGGATGAGAAAAGTAGCGACCACTGATGACTCAGTGAGTTGGGTGGTACAAAGGTAGATGATGGGCATGTATTATAAAACCATGGGTTGACAATCATTAGAAGAGTGGGCGGGGTTTGGAGAGGTATTTATTTTTGGAGACTTTGTACATTGTGATGTTGGAAGTAGATCTGTGAAGTAGCCCCCATTTTGGCTAGTATAGTGCATCACCTCCTAAAGTTGTCAAGGCGGCTCAAAGATCTCTTTGAAGACGAGCAAAACAAGGCACCTTCACGTCAAGGAGCTTCATAACGTTAAGTGTTCACGCTTCACTATGCAAGAGTCCCCCCTTATGTTCTCCCGTCCCGAAGCTTTCGCTTCGACGGGACCAACTACACTATCTATAGTATTAGGCCGATATACAGTTAAGAGAAATACAGGTTAGAGGTTGAGTTCTCACAAGGTGTGCCCATTTTTTTGATCGTTTGATAAAAAAAAACAGTACCATTCTTTTACTCGGCGTGTACTTTTTGCTTCAGCCTTCATAGAAATAAAGGCATGCACATGCTGTGTTTTTTATTTGGTAAACACTGTGTCATCTTCAGATTAGAGGTCATGCTGAAATTACAGTGGTCATCACGCTTTCGATACGCACACATCATACTCAGGGAAGCTCGCTAACTGCAGCAACTTGACGGAGCCCATGACCTCGCTCCGAGACTCGCATGGAGAGCGTGCACCTGAGTCCACATACTTCACATTTAAGTTAACATTCGACATCTCAGGAGGCAGCGATGAAGCTTGTGGCGTCGATATGGCAGCTGTTTTTATGACATTTGCAGGTTGATCAGTGCGCACAGCTCTCGTGGAGGTTGCTCTTGTCGAGGTTGAGGTTGTTTCATGAGGTTTGTCGAAGCGGAGGTCTTGGTCAAAGTGCAGCGGCAATAACGCGCCGGTCACGTCGAGGTCCAATTTGAGGTGGGTGCTGCGCGGCTGCCCTCGCGCGTGAGATTTACTCGGGAGAGGAGAGATGGTGACGAAGGAGGTGCGAGGTGAGGAGGATGTCGAGGTTTTGTTTTCCAGGTTCTTCTCCTGTTGCGTGATGGTTTCGTGCAGGAGCTTCATCTGGCCGACGCGCTGCTGGATCTCGAACATGATCTGCGAGCGGTACTGGTCGCCTTTGCCGTAATCTTCCATCTCGCGCAGGAACGCCTCGCGGTCCTCGATCTCTGCCGCGATCTCGTTCAGGAGTGCCTCCTGCTCCTCGACGGAGCCCTTGCGCGGGATGCGCTTGACGGGCGCGGCCACGAGCGGCTCGGGCGCGAGGTTGCGGTTGCTCCAGTAGAAGACCTCCTGCAGACGCGCCTTCTCGGCGTCGTCGAGGAGAGGTCCCTTCGGCGCCGGCGGCGCCTCCACCTCGTACGACTCGTCGCGAATCTGGCGCAGGATCTCTCCCGCGCGCCGTCGCCGTGGGATGAAGTCCACCGGGTGGAATTCATACTCGCTCTTGCACGCGCCGAAGTGCGGGACGTTCACCTTCGGTTTCTCCGGAGGCAGCGGCTTCGTCACGGGAAACTCCGGCACGCCGTGGATCGCGACGTGCCGCAGGTGGCGCTCCTTGTTGCGCTGCGAGTAGTTGTTGCCACGGTTGCGCGCGTGGCCGAACCCGTTGTAGAGCGCGAAGAGCGCTCGTCCCGCCTCCGTGTCGCGCCCGACCGCCGCCCACGGGTTCGGCAAGTTCAGCGCCGGCTCACGCGCCATAGCTGCAACGCTCAAGAATCGTACCACCTAGGCCATCGCCGTGACAACAGAAACCACTTACATCACATTCCTGTGAAAACGGCGGCGAGGAGATGCAGGACAGTCACGTGGAGATCGTAGCTCCAAACAGAGTCCCCCTCTCGGAGAGACCGGCTCACGCGCCATGGCCACAACCTCTGAAACTTCACATTGTCCTTGAACAGAGATTTACCGTTGGCATACAAACCCTAGCTCATCGTAAAATTCCTTTTCAGAGGATCACTTCCACATGGCCATGGCAAGAGAATCACTTCGACAAGAGGAGAAATCACACATCATCCTGTGAAAACAATCGCGAGGAGACGCATCACAGTTATTTGTGAAGTTTTGGCTCCAAACTGTGGCATCATCTCTTACAATTTCTTTGAAAGAATGGCTTCCAAATGCAAAACCTACACAATTGCCATAACCATCACGGTGGAACAGACGACGCTCCAAAAACACTCGACATGTGAAATCATGCTCGATTCCTTTCGATCTGAATCGGCTCCCATCGGACGATTCTCGTTGCGGACTGGACGATTCCGGCGAAATGGCAACGACGTTCATCCGGCGGGAGCAACTCCCCAAACTGCTTGTTCGAGTTTGTTAGTCTGAAGAGCGAGAGGGCAGAGACAGCGATGGATTGAATGCGAGGCTGATCGCAGTCGAAGAGTGACCTAGTTATTTGTTTATGTAGCATTTCTCTTTTTGTTTGTTGTTGTTGTTGGAGTTTGTAGCGATGGAGCAGCACGAGGACGAAGAGGACGCTGTGAGCATCGGCCTGCACCGTTCGTTCGCGCAGGACACCGAGGTGCTGGAGGCTGTGGTGAGCGCCATTGTGGAAGCCAAGGGCGACGCCGATTCTGCCGTCTTCAAGAAAGCGCAAGTCATTGTAAGTGTTTCTTTCCTCTCCATGAGCTCGTTTCGTGATCGAGCAAGACTGCGCAATTCGTGCGGGAAATTTGAGATTTCTGGCTTTCGCACTGGGATTTCGGAACTTGCTGCGATTTTTGGTTGAGTTCGTTGTTTCTTTTTATTGTTTGGGAGACTGTTTTGATGTTTATGGAGGAAGAGATTGGAGACGGAGCTTTGTGATGAGCGTTGCATGATCAATGAATTTCGGAGGATTGAGTCGATAGCTTCAAGTGTATAATGCGAACTGGATCGTGCTTCTTTGCTCGTTTCTTTGCTCGAACCTGTAATCGGCGAAATTCTGTCAATGCCTGAGAGAGACGGAATTCTTCGTATCTGGAAAATTAGGGTTTCGATTCCAGCTTGTAGCAGCTAGTTGGTTAAGATTTCTCAAATCGGAGAAATTTTATGTGGAATGTGGAATAGTCGGGACATGGAGGATACGTTCTGGAGGAACTTAATTGCATTTAATTAAACTTTTTTCGGAGATTGACCGCAGGTTGAGAAGTATCAAGAGCAAGGGCAACTGCTGGAGCCTCTGTTGGAGGGCATAATCACTCCCGTCATGGGGCTTGTAAGAGCAACTGTTATAGAGGCGAATGGCAACAAGCTGGGGAAGTCGCATTTACAGGTGTGTTAGCAATCAAATATCTCAAACCAATCGTTGATTTTAGTTGTGCTGTGGTTTCTGGAGGCTTTCACTGCGGACGAGACATTTCTCACACCAGCTGATATGGTGAACGTTGCAGGTGGTGAAGAAATTGTGCACTTTGATACATACGTTAATGACCGTCTGTAAATACAAGACTGTTGTCAAGTTTTTTCCACATCAGGCCGCGGATTTGGAGCTCGCAGTTGGTCTGCTAGAGCAATGTGAAGAAGAGGTGGGAGATCTTCTGTACTATCTTCGAAATTAGTACACTTTTCTGGTTCTTAAGATCAGAATGGTCAGATGGTTTTTAAGTAATGAGATTTGTGGTGAATATGTTACGCAGGTTATCGTCGGCAGCATCTTGAAGGAGGAGAGTACTGGTGAATGGGAGACGAAATGCTGTTTACTGCTATGGCTTTCCATCCTGGTGTTGATACCGTTTGACTTGGCCTCAGTCGATACATCTCTCGCGGATTCAAGAGCAACCGATGCCAGGCCTACTGCCGACGATGAGCCTCCTCCTTTGGTGCAAAAAATGATTCAAATATGCACTGCTCATCTGGAAAATCCTGGGCCGACAAGGGAGATGGCTGGTGTCCTCTTGTCACGCTTGTTAACCAGACCTGACATGCGCGGTGCTTTGAGACGGTATGGTTTTTTACTGGGTTTGGGAATATGGTACTCATATTTAGTAGTATCAAAAGATCTTGTTTGCCTTGATCTTCATTGCCTCGCCAATAACTGTAATTTTCTCAGTGGTTGTGAGTTTTTTTGTAGGTATATTTGTAATGTGCATTGTAACCTTACACGCATCTTCTGTTACTTCTGCAGGTTTATGACATGGGCGCATGATTCACTGGCTGCACCACTGGATGGCATGACGGGCGTTTTCTTAGTCCCTGGTGTGATTATGGCTATTGCTGCCATATTCAAGGTTGGCATTTTAGTGATACCTTTTTCTGCTACATGGATGTCAAAAAGTTTCACAGGATTTTGAATTTATAACACACAGCTATTATGCTAGAATATCTCTAGTGGGGTTGTCTGTACATTTCATATGGTTGTTGTTACTTAACAGATCGAAATATTGAAAATAGTTGAAAATGGTTGCAAGGTTGGAGGCCGTGACATATTGCTAGTTGTTGCTCCATCTGCATGGGAAGAAGCTTCTAAGCTAGCCAGGTCTCAAGCAGCCATCCGTAGTCCTCTACTTCGAAAGCTACTGGTGAAATTGATTCAACGCATCGGGAACACATATCTCCCTCCTCGAGTTGCCTCCTGGCGTTACATGGTACTTCCTGTGGACTGTTGTTGCTATTTACCATATCCACTATCTATTAAAGAATAATACTTTGCTTTCTTGTTAAGGGCTATGATGCAATAAACGACAGTGTAAGTCTCCCATTTTCTCATCAGAATGATCTCATTGTAGTTTTTAGTATGTTGAAGTTTGTTGTGCTTATTTTTCTGTGGCATTGGCAGCGAGGAAGTCGGTCTCTCATCCAGAATCTGACCGCTGTTAGTGAGGATATTCATATTGATATTGTGCATTCTAAAGATGATAAAAGCGTAGCTCCCGGAGGCCTTGGCAGTTCAGGTGTTGACACCGAAGTCTCAGAGGATGACATTGAAATCCCAGAAATCATGGAGGAAGTGATCGAGATTCTCTTGGCAGGTCTTCGAGACAAAGTAAGCTGGCAGCATAATCCCTGGCTTTTATGATCAGATTCTAGGTTGTCAAGTCAAGACATCATTTCAAACAAATTGCGCCCTCTGTTTTTTTCGCTGTAGAGTTAGGGGCCGGGGGGTTCTAAAAAGTGCAACTAGAATTATCATCCATTTTTTGGATCAGAGCCAACTTAGAATGTGTATCTTAAATATGTATCGGTAACTTGTTATAACTTCAGAGGCTGCACATAATAGCTACAATCCTAATTTGGGTTGTAAGGTAGTTCAATGAATTCCAATGCTTCTCTTTCAGGATACTGTGGTGCGGTGGTCCGCTGCCAAAGGTGTGGGACGAGTAACGGGTCGGCTAACTCTTTCGTTTGCTGATGATGTGGTGGCTTCAGTTCTCGATCTATTTGATGCTACTGAGGTAAAGTTATTGAAATTTTAAGGTGCTCAAGACAAAAAGCATACTGTGCTTAAATAGTTGTATTGAGGATTGTCATTAAGACGATGTAGTGTATATATCTCCTTTCTGTGCAGCAAAGCCTACCGTTTCCATTTCAGAGAACATAACTCAACAACGTAGAAGAGTTTTTGCAATGCACAGGGAGATGGAGCATGGCATGGGGGATGTCTGGCCCTCGCTGAGCTGACTCGCAGGGGTCTTCTGTTGCCTGAGCGCTTGCCTGCAGTATGTCCTGTAATTGTGAAGGTAAGAGCCTCAGGACTACAAGCATGGGATTAATACCTGACTTTGTAGTTCACGGGTTGTACTAGAAAATGCAAGCGTGTAGAGTCACTTACAGCAGATGTAATAGTCTTCCTCATTCATGTTGACTTTTATTGTTTTGTTATCAGGCTCTCCACTACGACGTGCGAAGGGGGCCTCACAGCGTTGGATCCCATGTTCGAGATGCAGCGGCATATGTCTGCTGGGCATTCGTGAGAGCATATTCTCCCACGATTATGAACCCCCATTTTGAAGTTTTGGCTCCTGCTCTTCTCGCCACCGCTTGCTACGATCGCGAGGTCTCTTCTCTACTCTGATATCCCTCCTCTGCAACTTGAGCAGGTGTTCTGTGTGCTACATGTCTTCCTGCCCATTTCATCGATTACACTTGCTCTGATCATGTTCTCACAACATAATATGGCAACAGGTGAACTGCAGGAGAGCAGCAGCATCAGCTTTTCAGGAAGGAGTTGGAAGGCAAGGAGACTTCTTGCACGGCATCGATATAGTCAATGCAGCAGATTATTTTTCTCTCGGTTCACGGGGCAATTCTTATCGAACTGTGGGACCCTTTATAGCCCAATTTGATGAATACCGACCACATTTAATTGAGGATCTCATCGGCACAAAGATTCGTCATTGGGTAGGACTTCTGGACTTCTTTTCTAGCATACACGAATTACCGAGCCCATTTGGAAGGATGGTTGTTGTCCATATTGTCCCTGGTCTTTTCCTTGATTGTGCTTTGCTCCCTCAGCTTCTTAGTGATTTTGCTTGTTGATGTAGTTTCTTGTATTTCAGTTTAATAGGGATGGTCTATCTTTTGCATACATGTGCACCATCCCTTGTTCTTGCAGTAACAGTACTGTATCTCACTTTGTTCAAATTTTATGTCGCATTTTTAGTGACTTGATTTATTTTTTGTAATTTGGCTTTGTTTTAGGATAGGTCACTTCGTGAATTAGCAGCAGAGGCTCTTGCAGCCCTCGTGAAGTATGATCCGGAATACTTTGAGGCGACTGTGTTGGGTATACTTCTGCCCTCCACTCTCTCACCAGAGCTCAGTCTCCGTCATGGTGCTGCACTAGCAGCCGCAGAAGTGATTCGAGCTCTTCACGATTGCGGACATCAATTAACGCCAGGTGAGGGACTTGGGAACTGGGGAGTAGAAATCGTTATCAATCTCTCCTGCTTAAAATCTCTATCACTTTGAAAGTTTCACTGGGCCGCTTTAGCTGGCCGAGGTCAAAGGTCAAGTAATGGACCCGATTCGTTTCATTCTACATGGGATGGATAAACAAATATCGAAACAGGGTGGCAAAAGGAAACAAATTTTCGAAATTCGTCATTTTGGGCGTATTTGCCCGGTTTTTGTTGTGCTTCTCGTGGTACAACGAGAGTTTATCTCGAACCTAGGCAGCGAGAGTGCATGTCTTAGGGTATGTAGATTTGGAAATGTGATGTTTATCGGTTCCAAATCTGAGATGTCTTGCAACAGAAAGAGAGAAGGCTATTGCGGGCGCGGTACCCGCAATTGAGAAGGCCCGTCTGTACAGGGGGAAAGGTGGGGAGATTATGCGGTCTGCTGTTTCTCGGTTGATTGAAGTTACTGCCAAAGTTCGAGTGCGTCTATCTGTGAAGAGTCAAAAGACATTGCATGATTCACTCGATGAGAATCTGAAGCACCCTAATGGTGATATTCAGGTGAGTTTTGTACGTACACATAGGCCGTTGGTTGTGATGTGCCAAAGGATGAAGGATACGCTAGGTTTTTCGTGAGTTTATTGAAATTATCTGTAGGACCATTTGCTTGATCGCTTCTGAGTATGTTTAAGAAACTTAACCTTGAACCATTGCAAAGGTCTAAAATTTTCTTTACAATGTGTAGGCAGCCGCTGTGGCAGCTTTGAGACCGTTTTTCCGCAGCTACTTGCTGCCCGCAAGTGAGACTACAGTGGCACGCTCTACTGGAAAGTATGTAAAAATACTCAAAACTGATCCAAATCCTTCTGCCAAAAGGGGTGCTGCGCTTGCCTTCAGTGCCCTACCCGGTGAGCTCCTGGCGCCTATGTGGAAGGATGTTCTGGATGCGCTTTGCGCAGCTACTATCCCTGAGGTGAGTTATTTTACTGTCTTTCGTTGCCTAATGTTGGAATTCGATAACTATGGATTTTGTGTATCCATAGCTTCTTTGCAATGGCAATCTTCAACACTTGGATTTATTGGTGATGGGTGTCCTTGATAGGACGTGTTATACTCTTGTCATGAATTTTGTAAAATACTGAAAAACCAACAATGTTTGAAATTGCAGGAGAGGCTGGAGGATCAGGATGCCGAAACGCGTGTCAATTCTGTGCGTGGTTTGACTGCTGTCTGTGAGATCCTGTACGGTGGTCCTGCCGAGTGTTTATCGAGGTTGAGATCTCCTCTTAGTGCTCCCGTTCCACACAAGCTTGTGGGACCAGTAGTTAGAGAGCAAGTGATGGATGTGTTGCTCGCGGCGTTGGATGATTATGCCATCGATAACAGAGGGGACGTCGGATCGTGGGTACGGGAAGCTGCGATGGATGCTTTGAAACGGTGCTCATTCCTTCTTTGTTTAGAAACCAATGGGGAGTGGACTAAAGTAGAACCGGAACGCTCTCCCGGAGACACCGAACGGTCTGAACTCTCTCCCGGAGACACCGAACGGTCTGAATACTCTCCAGGAGAGACTGAAGCAATTGGATTGAACGAAACCAGCGAATTTTCGACGAGGTCTAGGCCTTTCTTTGACGAGGAGATCGCTGTGAAAGTGGTCGGAGGTTTGGCTAAGCAGGCAGTGGAGAAGATCGATCGCGTCAGGGATGTGGCTGGACGCACATTGCAGCAGCTGCTGCATAGCGATCAACCAAGCATTGACCGGATTCCTCACAGGAGGGCACTGAAGCAGATCGTCATCAATGATGCCAACCTGAATTGGGCAGTGAGTATCGTGACCTTTTTTTGAGTTGTACAATCTACACCACATTATGAAACTGTGTTTGTTCATTATGTCCTGATATCTGTTCAAAAAAACCATTTCACCTCTCTGGTATTTTTGCAGGCTCCCGGCATTTCCTTCCCTCGGCTTGTGCAATTTCTCAAGTTTCCTGAGTATCGACCCTATCTTCTATCTGGAGTCGTCATTTCTGTTGGAGGCCTAGCAGACTCACTAGGAAAAATATCTTCTCAGGCGCTTTTTGAGTTTCTTCAAGGGTTGCCGCCCACTGGAAGTGGCATTGCGGCTTTGGCCGATTCCAGCTCTACATGGATTGGTGGACAAATGATAGAGCTCTTGAAGAAAAACCGAGGCTTTGACCGTGTGATAGTACCAGCGTTAAAGGTACAAATCGTGTTTCAGTGCGTGGATCCTTGTCTGCATTCGATCGATGCATCTTAAGAATGATGAATTGGGTGGTATACTTTCAGAGTTTTTACGACAAGAATTCGTTCTAACTGATCATGTGGTTGTTTGCTGCAGACGCTGGATATTCTATTCTGCAAAGGAGTATTCTCACATACAAGGGTGAGCTTAGACTCGTCCTCACATCATTGCTCATTCGTGTGCAAACTGATCTTCCTGAGTGGCACAATATGCACCTGATTGCTAACAACCTCAAGCGCTACAGTTCTTAAAACTACTATCTCAGTAGCAGCTTGTAGTAAATTTACAGAAGTTACCGAATCTGAAATTTAAAAAATAATGTAACTCCTTGAGCACTCCCTTGTAATGCAGCCTTGCGATGACAAGTTTGCGACAGAGATTTTGGATTACATCAAAAGTGATCTACGAGGCTGCAGAGACGTGGCGAAGTTGTTGGCGGCTAGTAATGTGCTCAGCCACTTTGCTCTGTGGCCTGAACCGGCCCGAAGCCACGCACTTGGACAGCTTCTCGTTCTTCTGGGCTACCGATATCCCAGGGTACGTCTTAATTTTCACACATTTACGTACTCTCCATTGATGTGATATGAGTTTGGGTAACATTGGTGTGTGCGGTGTGTTCCAGGTCCGAAAGGTTTGTGCGGAGCAGGTATATTTGTTGTTGATCCAACGGGGTGATCAAATCCTGGGAGCTAACGCTGTGGAAACGGGGTTGGAACTCATCGGCGAGACTTCCTGGGACGGACCGATCGAGGGCATCCGGGAGAAGAGGAACCAGCTGTTTGACCTGTTCAATCTGGAGAAGCCTGCAGCTGTCGACGTCCACATTCGTCCAGCCGATGCGCCTGGCCGAAAGAAGGTGACCAGGGATGAGAACCAGTCTTATGCCGCGCTCTTATGTGCTGAGGAGCAATACTAAATCATCAAGAATGTGACCCACTGTTGGTCCAACTACGTACGCTGAAAATGCTTGTCACAGACCTGTTGACAAGAAAATTCGCAGGTTTTGGTCCCAGAAACTTTCAGATTTCTGGTCCCAGGAACTCTCAGCTTATGGGTCCAGGGACTCAGATTATGAAGGCACATCTGAGTTTCAGGTGTTATATCATAGCTTTATTATTTGAGACTGAAAGCAGAGCCGCGGAGGTTGAGTAGGGTGCAAGCTGTGGGATCGATACTTGTAAGTAAATTTACCCACTCGTTGAGTTTTTATATTCAGAATTTACCTCACCAGAAGTTGGGCTTTCAAGTGCTGATACTTCAGGTGGGTTGCCTTTTGCTTTCATGTGTTTGTTAGCAATGTCAGCCCGGCCGTTGACGATGATCAGCACCAGCCGAGTCACATGTTTACTTCGTCTCAATCCAGCGAGTGAGACGATAGATGTAAAAAACTGGGTTTGCTTGTAAATATGTTTGAAATTGGGTACGGGGGGAAGGTGATCATAAATTCCACATTGAAGCCTTACACCCCCTTGCAAGGAGAAGGACGTACCCTAATAATCGTCACATGTTGGTCTCACATTACGGCAAAAGCAGACTCTTTCGAAAGCACTTCAGTTGTCGAATACGACCATATTCAACTAAGAGATATCTCATTGTAGGTAAGCAACAAAGCGGACGATCAGTGAAGTTAACCGAATCCATCTGCTAGGAGCATCTCCACCCCTAGCGGGGAAACTCCCACGCTAGGGGGAGATTTAGGCATGGGCCGAGGGAGACAGAGGAGTTATCCTCCCCGCACCCGCAGCCAGCTGCAGCTGGCCGGCAGCTACACTAAAATTGAGAATTAGTGTTACACTATATTTAATGTAATAACCTCGATTGACCTTACTACTCTAATTGTGTATTTGTTGGAATTTAGTGTAACTCTCATTAATGAGCTGACTGTTGATGAGCCGCCTGTTTAACTGGTTGTTTATTATTTTTTGGTGACATGATTTCTTCGATTTTTAGTAATTTCTTGAATCACATGATCTTTATCAATGTTTGTCAATTTTTGTCAACTTTGTAATATTTTCTAATTCTTAATTTTCTAAACATTATTTTGCCATTACACTATATGTAAAGCTAGTTAAATCCCAAAGTTACAATTCTCTGTATTTAGTGTTCATGTTGGCATTTAGTGTTGTAACACTATATCTCAAGTTGACATTTAGTGTTAGAGTTTGTAATTAGTGTTGCGAACACTAATTCTCAATTTTAGTGTAGTGGGCAGCTGGCGGGCAGCTCTAAGATTTTTTTTAATTTTTTTTAATTTTTTTTTTAAATTTAAAAAAAATAATTTTATCCCAATGTTTTCTTTTGTTTTTTTTAAAAGAAATCGAAATATTTTTTATTAAATATCTTTTTAAAAATCAAAATAAAAATAAATTCCGACCACGCCACTCCTGGCATGCCACATGGCATGTGGGGAGTGGGGGGCCAAAACTGCAAACCCCGGGGGAACTGGGTGCTGAACCCGAGTTCCCTATTCAGGGCACGGGACAACTTCAAATCCCTGCACCGATGCCCCATTTTGGGGCATGCGGTGTAGGCACTCAACCACCCCGCACTGCCAGTTTGGCGGTTTGCGGTGCGGGGTGGAGATGCTCTAAGTCCTGTGACGGAGCCTCGCACCTCATGTCAAGAGAACTAGATAATGTATGAAATGATCCAAGACTTGGATGTCGACACAATCTCAATACGTGTCTGCCCGTTCTCATGGCTCTATGAACTCTGAATGCAAAACTCTGACACAAATCCTGGCCGTTGGTACAATTTCAATGCAAGCAGTGGCATTTCGCATGTGTGGCGATACCATAACACTTCTGTAGAGTTGCAATTTCTTTGATTACCAAGGCACATTTTATAGCTTGCAGATCGCTACTGCTTCGTCAAGTGCTTAATTGATGATTCCAAGGGTCTTGATCACAGACTTTCTTAGAGCTCCAGGAACATGAAACCGTCCATGTCATAGTCCAACTCATGGACGATGCTGTGAGGAATAGGCTTGCAAACCATTAAAGACAGACTTCTAAACTGAAAAGGCACGAGGATTTTAAATCCGCAACTCGACAGATAATTCCACTTCTCTGGGTTAAGAAATTTATGCTAGGTACAACTCTCTCGTCTCAGGACGCAGCATACAACTCACGTTCAATCAATCAAATGCCATTGCAGTCAACTTGGTTCCCAGGACGTGGCCATTCTGAGCATCCACAAGTATCCAGCACCAGGTCTCCCTCAGACTCATTCCAACGGATTGCGACCAACTACTACATCCTCAAGAGCTCCCAAGATGTGCCAAAGACACGGCAACCAAAGGCAAGGGGAAGCCACAGGGAGTCTCCAGAGCCTAGAATACGAAGGCGCGGCACAAAATGGAGGGAGAAGAGAAGAGAAGCTCTGTGCAGGGGAGCCAACTAACCCTAAATGAGTAGGATGCCGTGGTCCCGCAGGCTGTCGACGAACGCCTTGATCTTGCCGTGGTAGCGCTCGCCCTTCTTGAGCTCGTACGTGACGGCGGGGATGTCCTTGACCTTGAGGCGGGACGCCAGGATCTCTGCGATGCGCGCGGCCGCCGCAACGTCGCCCGTGACGGGCAGGTGGTCGCGGAGGTCCTTCTCCTGCGACGTGGCCGCCACCACCGTGTGGCTGGTGGGCTTGTGCACCACCATGGCGCGCACGTACTTGTTGGAGAAGTGCAGCTTGAGCTCATACGGCTTCAGGTACTTGGTCATCCTCGACACAGACCCCATCTTCTCCGCCCCCGCGCTCAACCCTACTTTGCTGCCTGTCCGCTGCGCCAGCCAATTCCTGCCAACTGATCGCAGAGCCCACGTCCCACCCTCATTTCTCTCACAACAACCACCTCTCCCAAAACCCTTCACTTAGAAGAGAAAGTCTTACAAACCTCCCAGATTCTGATATTGGTTTGTGTGGAACGCCCATCCGGAACCGTATACAGTACACACCTCGTCATCGAAATCGAGGACTGGCTGGGGCCAATCATTGCCGTCGATCTCATTTGAGATGATCCTCGCCCTTGAATTCGAACACCAGGGTATATGCCTCGCGACCAGCCAACCTCGAAATCGAGGATTGGCTGGGAGAAGATCTAATCGTCAATCTGGCTGGGAGATCGACGGCCATCGATGGCTGCCTGAAGAAGATCCTATCCCTTGGCCGGTAGGCCAAATAGCCACCTGCGCCCGAAGGGCGCTTAGGGTTGATGAATCAATTGTTTAATGGTCTCATACCTTAATATGGGTTCACTCATTTCCTTGGGGTATATTGCGTATATTTTAGTGTTTGAATTCAAGGGCGAGGATCATCTCAGATGAGATCGATGGCGATGATTGGCCACAGCCAATCCTCGATTTCGAGGCTGGCTAGTGACGAGGGGGTATATGCGATATATCCCAAGGAAATGAGTGAACCCATATTAAGGTAGGAGACCATTAAACAATTGATTCATCAACCCTAAGCGCCCTGCGGGCGTAGGTGGCTATTTGGCCTACCGGCAAAGGGACAGGACCTTGGCAGCTAAATCAACGGCCCACAATCGACACAGATTGAATCTTCTCCATCGAACGGCCAGATCTTCTCCCAGCCAGTACTCGATTTCGAGGCTAGCTGGTCGCGAGGGTATACACAAGCACATATTTTTAGAATCCATAAATGTATTCAAGTTTAGCAAGACAAGCACCTTTGGCTTGAAGATTCTTCAACTAACATCGTTCATTTGGAGGTCATATCAATATCTCAACCTTATCATGTTCAAATATGACACCGTACATGTAGAATTTTGTGGCCACGAGTAGGGGCGGTTATGTTGTTTAAGGGTTAAACCGCTTTATGTACAACAAGCCTTCATTTTAGGGTAGAGATGTGAAGTACATGTCTTATGTTTTATAATCTTTAAGACATGCCATGAAGTTGAAGGCCATGTTTCTGCCCCAAAATGAAGGCCAGTTGTATGTAATACAACCTAATGTTGCATGGTGGTTTTACAACAACCAAGGTTGTCCAAAATCAATTCTAGAAATTTTATCCAATGTGGGAAAATTTTGGATAGTAGAATAGACTATTTTGGGTGATAGTATGCTATATCACCATATTTAATTCATTTGAGGCCAAATATGGTGATTTTCTTAGTTTAGTTTTTTTTTAGTTTAACCTAAAGCTTTTGGGTTTAAAAGAACCTCATTATATTTAGAATTTTAATATTTTGTTCATGGATGACAACCTTCTTGTGGTGCTCTTGTATCTAGATGGAATTGAAAAATCAATCAAATGGTAGAAAATTTAAATTAGTTCTCCCATGTTGCATCTAAAATTAGTTGTAACAATCATATGAAATTTCCTAGGCACATGTAAACTACCTAATGTAGTGAGTCAATCCTTCTTTTTACAATTGATATGCACTTTGGCTCCTTCTTGAAAGTTTATAATCGTTTGTTAACATTTAACGTTTCATCCTTGTGGATTTTGATATAGGCACCAAGAATTGTTTCCTAACATTTTGGTTGATAGAATGTTTGAAGAACCATTTTTCCCTTCAATTGATATCATACTACAATGAAATATATCAATTCAAGTCTATCAGTTTTAGTGAAAGAAGCCCATAGGCATTTGACAGTGAAAAATTAACAATGTCAATTCTACTATCCAAAATTATTTGTCATTATGACAAGTTCAAAATTATTGCCTAATGACAAATAATTTTGGATTTTGTCATTTCAAATAATTTTGGATTTTCCAATGTATTGCCTAATGACAAGTTCTATATAATAGAATTTTCATTGAAGGTATCCAACTTTAAAAGCAATGCTCCCAAACACATGAGCGTTGATTTCTCAATTAACCCTTTACGCCATAGAAGCCCAAAAAGGGCCTCGGCAACACTATCTCCACGAATCCCACGGCATTAAAGGGTTAACATAGCATGCATATAGATCATGCAAAACAACATCTGCACATCGGGTACATTTCATCACAACCCCACTTCAGAGAAAGTAATGTAGCTCGTTAGTGCTTGCATCAATTTTGGTGGCGCCTGTCCCAGCAGGTGCTCCACCTCTAAATTTTGCCCAAACGACCCAAAAATGGACAATAGGTCTTAAAGGGTTACCCTGTTCACCCCCGGTTCGCTATTAGTGACTACGTCACTATGTCAACTCGGAGTATGTGAGGGTTGTTTCCACGGATTCTTCCACAAATTGTTCACCAAGAAAAGCAGTCCAGACAAAAGCAATTGTGTGAAGATCTAACGCTGAGGAATAATCCCAAAATAAACACATAATATCAAAATTGGACTCTCCCTGTCTATACAACTCCCTGGTGACAAAAAGTTGGCAAGGCGAGATAACTGCAGGAATGACATCAAGAGAACACAGTTGAAGGATGTGAGAGATGGTCACTCATGAGTCGTCGTCTGTGTTGCAGGTCTGGAGCGGTGACGCCCGCGGTGCATGTGACGCTCGCAGTACTTCTTCTCCGGGACGGTTTCACGCGCGCACCGCCACTTCTTCCCGTCAGTTCGCCGGCACCGGCCTGGCTCCGCGACCGTGCTACTCGCCAGGTGAGGTGCACCAGAGACACCTGCGAACAACCCAGACCAAAAGCGTCAACAACCTGATCATGTATCCAGATATATGCTTTTCAAAGCTGTACTATGTGCCTAAGTGAAGTGCACTACCTGATCCATCTGCAAATAATCGAGATCATGTCAGAGACCTGATCATGTCCCGATAGGTGATCATTCAAAGCCAACAGCAACATCCAAACAACCTGATCACGTAGCCAGATAGGTGACATTCAAACTAGCTCTAGAGAGGAAGTGCTCCGGCTGCGAGAGAGCGTTGTGGTTTTGTGGCTCACCGTGAGGGGCCGGGATGCAGCTGTTGCGGATTGGGTCCATGATCTCATTGGGGATGCTGACGAGTCGCACTCCGGCGACCATGTATTTGAAGATGAGCGCTTGGTGCTCGAATTCCTGCCACTGATCGGGCGTGAAGGGAGAGCGCGCGCGGAGCTGGTAGTTGGGTGCCACGCTTGAGAGACCGCCAGCTGCAAGAGCAGAACACGTGATCAGCGAACAGTTGGTAACAGCATTGCAGGCTAGATGTTTGCGAAGTTGCATCCGTTACGTACCTGTGAGGATCATGCTATGATCTGATGATGCGGCCGACGACTCCGCGTGGAACAAGGTCTGCTGTCGTCGTTGCACGTGGTGGAAATCCTCGAGCAAGAGCTGCAAGAGCAGCAACGGCTGCGGCGTCCTGACGGCGCCATCCAGGAGCTCCACCGTGAGGCGTTCGCACGCCTGTCTGTAGACATCAACCAGAGGCGGGTCGGCGTACTTGCGTTTATTCTTGCACTTCTCCGAGAGCGTCGGGTGGCGGAGCCGCTCTAGCGTCGTCTCGAACGTCACGGCGCCCCACACGTTCTTCGCCTGCTCGGCGTCGATCGCCATGCCCAGGGAGCTTCTCCAAGCCTCCACCGCGCGCTGGAACTCGCGGCTGCCGTACCCGACGTCACCGCCGACCTGCACCAACGCCTTGCACCGCTTCTGCACCTGCGTGAGCTCCTCGGTCAAAAACTCCATCAGGTCGGCGCTCGTCTCGCGGTACGCGCCGTCCGTCATCTCGAAGAGGATTTTGAAGCAGGAGTTGAACAGCGGGCTCTCATAGTACCCCGTCGACGCCACCTCCACTAGCCTTTTCCGCGCCGTCACGCGGCCCCCCGACACCTGCGCCTGCATCGCCAGCGTCTTTCGCTCCTCATCGAACAAGGGCTGCTGCTGCTGCTGCGACGTGATGGCGTCGGACTTGCCTCTCTTGAACGCGAGCCTCTCCAGAATCGCTCTCTCCGCGTCATCGAGCTGCTGCTGCTGCAGCGAGTCGTGATCCGATCCCGAGCAAGTCTCGTCGATGATGTTGTCTGTCTCCCGATCGTTCTCCGTCGTCTCCACGTCCTGCAAATCTACCTCTACATGGTGCGCCATTCCGCGCCTGCAGCTCACAACCAAGCTAATCACAGGACTCCTCGCATCTCAAACACCACAAGGAGCTCGGCCCAATGACCCCATCAAATCCCTCTCCCTCAGACCAGAACAAAACTCTAGATCTCAAGCTCTTAAACCCTAAACCCTACAGGTTTCCCCCAACAGGTTTCCCCCAAACCCGCAAGGAAAACGACGCTTTCGCCACAACCTGTCGCTAACAAATATGTCTAACATCCAAGAATACCCTTCAATAAACGTTCGGAAGCCATCGCCATCAATAAGCTCCAGAGCAGTGGCGTCAACAACCACTACTTCATGATCAGAGACTGTATGATCAACGCATCGAAACCAAACCTCACTGCTTGATGATGAGCTCTGGCAACTGCTCATGTGAGTTCAAGTCCACGCTCAGTTGCCTGAAAAGGAAGGGAATGCCGTCATTCCGAGATTGTGTCGCACCGATGACATAGGATTCCTACTGCCTATTCCAGGTATTCCGTTATGCCGCGTACGAAAATCGCCGCAAATACTTAGTGGCCGTTAAATGATCATGCGTAATGTTGACTTGGATCCAAGTGCGGCAAATTACGTACGTGCATGTTCGCGGATTGATGGGAGAATTATGACAGCGTTTTGACTCACATGACTTTAATCATGAGCGAAATCATGACAAAATCAGCAACCAACACATTGAATTTGCTGTACAAAGATACAACACATGCCGATACATTCCAGTGATGCATCAGTGAGTGACTTAGCTGCCAATTCATGTCTACTGGGCCACACAGATAAGTGGAATGTATTTCTTGTAATGAGCCTGCTTTCACAAGATTTTGAGCGCCTTCTCCGGGAGCAACCTCATAGAGCCCATTCGGGCAGAGGACACTCATAAGCCCAATTGGTGCCCGAGTAGCGGATGCAATGGAGCCATAGTCCATCGTCGTCACCAACGTACCTGCAACCATCATTTGGCTGTCAAGCTCTCCATAAGAACTCAAGAGGATAGTATTCATAGAGTACTCTTTCGTCCCTCTGAATGACAGCTAGAACTACTTCGACTCAAGTTCAGAGTCCACCGAGGTCTTCCATTGACTGAATCGAAGGGCAAGTCCACCAAGCTCTTCTATTGATCTAATAATTATGTAGTAAAAAGAGGGGGTATTCTCTTGAAACTTTGGGTGACTTTACAAATACCTCTAATAGCACCTCTAACCAGCTTCTCAAGTAATGGGTACGGATGAAACTCACCCGGAGGGCTCCAACTTTGGGCAGTGAGTGCATAGAGGATCGACCACAAAGTTCGTATTGGTGCTGTCCGAACCGTCCTGTGAATGAGCCTCCATGCGCGGTAGACAAACTGGACCGGATTCCTTAGAATCTACAGCAGTTGAGTCTGACACATTGCACCGTATCTTTTCCACGGCTAAACTCGTTGTGCAGTCACTCTTGACAACCTTTCCATGTTGCTCTCGTCCTTTACCACAAACATTGCCCTGTGTGATGTTCGTTGCATCGTTAAAGGTCCTCTCCACAGATCCAGAAGACAGAGAAGTCTCTTTCACTCCTGATGAGGTATACGGGAGTTTAGCTGCTCTATCCGCGGTTGTATCACTCTTTGACCGCTTAGCGACGTTAGAGTGGAGGTAAAGGGCATCATTTGCTATCGGGAAGCCCAAGTGTTGTAAATGCACACGAATCTGCGAAAATTGCCCCATGCCGATTACTTTAGACAAGCTGTTGACAAAAAATGAGACTAGAGTAAATGCCACTTGATCGGGACAGAATACTGAGAGTACAAAAACTCCTAGTATCAAATAGCTGCCAGAGTAGCGGTAACAAGCTCAAAACGATAAGCGCGCTGCGGTGATTTCTCACTTGTAACCTATGACTGAAATCCAGCAAATCCTCAGAGAATCTCACCTGATGCGTGCGGCCTGTTTGTGGCATGCAACGTACAATGCTGTCAACACCGTTGGTACTCAATCTCTGGAACCTAGTGCACGATTCCTTGCCCTTCGTATCATTCCCTGGAGCTTTTCGTGAAGCTTTTAGAAGCGTTGACTCCATTTCAGCAACAATCTCTTCCGCAGGAGCTCGAACCTGGAAACAGTCACACAATACTATTTAGAGAACTTCGATTCACGGCAGACGGGGCCAGCAAATCGCAGACAAAATGCGCGGATAGGAAAGATATCCCGCTGTATATACAAATCTAGGCGTGCTGAGGCATACACAGAGGACAGATGCTTTACTTCCACAGAACTCCTGCCTTCACGGGGATCATAGAGCACTGCCGCATTCAACTCCATCTGCACAATACAAGTCCTCAAAGCTGCTAACATGTGCATAATAGCTGGATTTTAATTAAACCATTCATGTGATTTTTTCTAACACAAAAGTTAACGAAGGAGAATAAGCATACAGGGGGGGGGGGCAAAATATACCTCCTCTGCTGGGAAAACGCCCTTCACCTTGGCCACATATTGCTTCTGAACCACTCCAGCCTCAATCTGTCGAATTCAAACACTGTTAATCACATACAAAAAGAAAGGCCACAATAGACTAGAACCCAGAAAACAAAGATGCCCAAGTCAAAAAGCACAAAATGAAATGGAAACATCCAGAAAGAAACACGGAAAATGTTGCGCTACCTCTTGTCGGAAAAAGTCCGCTTTGCGAGAATTTCGTGCCAAGATGAGCAGCCCTGAAACTAATCGATCCAAACGGTGGACAGCTATTATCCAATTTCAGAAGTCAAAGAGCTTCATCACAGTCATTTTAAAGGTAAATTACTTGACTAAAAAAATGTAAGAAACAACAAAATCGCAGCTCTTGTACGAAGACAGAAGAAAACATAGCGCTAACATAACATAACATATGATTAAAGTCTAGTGAAGACCGGGTGATGGGATACGAAAAAGTTGCCCAGTCTTATACTCCGCTTCCAAAATGCTCATCACTGTATTCTTGCGATACTGTCCACATGGGTGCACCTGTGCAGAGTAGAAAACACCTGTGGCGTTCAGTCCACAATCCAAGATTCTGACCTTTAAAGCCCACACGACCATTGATTCCTTTCAGTTGCTCCTGAATCCATAATTCAAATTCCTAGCCTAAAAAATGCGGGATATTTCAGTACAAACGATTTTATGCATCTTAAACACGGCCATGCTGAGCTAGAAAGAAAATGCAAGCACTCTTACAGGAACTGAAGCTGGCTTGCAGACCGTAATGACATCCGGTCCTTCGTCTAAGACCGTCACTGCTCCAGCTAATACAGGTGGTTCATGCCTGCTCAATCAGAAAACGTCAATTTCAGTCATTTGCAGGCAAAGTTGCTGCCAGAAACGACCCAGAGATACATCGATCTAAAAGTTGTGAATGCTGAAGACAAGTGGAGCGTGTATCAACCTGTGGACAAAGTGACTCATTGTTTCCGAGTCACGGACTACGTATGAAGGAGCCACTACCTTTCCTTCCACTCGGATGCGACCAAGCTTAACTGCTTCCTCCTGCGTAGTATCAAAAGGTATGACCCTCAAAAAAATGAAGTAAAAGTCTCGTTACTACAATATTGCGAAAGTTAGTAGTCGCACATAGTATTCACGAGGACGCTGGCGGAACTCTTCTGCGAAAAGATCCACCACAGTCTTGCCTGCCCATCGTCTCTTCACCTGCAACCAGCCAAGTGCATCTCAGAGACTTGCAGGGATACTAAACACCTCGAGGCTTGGAGAATCTGCCTCCATGAAAAATGACAAGTTTCCAGAAGGAATCAAAGGTTTGGAAACGTACATGAGCCAGAAATTCAAAGAAGTAGGGGCGTACCATCCGAGTTCCTGTGCCCACATGAATGCGCCCACTTCTCATGGTCACAAACGCCTCAAGGACTTGCATTGTTTAATCCTTCAGCAAAGACAACAACTCTCCCTAGTATCCTTCAAACGATTAAACTAAAGACCTATCCAACCAAATCACTTGCATTGGAGTGTACCGCATTATCTCACCACGATGAACAAATCAAGGACACCATGGATGGAGCCAATACCATGAACGATAACATAGTCGTCCGGATGCGCAGGAGTTGAGGGAGTTTCCCAAGTGATGTTCAAGTCTGCGGCAACCTGAGCCTCCACCTCGCCCTCCACCTCACTAGTCGCCATGGCACACAATGTAGCCACTCACGAAATGCTCTTGCCGGTGACAATGCAGAAGGCAACCACTACATGGCTATCCTCATAGAGACTCTATCTTGAACAAAATTGACTTCAGTCCGATCAACTTGCTCCTCCTACTTCACTTCCTGAACAATGATCTCCGCCTTCATCCTCAACCTGGGAAATGCTTCATAACCAGTTCCGTAAGACGACCACCATCCACAATGCATCATTCTAGCATCATCAAAAGACACATAAAGCAGCTTAAACCCTAAACCCTAATCCTCACGCTCGCTAAATCAACCGCATCAACACCGTGACCTTTCAAACATGAAACAGGCAAGGCTCCAGCAGCGTGAATTTGACATGTCGGTTGCATTGCCACACCAGAAAACGTCCTTTGAGCTGGATTAGGAGATCGTTTTCACAGGAAAATTCGTCAGAGATAGAATTGTCATGGAGAGTGCTATGGGGTCGTTTACCTGCGGGTTTGGAGCTCGAGCTGCGGAGGAATTGCGTCGACTGCGAGGCTGTGGACTGCATCGACATGTGCTCTCTGTCTCTGTAACCCTAATTCTGGGACCTCAATGCCTCGGAGACGACGACTCAATTCCGTCACTACACTCAAAACCGTCACAAGACTTAAAACCGACATTATATTCCAACCAAGATACGATTAACCCTTAAACGTCAGTCGGGAACCATATGTACAGGGACGTATTTTCCTCTGTAGGATACAAAAAAAGTACTAAAGTTCAACAAGACTTAGGGCTGCTTCACACCAAATCCAAGGTCAAGAGTCCGTCAGTTTCCACCAATGAGATTGCTTGAATGGCCAAAGTCCGGCCTCTCGGCTTTTGCACCAAAGGCCAAAGTCCAAAGGCCGTCGTCTTCCAATGTGCCTACATGGCAGTACTTTTGGAGAGTTTTGGCGCCAAGGCGATAGACTCTCGAGCAAAACTTGAGTCGCCGTTTTTAGAGCATCTCCACCCGGAGACAGAGAACCACAAAGTTGGAGTTTTGTGAGGTCAAAAAGTTGCACCCAACACCTCAAAACGGGGAAACTTTATAAAATTTTAGAAGTTTTGGTGCATGGCACACCAAAATCTCCTTGGATGGGGGGAGTGCACCATTTTTTTATGTTGGCAACACACCCATACCCTCGCGACACGTGGCGCCATGTCATTGATGGCGACACGTGGCGCCGTGTCATTGGTGGGGGGAGGTGAAAGGTGAAAGTGTTTTTTTGGGTTGAAAAAATTGGAGCTTGCGGTGGAGCTCTTATAACGCCAAACCCTAAATCACTCCTGGGGTGGAGTAGATTTTCCGACCTAGCGTGGAAAATTTCATGCCATGAGTGGAGATGCTCTTAGTCAACCCAAACTTCCTTCAAGAGTCCGTCGATTGTTTCAATAAAATAATCAAAATCAGACAAGATCTGGACTATTAGATGAAAGAAGCCGGATTTTTTGGCTGATTTATTTGGCTGATTTTTTTGTTTATTTTTTTTAACGTAATAATATGGGGTTTGGACTCTGGACTTGGGGTTTGGGGCTTCACACCACAGCCGCCCAAAGGCTTCAATATATACATTTTAATGTTATTTTTTATCCAAAAGTTTGGACTCTCGCCATAGTTGGGTAGAAATTTTGACGCACGGACTCTCGACTCGGCCTGGTGTGAAGTGGCCCTTTCACCTTTGGATTGAGAATTCTTCAACTAGCATCTTTGATTTGGAGGTCATTTCAATATCTCAACCTTATCATGTTCAAATACAACATTATTCATGTAGAATATTGTGGCTACTAGCGGCACCTTAAGATGTTTAAGGGTTAAGATCATGGGTTAGAGCATCTCTACATGGCATTGGGCCCCGACCAAAATGCCCGTTACAGCACGTTCCTGGCAGATGGTCTTCCTACCACAGACAATGAGCTCGCTATGTCCTTGCTCCGGGCTGGTGCCTAAACGCCATTTGGAGAGATTTTGCCGAGTCGACAGGATAATTTGCCACGGCTGCACTCACCAAGCATCCATTGATTGCATTCAACATGTTAGTTCGGGGGAGGCAATGCGAACTCAGCATGAAAGTAGACAAACAGGATGAAAACGAGGGACAGTTGGGAGTAGGAGACAATGACGAGGAGCGGGGACTGGAATTAGGGAACAATTTACAGCGTGCTTGGCGAGCACAACCCCGTATGGCAGTGTAGTAATCACATGGAGCACTCAGGGGTGGTTTACATTACGGACCAAGAACTCGTCCCATGCACCTCTAAAATTTGTGATTGGCCAATCGAGTTGATGGAGCCAATCACAGATTTTAGATGTGCATGGGACGAGTTCTTAGTCACTAGTGTAAATTGCCCCTCATAGTAGAGCAGAGACCGTAGTGGCAATTTCGGGTGGGCTGGCATCTCCACGGTGAAGATGCTCTTAGACACTTTGGGTGCAAAAATTGTTTTGGTTTGTTACTTTGCGATGGGGACAGTTTTTGGTGTAATGACAGTTTTAGTTATGCATTTCTTCAAGTATTGTCGTTGTCGTGGGTTGTTACCTTGGGGCCTAAGACAGTGCCTCAACCTAGCGGTCAGAGACATTGTGGAACAGTCATCAAATTAAAACTAATTAGATAAGAAAATAAAAACTATACCAAAATGAGTCTAAAATCTATGTGGTTAAAAGATTGAAAATCAATCTTGTAATCATACATGGCTTAAAATAACAATACATTTGTGTCATCTATAATTTTAATTATATTTGTAATCTTATATATTATGTGATTATAATATTTTACAGTACTAATTATATAAGAGTTACATGAAACTTCAAGCACTTTTCCATCCCAAAGACTACCTATGATTTTATGTAACTTTTTTAATTTAGTACCGTACCCTTGGGTTGCTTGTGGCACTATAGTGCCAAATCATTTTATCCAAAATAGGTGTTTTGCAAAAATGAACACTCATGGAAATTTGTTTTCTTTCCAAGAAAACATTAATCTTTTGAAAAAAAAATTAAAAAATTGGCATCTATTTCTAAGAATGGTTTTTGCCAAATTGACCCTCAAGTACGATATGTATTTATAAGTGGATATAGTTGTGTAAGTTTTAATATTATGAAGTGATTATTTCTTGAAATAGTATATGGAAGAGTTTGTAAATGGTGGACATATTTTGGTTTTTTAACGTTTCATTTGTTTGGATGAAAAAGTATTGTAATGGAAAATGGATTTCAATCATTCTATTGATTTGTGAATTTTTCCATGTGTTAAACGAGGCAAATCACAACCAACAAATGTTTTTGTCCCAAATGATGACATGGTACCACTTTATAGTGGTTTTGGCACCAAGGAGTTGTTCACGTAACAAATAATAGGTTTGGCCAATGTAAGCTCAATCATTGGTTGAAAGAACAACAACATTTTTAAAAGACTACTACAAAATTGCCCGTGTAAAGAGTAGAAAAATGAAGAAATGAGCTTTATTTTAAATTTCAACCTTAGGATTCTCATTCAGATTTACAAAATGACATGCCCATTATAAAAAGATTTGCACAAATTGAAAGATTGTAGTATTTGAAGTGAAGAATTTTTTTTCCTTTACTTTTTAGCGTTGCAAGAATCAATAAACCTTGACTTTATTTGGTATCAATCTTTTGCACTACCCAGTTCGATGTTTTATACCATCATGTTGAATATAATGTCAATTCCTTCTACAACAATATTTAAAGGTAGAGGACGGGTCTAGCATATTCAATAAAATTGTGCAATGAGCAAAGGTTCAAAAATTGCCAACACACATTATATTTCTTTGTAAACCAAATTAGTTATAGAATGGAAATGCAAACAATAAAAAGGAATGTTCATTTTTCATCTGGTAGTGGTAGAAATACCTACTCAAATTTTATAGAATCCCTAATTTTAATGTGGAATAGAAGAAGTATTTTTAGTGCCCAGCCTAACAATGTGTGAGAATGTTTGACTTAAACTTTAAAAAATTGATAAAAAAGACAAGAATTTTGGTGACAATCTCAAACAAAATGATATTAATATTTTGAATCAAAATTTTAAGGTCGTGTAAAATGAATTGGGTCTTCGTAGGTCCATCCTTTGAATCTTAACACCATAACCAACCAAAGCTCACATAAACTTTTACATTAGCCTCTCGCCCAATTTCAAGTGGAGTTGTCCAAGGTCCGCTCGACCAAACGGCCATAATGTGTGGTAGTCCTAAGGTACATTCTTAGAGGTGAGTAGGCATGCATCGAACCATGACTGGGCTCCACGTGGCGCTCCACAGGATTACATTCAAATGATGACATGGCACTCCTGGGGACTGCCACATGGTCCTCAATTTAGGTGAAAGGGTTTTAGGAAGTGGTCAAGAGGTTTATTTTTGGCTCATTTCTGGGCGGCTTCAGGGAGCGTTTCCAGTGATCAACATCCACCAGGAAGTTGCTTCAAAAACATAAAAACTTTAATGTGGGAAGGATGAGTGTACCTCTATCCATTTGACACCTTTATTCTTGACACCTCACAAACATTTTCTAAGAGCTTCTCACAAACATGAGCACAGTTCCCACCTTATTCTGCACAAAGGTATTCTGCGCATCAAACAGGGTATCTTTTGCAGCATATACTGTAGTTCATTACAATATATTCATGTGAGTTCAAGTTTCTATTACAATAACCCTTAAAAGCCAGAGCAGCCAAAAAGTGGCTTCTCGGATGACATTTTGAGGATGGTTACTACTGCTGGTCGTTTTTCATCCAATTCTTTTTGTGGATAGTTCATTGAATGAGTAAGTATGAGATGATGATGAAACTTGCCTCATTGAGGTAATCATGTTATATCTAAAGAAGAAAAAGTTTGTGACATGGATCTCAATGTAGTAAATTTCATAAACTTCTTGCTCTAGCTCTAAATCTGAATTTGACTCATTGAAATTATATTTATTGATTTTGAGTCCAACTAGTGAAATGAAGTTGATGAAGTCTAGTTTCCATTCCAATTTTAAAATTTGAATAAGTTGTTGCGATTTGAACTTTGGGCCTAGAAGCATGGTTGACCGATTTACTAATTTTAGCTGATCACGGAAGTTTCATTTCCACCACAAGTTTTGTCCTTACATTGTCCACCTTTGGTGAAAATTTCAAATTTTTTTAGCCTACTATGTACTAGATATTAATTTTCTTCACTTTTTCTTCAAAGAATCACAATAAATTCAAATTTTCACAAAAAATTGTGATTTTTGTGAAATAATCAAAACCTAGGATCTCATCTCTGAAAAATGAAATCAATAATGTTCCACTTACATTTAATGAAAAATTAGAGCACGTAGTAGTATGGAAATCAGGATTGATGCCATGGTCATAGGCTCCGTCATGTAATGGTTAACCTATGTCCCGTGGCCTTCGGCTCAGTGAAGAGAATGAACAAACACTATATTCACTCCAATCCCCATTAGGAACCGGAGTTCTTCTCCTTCTTGTGAGTTTAGTGACAACTATGACTTGACTAACCCTTCAACGTTAGAAGGTGTCACTGGTAGCCACAATATTCTACATGTATGGTGTCATATTTGAACATGATAAGGTTCACATATTGAAATGACCTCCAAATGAAAGATGTTAGTTGAGGAATCTTCAATCCAAAGGTGTAAGTCTTGCTAAACTTTAATACATGTTTTGTATTCTATGAAGTAAATTACGTGCATGCATATTATGTTCCCAATTGACATTTAACCCTTCAAGGACGATGGTTGAATTTGGTGGCTGCAAGAGTCTATGAAAGTCGTAGATTTGGTCAGCATAATCTACAACCCTCATAGACTCTTGCAACGACCAGATTCGACCATCGTCCTTAACCCCTAAAGTTCCTTGACAATTTCCCTCAAAAACTATAAGTGGTACTAACTTTCAAACCACAAATCCAAAAAATAAAATAAAAATATGTCCATGAAGCTCTTATCAAAGGCAATCTAGAATAAAAATTTCAGAGAAAATTGATTTTATTTTTGAATTTTAGGAACCTGCCCAAAAATCAAGGAATCCCCCCGAAGGAGACTCTAGTCCTTTAGGGGTTAAAGGGTTGAGGCTAAATGCTACACTAAAATTTATGTTTAGTGTAGTGGTACGAATAGTGTACTTACCCTAGTACACTATTTGTAAATGAGTTGACAAATAGTGTAAGCCTCCAACATCATCAATGTACCCTCCAATAAACCACCTAACCTCCAATCAAACCAATGTCATTTATGTAACCCCCAATCAACTGCCTAACCCATTTATAAATAATTTAAGCCACCAATGTTATGAATGTAACCCTCCAATCAACCATCTACCGGCCGCCATGTCTTTACTCACCCTGTTGACTTTGCCCTCCTTATTCCTATCTATACTCCATTCTTCCATCCTTGATCCCCCACTTTTGCATTCCACAGTTGTTGGTGAGTTTATGTCGCACTTGGTGTTGAGTTTATGCCGCACTTGATTTTTTGGTGTTCAGTTATGTTTTCTAATGTCAGTTTTCTCAAATACTCCAAGCTTTTGGGCTGTCGCGCACAACGATATGTTAATTCCTGTTTCAGTATCTTCTCGCAGGGATTTGGCCTAGCGTGCGTCATCTCCAGGTCAGCAGCATCATCCGCGCACCTACTAATGTCATCAGCGCCTCCGCGCATCAACAGCAACCACCTGCGTCAGCACATCACTCGCGCACCAACTCACGTCTGCACTCATTGGTCTGACTCACTCAGTGATTCTCAGTCTGGTCACTTTCTTATAAAAGCCACCAGATGGCTTCACCGCGCGCCACCAACGCGTCAGGGGATCACCCCTTACCATCAGGTTGACCCGAATGAGTTTCATCCATCATCCAAATGTCTAGTAGAAGTCAGGAATGATATTCCCATTTTCTGTTCGTAGGGATGGACGACAGGAGGAACACACGCCGCCCACAGGCACTTCAGCAAGTATCCACCATACATGCGCGCAGGACTGTCATCGCATGGATGATAGAAGATCAGGAGCTTCGAGGAAGCCGAGGATTCTACAATCGCACAATTCAAGCATTCCCTTAGCATTTTCGAGCACAACACAACACAAACCTTGTTCGCGCTACCCGGTGGTGGGCTTTGCGAGATACACTATTACCTTCCTCCGCACACCAACCAGACCATTGCATTATCGTCCAGCAGAAGTAATATGGGCAAACGAAAGAGGATTCTTAGTATGGCGGCTAGCAGACGGGGCCCACGGCAATCGGAGTAGGTTCAATGGCTCTACCCACGCCTTTTGGAATCTTTTGAGGCTTACAAACGAGCGGGAGTTAAGTTTTCTTCTGCCCTTCTTCTTGAACTAGGTCAGTCCCTTCTTTAAGGCCTAGACTCACCATTTACGGACCAATCTAGGGACTCAAAGGATGGACGACTTTTAACCGATAAATTAACATCATCATGGATTCAACAATTCATGGATGTTAATGGCATTGTTCTACTTTCTCCATGGGGCCGCTTGAGTTGTAGTCCGGAAAAAGAAATGCAAATAGAAAAAAATACGGCATATCATTTGGGGACTTTACAACGGGGATTCCAATCCGGTGTTTTTGATGAAAACCCTATCAAAAGCATGGATGAAACCCACTTTACCATTAATATGGACAACGGACATGCTCTAGGGTTTCGAGGAGATGTTTCAGTTAAATATGCGGATGTGGTAGCCGGAGGAGAAGCCATAACTATGGTCGTACGTATTTCAGGGGGACGTAGAGCCATCATAGAACCTCCAATGTTGATTTTCAGTAATGAAAATCGGAATTATCCAATTCGAGGTTTGGATGACAACATCTCCGGAGTTAGTTACCGAACGGGACCGAAGGGGTGGATGGATCAAACTATATTCCCACAATACTTTGAAGAATCTAGGGCATATCAACCGGATCCACACAATAGTACAAAATTCATTTGGATGGATAATTGTACGGCGCATAATTTAACTCCTACATTAGCGGCCGTTCTAGCACAAAAGAGAACTATTTTGAAATACTTACCCCCATGCGCAACCCACTTATGTCAACCGGCGGACACATTCATAATTTCCAAGATCAAAGACGCTTGGACTAAACGATGGGAGCTCAAAAAAACCGAATTAATCAAAGAAGGCGTTTGGCAAAATAATGCTCGGGGTGACGGTCAATGGTCTGGTAAACTTTCCAATCCCGGTAAATGATTTTTTTTTCAACTTGCGGCGGACTCCGTTGAAGATGTCAACCGTGAATTGGATTGTGATCATATGTCCTATGCTAGAAAATCTATGATTAGGTGCGGATTAGCATTAGGGCTAGACGGCACTTAGAGTACTAACCAATTGTTTCCTCACTTGCAAGAGATCATTGGAAGGTACCGTCCATACTTTGATGGAGTACAAGTACCAAATTTGCCATAGGCAAATTTATGTATGTTATGTTTTTAACTGTTTTCTGTTATAAAGTTGTGATTTTCTTTTATTTCCTCTTACAACCAACTCCTTATGCTTTTCTAATGTATATCTTGCATTGATTAACTGTATCTTAACCCCTCAATTTCCTTGACAATCTCAAACCAAATGCACTTCACAATGTTGTTGCTATTACAATGATTAAAAAAACAAAAACTTTATATTTCTAATTTTAACCATATGATCTGAATTTAGATTTATAACTTCAGCTACTCAAAAAAATTCACCAACTTTGGCCGTACGGATTTAAAGATTATAGTATTTGAAGTAGTAATAACGTTTCTTTGTGATAGATTTAAAGAAATTGTGCTAGGAGTGGATGTTCAAGCATTGTTAAATCATGTTTTACTTATTTGTGAACTTTATTTTTTTTATAATGAAAATCCAAATAATCAATATGTAGTCAATAGTAGTAAAATACAAAGTGATATACCATGAAAATTTTAACATCTTATGCAAAGAATAAGACATTTTTCTGCAAGCTTGCCAAAAAATGTGTTGAAGTGTTTGACATGGATTGAAATTTTCATATTCACTAAAGACAAAAGATTTATTTTCACAATACGAAAGGAAATTATATTACTTGCTTGTATTCAAAATTTCACATGAAAGCACTTTCCATCAAAAAGTTTTTGGAGTTGCGCGCACTCCAAAAACTTGCCCATACTTAATAAGTTTTCTTTGTAGGATGTCATAACTTTTTTTCCGAAAGTCCAATGAAGATAAAATTATGTAAGCATGTACCGCATGTCTTCTTCCATCTTTGTATAAAATTTCAAGAATTCCCAAACAAATTTGCAACCATGGAAATATGCCGGATATTTGCAAAAGCCCACCTCTAGACTTTTTGCATTGAAAGATTCATTTCTTTTTCCTCCCATTTGTATGTTTTTTAAACATATTCATGAAAAGTGCACATTGAGAAAAAAATTGGGCTAATTAAATGGATTCATAATATAGGAATATTGTTGTATAAAAGTCAAAGTTTGACAATTCTACCCCATAATATTAAAATTAGAAGTAGGCAATTTGTTGAAGCCCAACATCTCTTTCAAATTTGCTCTTTTTGGTAAAAAAAATTAAAAATTAAAAAATCATTTGAAATTTTGAAATATAGAGTTATTAAGAGTTAGGCTTCAGCCCGATCCCCTCCCCTCTTTCAAAATTGCACTCTTTTAGGAATCATAACAAAATGTTACAATTCAATAATAAATCATGTAATTATTATTTTGAAATATAGTGGTGGAGGTTAGGCTTGAGCCCGATTGCCCCCTACGTTCCGACATTGCACTCTTTGATTATGATTTACAAGTTGTTCTACAAGGGTTACATACCAAGTTAGAATGTATCACTTAAAACACATTATTTAAGAAACGTCACATAACATTTGAAAATGACACAAATTCGAACGATCATCATAGTATTTGTGAAATGTCACAAATGAGTACAATTGGGACCAACCAACAATAGACATACAAAAAAAGTTTCATGACGGATTTCTATAAATCAAAATATACATATTAACATCTCATGTTTTGCACATGAGGTCAAATATAGTTGGCTTGTACAAAAAAAATGTCACATGAGCATGTGACATTTTTACAAATATTTAAATACTTATATTTTTAACTTCAATGTCAATTTCTATGTAACAAAAGCCTAATGAACATAAATTGTCAAGATTCTAAACATGTGGACTTTATTGTAAAATCAATTATAGTAAAATTTTGATGCTTTACATAGATAGTGCAACTTTATAGGAGGAGGGTCGGGCTTGAGCCTAACCCCTCACACCTTGACATTTAGTATTTTGAATATGTTATGAAACTTTAGATTTGGAATTAAAGTGTTAAGAAGTGAAATTTTGAAATGGAAATGGAAGGTTTGGGCTTGAACTAACCCGTCAACTTTCATATTCAAACTTTGAGTTATAGAATTGGTTATGAAATTATAGAAATGGTGTCAAAGAGTTAGATAGTGCAATTTTAACCTTTAAACTTTGATTTGAAGTATTTGTTATCAACCTGTAATCTTCCTCATTTCATATTAAGGTGTCATAAGTGCATTATGAACTTCTTATATAATATCAAAATTAGATAACATCAGATTTACATATTTGAATTGTGCCTAAGTGCACATACAATGTCTTTTACAATAGAAGAAGAAGAAGAAGAAGAAGAACGCCGGTCTCCTAAGGCTCTATTACAATACATTTAGCAGCTTATATGGCGACGTTTACTGATTATTTGTGCATGTAGATTGATGAACCTCCAAAAGTGCACATGTCTAGTGCACTTTTTATGAATATGGAATTAATTTATTATGTTCCCCAACATTTTCTTCCAATTTTTTTCTTTTTTTTCTTAGGAGTGCACTCTGCCTTTCCTTCCATGCCTCTATTCTCATTGTCACAAATGTTTCTCTTTTTTGAAGTTGTAATATTTTTTTAATAAAAATTTCTAAGTTCTTGTTTAACCAATGTTTTTCTTCCAAATGTTTCTCTTTTTTCAAGTTGGAATTTCACTTTTCCTCCATATGTACGATTTTTTTTCATTATATTTGTTGCAAATTGTTGATTTCCAAAAGTACTCAAAACCTGCAATACTTTCAATGCACTAAATGTCCACAAGTAAATAAAAATGATAATGCAATTTTTAATAGAAATGTCACAATATAAGCTTCACCATATATTTGTGCAAGCACAATGCAATCTTCATCACAAATGTGCTTAACCCCTAAAGGACCAAGTGTCCAAAAAGGGCTTTTTGAAAAATCGGTCAGGTTCCTATGGTGTCAATTTCCAACATTCCACTTTGAAATTTTTACTATAGAAAGACATTACCAAGAGCTCAGTGGGAAAACAAATTTTTCCTAAATTGGACATTTGATGAAAAAGTTATAGGGTTTTGAATTTTAAATGGGGAGGGCGGGCACCTCGGGCACCTCCAAAAACTTTTGATAGGACACTCTATTGAAAGTGAGATTTTCAGTACTCGCAAGTAATATTATTTCCCTTCATGTTGTCAAAAAAAAGTTCTTGTCTTTAGTGAAAAATAGCGTACCAACCCAAGTCAAACATTTTCACACATTGTCACTCATTGTCGGGCAAGGTACTAAAAAAACTTCTTCTTTTCCACATAAAACCTAGAGATCTTCATATTTTTCACTTTTTAGTTTTTAGACAACAACATGTAATGTAAACCTTCTTATTAACCATTCGGATTATCAATCAAAAACATATTAAGTTCAAAAAAAATTAAAGTGTGAATTAACAAATTTTGAGCCTCCACTCCTTGCACACTTGTTTTGAATTTGCTACACCCCGTCTCTACCTCTAAAAATTGGTGTGTAAGGAGCTAACATCATGCTTAAGAAGATGGTAATAGATTTAGACCTTGTGTAGTGAATTTTTTTGACACCAACTGAAGTCAAAGTCTGTTGATCCACTAAACGCAGGGAAGAAATTGAACCATTTGCTTGACTTCAAACACTATAATCTTTCAATCCGTGTGGTCAATGTTTATGAAATTTTGTACATGTATTACTTAATAAGCGTTTATTGAGATCCTACGGTAAGAACTAAAAATCAAAATTTTTGTTACCTTCTTTATTCTTTGCACTAGAATCCAACAATTTTGAAGTGTTTTTGGTGTAAAACTGTCTTGGTACCTTAGGGGTTAAACCTTGATTTTCAGCCAAAATATCCATGATTCTCCTCAGTTGCAACTTTCAAATGGCCATAACTCATTCACCTTTTGGCCGAATCAGGCTTATGAGGTGTTTTTTGGCATCTACATTTTCTGTAGATGCCCGAAAACACCTCATATGCCAAATTCGGGTAAAAAATGAATGAGTTATGGCCATTTGAAAGCGATTTGACAGGAAACCCCCCACGCTCAGACTTACCAGGTGGGGGAGGAGGTGGTGGGGCCAAAACCTGGCCCCTATTTTGTTTTTGGATGGGCCCCTAAATTTAGCCAAAGGGGGACCTGTAGACTAAATTGGGAACGTAGGCCCCAATTTTGTAAAAAAAAAGCCAAAAAAAGCCTCTGACCCCCCCAAAATGGGAGGGCCAGAAAAATGAGCCCATACAATTAAGACGGGGCCCCACCTCAGGTAAGCCCGAGCTTGGGGGGTTTCCTGTCCGTGCGATTTGAAAGTAGCTGTGAAGATTCTCTGGCAGCCCTCGACTTCTGGACCCTTTTCAGTCCTCGACTGCTGGTCCTTTCTTTATACTTCTATTGTGGATACACTAGTTGTGCACAAGTGAATAAAAATGTGTTGAAATCTTTTACCAGAATTGACAAATAGTGTACAAGTTGACATTTAGTGTATGGTTTTGTCACTACACTAAATGCCTTCACAGCAATTGGTCTATGAGTTCGCTTTTAGTGTATACTACACTAAATATAAATTTTAGTGTACTCCCGAGTCCAGGCTCTGGTATGAGAATTTGTCCCCATTTCTGGTTCATACAAAAATGAGCCTGCATACCTACTATTGCAGGAGCTGCACCCCATGATTACCATATCCTAAAAGAACTCAAAGATGCTGAAAACATGGAATTTTTGTTCCATCAAGAGTCATGCATCACAAAAGTTAGCCACATAGCTCGCCAACTGGAATTCCTTCCCTTAAGGATGGAGTCGCAGCCATGTGGCAAATATGGTTTGTAACCAACTTCCAAAGGCATGGTGTGGCATGGAAACTCCACCCCACCCCCTCAAATTGCACGTTAAGTCTTGTAAATAGTCTGCTCACACCTGGAGGTTTGTACAGTACCCTCACACAAGTATACGTACTTTTTGCTTTTGTACGTTTCCACACTACACTACTACCAACTTTGGCACCGTCATGAGGGCTAAAAATTTGTTAGTTTACCATGAAATTTTTGGCACAAGATCACTTCTATGTTGAAAACATGTGTGCCAAATTTCAAGGCCAGAAGATTTATACAAAAAAAGATATCCAAGATTTACCAACATGGGGTAGCTGTAAGAAAAGTTTCACAGTTGCCAACTTTGACACCCTTCCAAGGATTGAAAGAAATTTTTTTCCCATGTAATTTTTAGCATGAGACGACCTCTATGTTGATTATATGTGTGAAAAATTTCAAGTCCATAAGATCCACACAATTAACACTACATCAAAAGCTAGCAACATGTTGATTTGACAGGACATCCCCCACGCTCGGACTTACCAGGTGGGGGACAAGGTGGTGGGGCCAAAACCTGGCCCCTATTTTGTTTTTGAATGGGGCCCTAAATTTAACAAGGGGAACCTTCAAGGCTAAATTCAGGACGTAGGCCCCAATTTTGTACTAAAAAAAGCCAAAAAAGCCTTTGATCCCCCAAAATGGGAGGGCCAGAAAAATGAGCCCATGCAATTAAGAGGGCCCACCTCGGGTAAGTCCGAGCTTGGGGGATATCCTGTCCACGCCGCAACATGTGTAGTTGTGAGAAACATTTCACTCCTAGCCGACTTTGACACACTCCCTAGGATTGGATTTTTTTGGTATTTTCTCATGAAATTTTTGACATGAGACTATCTCTATGTTGATCACATGCGCGCAAAATTTGAAGGCCAAAATATCTACATATCAAAAGATTTTTGAAATCTACCAACATGTATAGTTGTGAGAAACATTTCATTGCTGCCAACTTTGACACCCTCCTAAGGATTCAATTTTTTATTTTTTCCCATGATATTCTGGACGTAAGACCACATCTATGTTGGTTATACATGTGTTTAATTTCAAGTCCAAAAGACCCACAAAAGAAAAGAAACAAATCTAAATCTACCAACATGTGTAGTTGTGAGAAACAATCAGCGAAACCATTTTATTGCCAACTTTGGCACCCTCCCTAGGTTGGAAAAATTGTTAATTGACCATAAATTTTTTGGCACAAGATCACTTTCATGTTGATAACATGTGTGCCAAACTTCAAGGCCAGAAGATGAATACAAAAAACCATCTTTAAAATCTACCAAAATATGTAGCTACGAGGAACAATTTTGTATATCCTTTTTTCTATTCATCATGTGGCCTTGGAATTTGGCACACTTGTTATATACATAGAGGTGGTCTCATGTTAAAAATTCCATGGGCAAAAAAAAATCTTTCAATCCTTGGGAGGGTGTCAAAGTTGGTTAGCTGTGAATGGCTCACAACTACACATCTTGGTAGATTTTGAATATCTTTTTTTGAATTCATCTTCTGGCCTTGAAATCTAGCACACATGTTGTCAACATAAAGGTGATCTTGTGCCAAAAATTTCATGGTGAATTGACAAATTTTCAGCCCTCAGGAGGGTGCCAAAGTTGGCAGCAGTGTAGTGTGGAATCGTACAAGATCAAAAAAGTACGTATACTTGTGTGAGGGTACTGTACATCCTTGAAAATTCGCAATATCTATGGAAACCGAATAAATTGAAATCTTTTCACTCTCGAGGGCAAAAAATAGTTTACAAAAGTAGGAAACCATGCGTACGCACCAAATCACTTAACAAATAGCTAAAGTTCCACTACTTGTATGCCCTCCATACCTTTGTTATTATGGCAGTGACCCGTAAGTAGTAAGTGTGCACATGTTCATTTTCAAGAGAATCATGAAGTACCAAGAAATCGCGCAAATACTCCCTACCTCTAGTCTAACTCCACAATCCTTGTCATGATTCCATCCAACATCTAGGATGCCATGTCATTTATTTCCTCACCACTATTTTTGATTCAAATGTATCAATTCCTACCTCCATGCCACTTACCTAAATCGCACTTTACACCTCCTGGTTGCAACTAGACCCTAAGCCTCTTTAATATCACTCACTTAGGCCCAAGGCCATCCACCATCACATGTCCCTAATGAAAGGATGTCACAATAGAGACTTTTGCTTCCTCCACGGGGGGAGGAATGAGGAACGAGTGAGCTCCGTAATTGCTGGTGAGGGGAGGAGGACTTAGGCTCAGATCTAACACCCACGAGCAGTAAGATGTGGCTGAACTTGTTGAGGAGCCCTCGTTTGCTGTAGATCTGAGTCCAGAGGAGATTTTCGGAAGCAGACTGTGTGTTGGCAAGTGCTCCAGATCTAGATCGAATCAGCTTGTGGAGAAACGTGGTAGTGGACCAGATCTATGTGTGGAGAGATCTGAAAGCGAGCAAACTGCTGTGGTGATGCATAGGACTGAAAGCGAGCGTGTGTTGGCAAACAGCAGAGATGGAGCAACATTGTGTTGGTGCATAGTCTGAGAGCACTAGACACGTTGAACAGCGTGATCTGACTTAGATCCAGACCACGGAAACAAGATCTGCAATCTCTCACTAAGTCCTCTCCACCCCGATCCAGCCACCAAGCCATCCAACATTGCGAAGGCGATCAGCACAAGCTCGTACCACAGCAACAGCCATCCTCCACGCTCAGATACTTTCTACACTCTACAATATGCATGTTTATTGTCTATTTTGCTGAACATCTACCCCCTCTCTCACACTTGCAACACGCACAGTAGTATCACACTACATAGATTGCAACAGGATGACCTAGACGTTAGAAAGCAGTCACAAAAATCACGTGTTAGAGCCCATAGACTAAACACTCACCTATCACACACCACCCTCTCTCATCACAAAAACACCGCACATAGTATTAGTCCATCACACGCACATAGAAAAGGTCAATCATCACTCACTACTCAAGCACAGATACGTTGCTATACGACTAGCAAACTAACCTTGAAAGGCAACACCCTAGCAAAAACAGGAACCAAGCTTCAGTCGGCTTCACCAAACCAACAAGAAGGGCCCCAGCATCCAGCGGCAATTTGCAACCTTAAAAGCAACCCTCAGCTAACGTCAGCAATCCAACAAGACGAGCCTCAGCAGAGAGGAGCGATCTGCAACAACAAACAAGACGAAAATCAGAACAAGGAACAACGCAGGAGAGACAAGAATAACCAAGTCGCATCACCCAACCACGCAACAACAAACAAAGGAGAGCTCATTCCCCACACAAGCTGCAGCTGCGGCATTCAAGCCCGAACACAAGAAACCGAAGAAGACAGGCCACATTTCACCCGAACCTTTTCTTTGCCCTGTTTTTGTTACACTCTTCGTTTTTGCATTTCTTTCTTTTGTTCTGTAACAATATATCAGTGCCCAATACCAGATCATAGAAGAAAAATAAAAAGTCTAAAAACCTTGACTTCTAGCTGCAGGCAAACAAGTCATAACCAAGGCATCGAAACCTTGCAGCGAGCAGTCAAACCAAACAGGCAACCACACTACACAAGCACAGCAGGAACGCAGCTCAAAAGGGTTCAGATTCATACAGGAGCACGCAACCTACAAATCCGCCACAACCACGACATCCAAGCATCCCACCGAACAGACATAACAAACAGGCCATATCTCACCTTTAACTCTCTTCCTTTATTGAAATATGTCTACAATCTTTGGATCTGTACTCCTTGCTACTGTTTTGCAGTAGTAAATCATTTTCTTTGTTTCAACGTTCATTGTTATTGCTATATAATAGTATATTGTCATCTAATACTAGAACCTAAGCAACAAAAAACAAAAAACACAAAAACCCTGACCTACAGCTGCAGGAACACACACCATACAGACGCAGCAGACCAACACTCCAATCAAAAAGTGCAGAAGAAAGACGCTCAAGCGAGGAAGGAGATACCCCAAATCACCAAATCAAGAAGCCGACGTTATGCTCCGAACCCGACGTTCCAGAGCACCAAAGACAGACATTGTTTGAAGCTGCAAGAAATCAGAAGAATCAGCGCTAACCCTGCAGGTTGGAAGACAGAACCAAAAGTACAAACCAAGCACCACCAACAGGAGGTTTCACTACAACAACCTCCATCGTGCAAGGAAGAGTCAGACCTCAAGCAAGTAGACTCACCTACTTCAGCAGCGATTGCCAACAGGAGGAGAAAAATCAGCGAAGCACGTTTGTCGCCTGCCACAGTACGGCAACACAGAAACAGCCGGCCGCCCCACCCGCCCACTTCAACAAACATACCGAAGGGAATACGTCACAGAGAACGGAGACACCCCTATTCGAAGTCCCCACCCACGCTGCTGCCCGAAGTCCACTCCCCTCAGCGCCGCAGCCCTAACCCCAGAACTGCACAGACGCTGACTGCCAACTCCGTTCCCGACAACACTACCTCGAGAGGCCGCACCCACACAAACGACAACAACACCATCTCCAACGTCAGAGGCAAAGGTAAGTTCCCTCACGCATTAAATTTTTTGAAATCCTCTCTAACAAACAACAAGTGGAGCAGAAAATACTGGACTCTGTGCAGAAAGTACCGAAACCCCAGAACTGCACAGACGCTGACTGCCAACTCCGTTCACAACAACACTACCTCGAGAGGCCGCACCCATACAAACGACAACATCATCTCCAACGCCAGAGGCAAAGGTAAGCTCCCTCACATATCATATTTTTTGAAACCCTCTCTAACAAACAACAAGTGGAGCAGAAAATACTGGACTCTGTGCAGAAAGTACCGAAACCCCAGAACTGCACAGACGCTGACTGCCAACTCCGTTCACAACAACACTACCTCGAGAGGCCGCATCCATACAAACGACAACATCATCTCTAACGCCAGAGGCAAAGGTAAGCTCCCTCACGCATCATATTTTTTGAAACCCTCTCTAACAAATAACAAGTGGAGCAGAAAATACTGGACTCTGTGCAGAAAGTACAGAAACCAGACATCGAAGCTGAACACAAGCACGCCAGCTCTGCCCACTAGGGAAAAGAAAAGGAAAGGCGCCACCCAAACAAAGAGAGCCGTTACCAACACCAGCTGCTGCCGCCTCACCTACCAGGCGACTTACGCAAAGCAACCGAAGCAACTGACAATACAAAGACAGTCACTCCAGGTAAATTCCCGAACCCAACCCCCTTGTTTTTCACCTAACATGACAGGTAACACCAGAAAAAGCTCCAGCATTCACATGGAAGTGGAGACCATGGAGGACAACTCCACAACGACCCCAATCACGAAAACATCAAGAAGGATAGAGAAGGAAGGTAGTAGCAGCAAAAAAAGCAAGGTCTCCCCAAGACAAGAAGGTAAGACAATTCGCAACCCGGAATTATGCTCCTTCAAATTTTGGATGGGCTTCCAAGGTATGGAGGCAATTGCAATAGAAGAGGGCGCTGAACCTCTATTTAGTGGTGAAACGGTTGAAGACATGATCACTAGAGGACTAAAACCGGAAGAGGCCAAGGAGGTTAGCATTGCAAGAGTAGCTTTTCCCCGTATCCCACAATTGTTATACCCTATGTCAAGGAAAGGGGTGGTTGGACAACACTACAACCTTACCCAAATTCCTTTCGACATTCCTACAAACGAGAACTCAGGTATGTCACTTGACTTTCATGTTGGAATTCACTTTGAAATTCCCAAAAACCCTATTATGCATGATGAGGTAAAAGAAATGGTCATTACAAGGCTAAAAAAGATGAACATTTCTCTTGGAGAACAACTAATTGACCCTATTGCCATCCAATGCTTAAGCATCAAACAAGGAAAGATTAAGGGGATATGGGCGGGAAGCATTAAGCTACATTTGCTCAAACCCGAAGTAGATCGACTAATGTTACTAAAAGGCATTAGACCCTTTATTCTCGAGATTGGGGAAGAATTAATTGTTGGTAAAGTTTGCAAGGCTTACCAAAGCATTTCTAAGGGTTCTAACCTCTCCGTGAAGGTTAAAAGTGATGTATTGAAGGACACTACAGCTCAAGCCCTCTTCAAGGAAGTTCTTGAAGATAGCTTCCATCGTGGCGTCGAATTTGAACTAACGGGAGTTCAAAAGAGGTATGAAGACTCCCATGCCTTTCTTATTACTACTACTCCCAAGCAAGTGAAGAAAATCCTCCTTCATCAAGCGACCGCCCAACATGAAGTTTTGGAAACAAGGCAAGCTCTCGAGGTCAAAGGACCAAAAGGTAAACTCGAAACTAAAGCTAAAAAAGATGCATTAACCTTAACCTTATCTCCCCTCCCCATCCACTTGGATGTAATGCACACCACCCAAGAAATCTACAAGGTCATGGGTGGTGCAAATGTCCGCTCCGTATGGTTCCACAAAGATAACGGTACTAACCACAATGGCAATGCCAATGTTTTATGTGCTAACCCTATTGTATATAGGACATTTGTGGGGAAAACTCAAATTATTGGTGGTAACTACGTGGATTTTGCACCTCACCGACATAGTTTGGAAGGAGACTCCCCTCCCACCATGGAAGAAATCAAATCCTTTGGATTTGATGATATCAACACCGCCATTGTCAACACTATGTCAACTTTCCAAATGCAAGAAAAGACCAACAACGTGACCAAGGAAGAACTAGTGGTACTATTGGAAGAAAACAACAAGAAAATCCGGAAGGAGAACAAAGAGTACGCCGACATGAAGAGCGAGGAATTGAAGAAACAAATGGCAAGTGTGCAAGACTCTATGAAGACCGCCCTTGCCACACTACAAGCCATGGCAAGCACTATGACCACTCCAATGCTTGAAGATGGAAGGCCAAACTAGATAGGTACAAAGACTACATACTACTACATAGAAAGCGTATAATAAATACCCATAGTGTACTACATATAGTATTTGAGCAATACTCCAAAAAAATAGTAGTACGCAAATATGCCAATACAATATACAAATACAAAATACAAAACTACTATACAAAATACAATCATTGTATTCAATACCACATTCAATACAAATACTATACCAAATACCTCAAAGACTATAGTCAATACTATACAAAAAACTACTATATCCCATATAGTACAATAAACACAAGAAAATATTTTAAAGTATACACAAAAATTGAGTTGACACCATACTATACGGCACATAGTACAAAACATGATACAAATACTCATACAAAAACGGATACAAACGTTGCTACATACACCAACACAAATACTGATACATATGATAACACATGTATTTATACATATACTGGTCTGTACCTTGGGGAGTATACCGATACGTATACTGATATATACACCGATACATATACTGGTATATACACCGATAAGTATACTGGTACACATACCGAAACGTATACTGGTACGTATACTGGTATATATACTAGTACATACACTGATAAAAACACCGAAACACATACTGATACCAATACTAATACAAACTTTAAAAAAACCAAGGCAAATACTAATACAAATTATGGTACAAGTACTAGGCCGAATACTAACACAGATACTCATACGAATAGTGACTCAAATACCAAGATAAATATTAAAGCACATACTAACTCAAATGTATGTAAGAATACTAATAAAAAAACAAACATAACTACATACACATACACATACACAAAAACAACCACACACAATCAAAAAAACATACACACATACAAAGACGAATACATAAAATCAAATAAACAACAAAAAAAATACCGAAGCCACACACAAAAACAAAACATCATAAAACAAAACAAAAAATCCACCTACTACAAAATACTAATACTAGGCATGAACACTAACATAAAATCAAACATAACTAAATATACACACACATATGCAAAAACAAGCACACACCATCAAAGAAACATATACACACACACATACAAAGAGAGAGACATACTACCGAAAGAACACAAAACAAAATACCAAAGCCATATACAAAAACATAAACCAAAAGCAACTACACACACATTTATAACTAAATGCCATCCTAAAAACAAAAGTATCAAAACCAAAATAAAAAATAAGAGGAAAGATAGATTTAAAATAAATAATATAAAGGAGGAGAAAATAAGTATCATAACTACATATAACAAAAAAGGACACAATAATAAGAATGGAAATTTTGTAAGAAAGATACATAAGGGTAGAAGGGAGTCTAAACCCAAAAACCATAAGAAGACAAGGAATATCAAAATGTCTAAAAATAGGAAAATGAAGGAGAGTAAAAAGAGATATTATAAATTAAATAGGAAGAAGATAGATATTTATAAAATTTCAAAGGTTTCAAATAATAAGAACATAGGAACAAAGAACAACACTAAAAATAGTATGTGCTTTTTAAGGAAATCCAAAATAAAGGATGGAAAATTAACAAAATTAATAATGGGAATTAATTATAAAAAGAATACAAATATTAGGAACATAACTATAAACAACAGTACTAAAAATAGAATACGATTCCAAAGAAAACCAAAAATTGAGAATGGAAAATTAACCAAAGTAGTAATGAAAATTAATTATAATAAGAATTCAAATGTTAAGAAAACAGCTATAAACAAATGTACTAAAAATAGAGTATGCTTCCTAATAAAATCAATAAAAAGGAATGAAATATTTACCAAAGTAGTAATGAGAATTAATTATAAAAAGTATACAAATATTCTGAACATAACTATAAACAACAGTACTAAAAATAGAGTATGCCTCCTAAGAAAAACAAAGGTAAGGAAGGGAAAATTAACCAAAGTAGTAATGAGAATTAATTATAATAAGAATATAAATATGAAGAAAATAGCTATAAACAGCAGTACTAAAAATAGAATATGCTTCCTTGGAAAATCAAAAATAAGGGATGAAAATTTTACCAAAGTAGTAATTTTTATTATTTATAATAAGAATACAAATATGAAGAGAATAGCTATAAACAGCAGTACAAAAAATAGAATATGCTTCTTAAGAAAATAAAAAATGAGGGATGGAAAATTAACGAAACTTGCAAAGAGAAACAAAAATTTCGGAGTAAAACTAAACAGAGAAAATAGTAATAATAAATTAGTGAAGACTAAAAATAGAAACTGGAATTTGAATTGTAGGGATAAAAGGAAAGTTAATAATAACATTAAAATTGATATACATAAAGATGAGAAGAGTTTGCGATTATAGAGTAGAAATTTTTTGAGAGTATGTAGAATAATAAAAATAGGAGGAGGGATGAATGTCTCGCTGGCCGGGCGTGCGCCGAAGGACCCAAAAATAGAATTACTAAAAATAGAAATTCTAATGATAGTAAGAATATATACGAATCTGATTGAAATAAATATCAATCTGTTTTTAGAAATCATATTTTTAGACAAAATATGTTTAGAAAGAATTCTTTTAGAAAACTCATTATTTCAATATACGGGTACACATACTGATACGTATACTGATACTTATATTGATACATACTCCGATGAGTATACTTGTAAATATACTGATACAAATACTGGTACGTATAATGATACACATACTGGTATGTATACAAATACAAATACCAATACAAATATTGGTACGTGTACTCATACGAATACTAACACAAATACTAACAAAGATACTGATACAAATACCCAGACAAAAACCGTGACATACACTAATACAAACATACAAAAGAATACTAATATAATACCACATAATACTACATACACACACACCATCAACGAAACACATACATATACATACACACATACAAAGACAAACACATACAATCAAAAAAACACAAATACCAAAGCCACATTCAAAAACAAAAAATTCTAAAACAAAACAAAAAACCCATCTACTACAAATTACTAATATTAATTGGAGGAGACATGGAGACTAACCCAAGACCCATGCCGAACATATTAAAAAGACACCCCGCTTCGCATAAAAAGAATGCCAAAACATATTTCATACCAAATACTAATACAAACATCAAAACAAACAATTGTACAAACCACAAAGTATATAATAACACCGCATATGAAAAAAAGGACTTAAAAGCCACTTTAAAAACCAACATAAACCCACATACAAATAGTCTTAAACATAATAGTTACATATGCACACGGACAAAAACAACCAAGATAAAATACAACCAATCATACATACATCCATACACTACTAAAACAAAAACAACCACAAAAAACACATGGACAAAAAATAAACTAAAGACAAAAACAACTACACCTACTATAAAAATAAATAAACCCACAACTCACACACAAAATACAAACATTCACCTACCCCCAAATCAACAAGTCATTAATAACACAACAAAGCCTTTAAAATACACCACTAAACATATATACCACAAACTTCTACTACTTCTAGGAGGAGACATTGAAACCAACCCGGGACCCATGCCCAATATACTAAAAAGACATCCTACATCACATAAGAAAAATGCCAAAATCTAAAGAAGAAGAACGCCGGTTCCCGAAGGGAACCGGCGTGAATAAAGTGTCTGTTCGTTCCATTGCTAAGACCATGCCCACCGGACAAGGAATTAGCAAACTGGAACTACTTCCCCCTTTCGAGGGTAGACACTATGTAACGAGTAGCCAGAAACCAACCAACAACGACCAACCACGATCAAACTAAACAACAAAAAGCAAAACCAAACAGGCAGCCAATCAGGGAGAGACAGAGTGGCGAAGTTCCTAAGGGGGGTCTTGCCTATCAGGGAGGACTTGGTTGTTTTCGATTTTGCGTTTATGCAGTAAAATAGACATGGCATGTTGAATAGCGATGGTGTTGATATTTTTAAAGGTAGTTTTAATTGTATCAATGGGTATCTTGAAGGTATCTTCGAGAGTTTTCATAGATGGGATAAAGGTGGTGGCACGAGCGCCGGATGTGATAACAATAAGGGGGTCTACCTTCCATCCAATGGCAATGATGTCGTCAATGAGGGGTTGATATTTGTCAATTTTGTTTTGTATTGTTTCCGGAGAAAATCTATCGTTGCAATATGTGAATTCAATGAATTGAATGGTGTAGTCTTGGTTGATGTTCTCGGGTGGTGGGTCGTTGTATGGTAAACCTTTGACACAAAGAATGTCCGGTTTGAGCCTAGCGTTGCAATGACATCTTTGGGTCATACATGAGCATGGAAGTAGCCATGGGGGGACCGTGTTTTCTTGTGGATTGCTATTAAAAGTGCCGGCGTTCATAAGTATGAAACATCTCGATTTATTGTAGGAGGTGATTAGTTTTCGGACTTCCCATACCGCTTTGTTATGTCTATTAACAATTAGAGAGTGTATGTGGTGGTTTTGGCATTTGAGTAGCACATGAAGCCATGTGTCGGGGTCCGTGGAGGGGCATATGGGGCATGTTATGGATGGGAATCTTTCTATTCCAAAGAAGAGTTGTTTGCGAGCGTTTCCCATGTACTGACCCGTACGGAATTTGATGAGGCACGTTATTTGTGAGTCTGAGATGATGGGGTTTTTCCAAAAGTTTGTAGAGAGTTCATTGTCTATGTCGTTATTGTTAGTCCATTTTTCTATGTTAGGAATATTTTCTGAGATTGTGTCCAGGTTGTTGTAGAGGTCTTGTTTTTTGAGATATTTGCCCAGAAATCTAATTGGGCCTTTGTCGGGGGTATCTTCTTTGGAAGGCCAATCTTCTTTTTGAAAGTAGTATGGGGTGGCATGAGCATGTTCGTGAGGGTCTTTGGCGTTTTTGTGTGTTTTTTCTCGGCCTTCTTTTGCAAGTTTGTCTGCTTGTTCGTTGCCATCAATGTTGGCATGGGCTCTGACTTTGTGAAGGGTTGTGATTTGTGTACGTTTTTGTAACATTTGTACCATTGATGTTAGTATGGTTTGGTCGGGGTGACTGTTGTGAAGGGTTGGGTGTGTTATTTGAGTGTTTAGTAGGTAGAGTGCATTTATACAATCGGTGAATATATGTGCAGGTTCATTTTTGTATTTTGTTGTGATGATTTGTAGTGTTTTGTGAATGGCCATGAGTTCTGCTCTGAGGATATTTTGTAGTCCATGGAGTCTTTTGGCTAGTTTAATTTCTTTGGTAGAATTATATATGCCATAGCCAGCTTTTTCTCTTCGCCAAGAGCCCGGGCTAATTTGTTCCGGTGGTTTAAAGGAGCCGTCGGTGTAATAACTGTATGCGGGGTTAAATTTTGGTGTGGTATGAGCTGGGTAGTTTGGGAGAGGGGGAGGTATGACGGAGTAGTTTAATGTGTTGTTGTCATAGTTTAATTTTGACCATTTTTTACTTTTGTTTACGGGGGTTTGTATGGGTGTTGGTGGGGCCGGTTTTGTGTATGGTCGTTGTATGTCTAGATTGTCTGTTATGGAGGTAAGTTCCGCAAGTTGTTCTAGGGAGCCCAGGTTTTGATTTTGATGATGGACGCATAGTATTTGTAATGTAGATGGCTCTATTCGGGGTTTTTTTAGCTCGGGTGGGATATTAGGTTCTTCGTATGGTATTGTGTCTGCTTCGAATAATGCAATGATGTGGGAATCTGGGAATGGGTTTGAATGTTGGTTGTTGTTTTGGTACCAATTGTTGTTCGGTGTGACGATGATTGTTTTTGTGTTGTTTGGATCGTGTTTGGCGGCAAGTCTAGCCCAATGTATGGCTTGTTCTATGTCTTTCTCGTTGTGGGGGTGAGCTATTCCATTTCCGATCCATTTGTGTTCAAAGGCCTTGCCTAGGGATCCAAATATTTTGTCTCTTTCGTACGGTGAGTAGAATTTATTTAGTTTGGTAGGACATGTGATTGGGGAGGAAAAGTATGAGTGTTCGATGTTAAAGGATGATATTAGTGAATCTAAAATGGGGGTGGGTATTGTGTATTGCGCATTTTTGAGGGGGTCAGTTTTTGGTATTCGATATTTATATCTTTGATAAAGCCATATTAGTTCGGTTTCAAAGGGTTGGGTTGTTGGTTCAATGTTTGTAGGGGATTGTAATTTTGTATGATATTGGTTCCATAACCATTGGAGCCGGGTAATGGGTATGGTGTGTAAATGTCGGCCGTTTTCTTCGTATAGATGTGCTTGATTGTTATCTATTTGAATTGTGTTTGAGGATGTAAGGATATCATTTTCGGGGTTGCATTCTGTTGTGTAGATGTTTAAGAGTGGGATAATTATGGGTGGCGTTACGGACCTTGAGTCTGAGGATTGTTCTTGTGGATGGTGGGCAAGGATGATATCTGAGTATATTTTGTTTTGGATCTTTTGGTAGTATTGTTTTAATTTTTCAGTGTTATGTGTGGAGGTATTGGTGTCATGCCGTGGAAAAAGGTCTCTTTGGGGGAGCCATTTATTGTATGTATTATCATTGTGTTGCCATTGGCATAGGTATTTTGTGTAGGTATTTTGTATGTTATTTGTGTCTGTGTGTTGGATATGTTTATGGTTTATGATATTATTAATGGGGTATGTGGTAGGATTTTTGGGGATGTATGTTGGGGGGCGGGGGTGGTATGTATGTGGAGGGTTAGGGGGATTGGTTGGTGTGGGAATATTTCTTGGGATGATGTTATTGTTGAGGGTGATGAATGGATCTTTAAGTGTATGAGAGTATGGGTGTATGTTGCAAGGAGTATGACATATAGTGGGGCATGTTATGTGGCAAAATAGTTGTTTAGCAACACTTAGGGCACTCTTTATTAGTTTAGATGGGGTGAAGTGGTAGGTTTTGAAGTCCTCATTGTTCATGATGTGTGTACCGTTAGGTAAGGTAATTTGGTTTAGTTCAAAAATATTTTTTGAGAGGAGTTTTTGTAGAAGCTTTTGGGAGAGTTGGGCATTGAGTGTGTTATGATTTAATGTTTCTTGGCGCCATAGTATTTCTAGTGTTGTAGGATTAGTGAGGAAGTTCGGGAGCGTACTTTTAAGGTGGACTTTAGCTATATGTTTTAATAAGAAGAATGTTCGTGTTATTGGTGATCTTATGCAGTCACTTTTTTTAATTCTCGGTATGTTTTCAGCGCCACCATATTGGGCAAGGACATAGTGAGTTAATCCATTATATATTTTCCCAAGTCTTCCTTTATCGTTTAAAGCATTTTGCAGTTGTTCGCCTATACATCGGAGGTATGCGTTTTATAGGGAGAAAGCTTCAAGTCCAAATAGGTTATGTGGTAGTTGGGTTATTGCATTTGACATACATTTTGGTAATCCACATATGGTTTTTTGTATGGCTATTATTTTTTTAACAAGTTTTTTGATAGCTGGCATAGAGTATGGTACACCGTAGAAACTGTATGCCACACCTGGGCGTAGTACGGTATCAACCATTTTTATTTTTTGTTTCATGGTGGTTGGGCATGTTGTTAGTTCTTTGCATTGTTTGATGAGTTTTGTGGTTGTAGCGTGGATTTGGATTTTCCATTTTAGTGAAGGGACAAGATTTATACCTAGGTATATGTATGGCTCATTTTGATGTAGTGTGGGGATTGGTTGATTGCGGTAATTAATGTTAGAGGCTTGTATTAGGGCTTTGAAAGTGGTAGGGTTTAATTTGGATTTGTTTGGGCATCCGGTAGCGGCACATTTTGGAACACCTACGTCCATACCAGCCCATTTACAATATCTATCAATTTTATTGAGTTGTATTTGTACATGTTTGATTTTGTTAGTTATGACGGCGAGGTCATCTGCGTATGCGGCAGAGTTTATTGTGACTTGTGATGTGCCAAACGTGTATCCGTTGTTGCCTCGTTCTAGCCATCTAAGTAGTGGTTCTAAGAATATAATGAATAAATATGGGCTAAGGGTGTCTCCTTGTATGGTTCCTCTTTCTATAGGTATGGGTTTTGTTTTCCCAAAGTGTTCACCAATATATTGAGTGGATGACTGGGAGTAGATGTTTCCTACAAGTGTGATGGCATCTTTTGGGTAGCCAAGGTCTATCATTATTGCTAGAAGTCGGGCATGGTCTATTGAACCAAAGGCATTTTTAAAATCAACATATAATATGTATATATCTTGGTTAGTGAATTTTGCGTCTTCTAGTGCAGCTATTATAGTTTGTATTTGTCGAGCGGTGCTTCTCTCTGCTCTAAATCCTTCTTGGCTATCATGTAGGATTTTGAATTTTTCGCCGTATGAGGATAGTATAAAGGTGAGTGTACTAGTGAAGAATTTGTATATTGTGTTAGCTAGTGCAATTGGTCTATGGTTGGGTAGTATAGATGGGTCACCTTTTTTGTATAGTAATATTGTTGCACTTGATTTCCATGAGGTCGGTATTTGTTTTTGTTTATAACAGTGAGAGAAAAATAGGAATAATAATTTATGAAATTTTGGAGGCATGTTTTTGAGTATTGAGTTTGGTATGCGGTCTGGGCCTGGGGCTTTGTTGTTACCAAGATTTTGAAGGCATGTGTCGTATGTGGCTCTATTAAGGTATTGATGTAGTGGGATTTCTGGTTCACCTCTTTTCTCCAGGGTATATCCATCAAGGTCATGCCATGGATATTGGCGTACTGCACATGTACATTTATTATGATGTTGTAGTTGGTAGTTGCATGTTGGTACTGTTGGTCTATTGGTTTTTGTTTGTTGGTTGAATATTTCATTCGCAATGTCTTCTGGGCTAGTTAAAATATTGTTAAATTGATCTGTGATACAATCTAGTGGTGGGGATTCTAGATTCTTAAAGACTCTTCTATTGATTTTTTTAGGACTTATTTCATATATTTGTCTATATTTTGAGATGGCTTTTTTAACGTTATCTTTGGTGTGTTTTGAAGTTATTTTTCTGGCTTGTATGTTGGCGTTTTTTGCAATTAATGCGATATCTTTTATTCATGTATCATGGGGCATATCCGGGGGCGGTGGGGTGGAAATTTGGCTATTTTGTAGAGTTAGTAGTTCATTACATATGGGGTGGTTGCGCCATTGGGAATTATTTTTTACAAGTCTTATAGTTTTTCGTATAACATGGTATATAATAAGATGTTGTTTCCAAGTTTTAGAGAGTTTTCGTGGTAGATATCCTCCTTGTTGAGATATTCTGTTTGTTAATTGGGGTATTGGGTGTGCTCTACAAGTTTGTTCTAGTGTGTTGGAGATTTCTTTGGTGAGTGTGTCTAGGGTTACACATGCTTCTTGCCATTGTACTCGTGATAGTTGGTTGTTATTCTCAAGAGTATTTATGAGGGAGTCTATTAGTGTGGATTGTTCTTCAAAGAATTTTGTATTGAATTTTTCTAAGTTATCTTTTGGAATGGGGTTGAGTATGCGTATAGTGTCATTGTTTAATGTTGTGGGAGTTCTATTAATTAAAGTGTTATTTGGTATGTGTAGATGTATAGGTGAGTGGTCCGAGTTTAGAATAATATCTTTGTTTGTTGTAGAAGTGTATTGTGTATTATTGTTGGCATTTATATAGAATCCGTCTATTAGACTCCAATCACTATAATTATAGCCCCCTTGTCTAGAGAATTGTGTGTCGGTTTTGATGTAATTGAAGTTTAGGTTTTCGGTGAATTGGCGCCATTGGTGGTCTATGATTTGAGGAGGGGTGTTATGATTTCCATTGTGGCGCCCAATTAATGCTATGTCTCTATTGAAATCACCACATAGTACATATGTGTGGTTTGGGTTGTTATTTATTTGAGTTGTGATAGTGTTTTGTATGTCATTGATAAATCTAGTATCTTCGGGGTGAGATGGCATATACATATGAAGGACTAGCCATGGTTGTAGTGGATAGTTAGTGATTTTGATTATTTGCAGGTAAGGAGATATGTGCACAGGGGTAGGGATTTTCTTGATGTTGCGCGGGAAAGCATATTTTTTATGTATTAGTGTAAGGAGACCTCCACGGCCCGGTGTGTATGGTCTCCTTTGTTGGATACATCTTGTGAGTGCATGTGTATTGTTGAAAATGAGTTTATAGTCTTGGAATATATTTTGTATGTATTTTGTGGATTTTGTGGCGGATAGTTTTGTTTCTTGTATAACTATAATGGCTGGCGGTGTGTTCGTATATGTAACCAGAGTTTGTAAGCTAGGAAGGGCGGTGTTTAGAGAAGAGGCATTCCATGTGATTATATATGTATTTTCATGATTTGGGTTATTGTTTTGGTTTTGTGGATGTAGGTAAGGGGGTGGGGGGGGTGGGTGGGTGTATTCTGGTATTTGGTCGAGACATTTTAGTGATTCAATAATTAGATTGTTGGGAAGGTATGGAAATTTTTGTTTTATAGTATCTTGTGATGGTGGTGTACGATGATTGTGTATGAAATCATAAAGTTCTTTATGTATTGATGTTTTATGGTTTATAATGTTTTGGTTATTTTCAATGAATGATATATAAGGGTGTGGGGTGTTAATGTGTCTTTCGGGAGAGTTATGTAGGTTAGCAAGGGAGTTTAGTAGTGCATTAGTCCATTGAGTTATGTTTGGATTTTGTTGATTTAATATGAGGTTACATTCGTCTATGTGTGGGTGGATTGTAGTTACTATAGCGTATAGGATATGTGGTGAGGGATGTTCGTTTTGTTGTTGTATATATTGGATAATGTGTGGGTGTGTGTTGGCGTATGATAGGTGTAGTGTATGTGTGGAGTTTAGTAAAGGTGCAAATGATTCGGCAATATGTCTATAGTCCGGTTGTAATTTTATTGTGTTTGGTATGAAATATATTTTGGCATTCTTTTTGTGTTGTATTGGGTGTCTTTTTAGTACGTTTGGCATAGGTCCTGGGTTGGTTTCTATGTCTCCTCCAAGTATTAGTAGTAGTTTATAGTGTGGTGGTTTGTTATTATGTTTAATGGTTGTATGTTTTTTTGTTTGTCTAATATATTGTTTTGTTTTGTTTTTGATTTTTCCCTTGTATTGAAGAATGTGAGTATTATGTTTTCTTTCTTTTAAGTGGGTTTCCCTTGTATTGATTTTCTTAGGTTTATTTTTTTGTTTTGGTTTATTGTTTTGTATGTTATTTTTGTTAATTAGTTTGGTGTTTGTTTTTGTACTTTGGTTTGTGTTATTCTTGATATGTATATATTGACTTGTATTTTTGCATCTTTTTTCATATGTGGTGGGTGTTGTGTTGGTGTGTGTGTGCGTATTGTAGGTAGTATTTATATTTGTGTATATATATGTATTTATATGTATTTTTTGATAGTTTTTATTTGTATGTGTTTTGGTAATTGTTTTAGTATATGTATTTGGAAATAGTCTTTGTATGTGTTTTGTGGATTTTGTGGCCGAGACTTTTGTTTCTTGTATAACTATGAGTGCCGGTGGTGTGTTAGTGTGGGTAACTATGTTTTGTAGGCTTGGGAGTGCGGTGTTAAGGGATGAAGCGTTCCCTGTTATTTTGTTTGTGTTGTTGTTGTTTGTATGTGGGTTGTGGTTTTGTGATGAAATGTGATGTGACGTTGGGGGTGGGTGTGTATATTCTGGGAAGGGATTTAGGCATTTTAGTGATCCGTTTATCTTTGTGTCTGGAAGGTAGGGAAATTTTTGTTTTATCATGTCATTTGGTGGGGGTGTGTTTTGGTTATGTATAAAGTCATATATCTTTTTGTTTATTGATGTGTTGTGGTTTATGGTGTTTAGGTTAGCTTCCATGAATGTTGTGTAAGGGTGTGGAGTGTTAATGTTTCTTTCGGGTGGGTTTTGTAAGTTTGATAGGGTTTGTAATAGTGTGTTAGTCCATGTGGTTGTGTTTGGGTTTTGTAATTCTATCAGTCGGTTACTTTTGTCAGGTTTGGGGTGAATGGTAATTACTATGGCGTATAGTATATGTGTTGATGGGTGCGTATTTTTTTGTTGTGTATACTGGGCAACGTTTGGGTGTGTTGAGTTATGTACTTGGTGTGGGGCGTGTGTGGTATTGAGGAGGGGTGCAATTGTTCTAGTAATATGTTTGTATTCTGGTTGTAGTTTTATGGTGTTTGGTATAAAGTAGTTTTTGGCGTTTATCTTATGTATTCTGGGGTGTCTTTTTAGTACTTTGGGCATGGGTCCTAGGTTGTTTTCTATGTCTTTGCTAAGTATTAGTAAGCCTTTATAGTGTAAGGGTTTTATATGTTGTTTTACTATTTTTGGTTTATATGTGTATTTTGGATAATCTTTTGTTTTTATGTTTTTGGTTTTGGTGTTTTTGTTCATGTTTGTTTGTAAGTTTTTGTTTATGGGTTTTTTTGGTGATTTGTTTATGTTAGTGATTTTAAGTGTTATATTTGGGTGTGTGTTATTTTTATTATTATTATTATTATTATTATTATTATTATTATTATTATTTTGGTTTTTTTGGACTTGTTTATATGTGTTTTTATGATATCTCTTTTTATTTGTCTTTGAGGTTGTATTTGTGTGGATTTTGTTGTTATTATTATTATTTTTTAGTATGTGGGTGTGTGGGTATTTGTGTGTGTATGTATGTATTATGTGTGTGTTTGAGTTTATGTGTGTGTATTTGGTTGTGTAGATGTCTTTGTATGGGTGGATGTTTATGTACTTTTTGGACTTGTTGTGTATTTTTATGTAGATGTGTGGGTATGTGATTCTTTGTATGTTTGTTTTGATGTGTTTGAGTGTGTGTATGTATGTGAGTTTATATGTGGTTATATTTGTTGGTGTATGTGAGTGTTTGTTTATGGGTGGGGCGTGTGATTGTATGTGTATGCGTTTCCGTGTTTTTATACGTGTGTATGTGGGTGTGTCTACGTATGTGTGTGTATCTTTTTGTTTATTTGTATTTGTGTGGGTGTGTGTATGTGTGGTTGTTTGTATGTATGTATGTATGTATCTTTGTATATCTATAAGTGTGTGTATGAATATATGTATGTGTGTATATGTGTATACATGTGTGTATGTGTGTATGTATATGTGTGTATATGTATTTATGTGTGTATTAGTATGTGTCTTGGGCCATGTGTGTAGTATACAATGATTGTATTGAGTATAGTGAGTAGTACAGTATTGGTATAACGTATTTTTGTACTTGTATAGCTCTAGTACTTGATGTAGAGTATTGTAGCTAATGGTATGGTAAATATGTATTACCGTGTGGTCTATTGTCTTCACATGTTTGGCGGTGTGTCTTCAATTTGTCTTGGTTTTACTCTTCCTTTGATGGCTTTCATGGCTTCGATGGTGGCTTGCATGGAGTTTTGAATGCTCTCCATTTGTGCAACAAGTTCTTCGTGGAGCTTATCCGTGTATTCTCTATTCTCAATCCTCATCTTCTTGTTGTTCTCTTCCAATGCATCTTCTAGGTCCTTCTTCGTGACGTTGGTGTTGGTGGAGGTGGGGGTGTCTTGTATCTTGAATGTCGCAACGGTGTTGACCATGGCGGTGTTGATGTCATTGAACCCAAAACCCTCCACTTGTTCTTGGGTTGGAGGATCTACTCCTTCTAAACTCCTTCGGTGTGGGGCAAAGTCCACGTGATTCTCACCAATTTTGATTGTCTTCTTCACAAACTTCCTATACACGATAGGGTTAGAACATTCCACATTTGCACTCCCATTATGCCTTTCACCATTCTCTTTGTGGAACCATATGTTCTTGGTGTTGTCAATTCCTAGAACTTTGTGGATAGCATTAGTGGTATCAACAATACTCATGAGAATAGGCAATGGGGATAAGGTGAGAGTGAGGGCATCCTTTTTTGCCTTTGCTTCGGGTGTCATACGGCCCCCGGTGAAGGTTTTCTTCGCTTGAAGGACTTCGTGTTGGGTTGTAACGTGTTGGAGTTGGATCTTCAAGGCTTGTTGCGGGGTGGTGGTGGAGACGAAGACGTAGGGATCACTTGTAACCTTTTGCACACCGGTGATTTCGAATTCTTGACCTCGGTTGAAACTATTGTGGAGGATGTCCACAAAAAGTTGGTGTGCCGGGATACCTGCCAAGGAGTCACTTCTAATGCGCACGGAGAGGTTAGTAGAGTTAGCCGTATGATGGTATGTTTTGCATACCTTACCAATGATCTTGTGATTATCTAACACAAGTATGAAAGGCCTAAGGCCTTTGAGCAACATGAGACCATCCGTGTCGGGGTTGAGTAGGTGTAGTTTAAACATATCCGTCCATACTCCCTTTTGACCCCCTCTTTTTACGCTATGACATTGAATGTAGATTGGGTCAATTAAGTTCGTGCCTAGTTTGATGTCCATTTGTTCTAGTCTTCTAGTTATTATTTTGTATACATCATCATGCAACATAAGGTTGGTGGGGGGTTCGAAAAAGATCGCAATATGAAAGTCCAAGGCCAAACCTGTGGCCTCGTTGATCTTGATGTCTTGTGGGATTTGAGTGATGTTGTAGTGTTGCTCTTGTGCTCCTCTCCTCTTGCATGGGTATAGGAGTTGGGGGATGCGCGGGAATGCCTCACTAGCCTCCATTGCTTCTTCCGCTTCGTTGGCTTTGAAACCTCTGGCCATCTTGTCTTCTGTGGTTTCATCGCTCGTAGGGGCTTCCACTCCTTCTTCTACCGCAATGCGCTCCATGACTTCAAATCCTAGCCATAGATTTAGGTCTGAAATTAGTGGTAGTGGTTTAGTGGACTTACCTTTGTCTTCTTGGGTGTTCTTACTCTTCTTGCTGCTGCCGGTCTCTTCCATATTTTTCCTCGAACCTTTCTCTTTTGGGGCAGCTACTTTATGCAACGTCACATCGTCCACATCCATTGCCTCATCAAATATGATGCCTCTTCTGCTACTCATGATTAGATTATGCTTTGGATTTAAAAGGATTTGAATGAGAGTGAAGGGACTTACCTGGAGTCGTGAAGGAGGGTCGATGTGTACTTGATGTGACTTGATGTGATCTACAGCACATGCATGTTGCTCGTCTTTGGCGGCCTTGTATGATGGCTTGAGCTGTCTGCACCAATCGTGAGTTATAAAGTGGGTTGCTTGGGTTGGGGTGAGACTTACCTTTCTCCCTACGAGGGCCTCCCTTTCGCTTGCTGTCTTCAGACTCTCTTCTCGCTTCGAGGATCTTGTTCTTCTCACTGGGGAGCTCTCGCCTTTCTCCTTCTTACCCCCTGCGAGGGCTTCCTCCTTGTCTTCTGTTCGCGGGCTCGCGTTTCTCTCCCGGGGCCCTGCTGCTCTTCTCGCTGTTTTCCTTGCTCTTCTTCTCTCTGTGATCTTCGCGTCCTCTGCCTTTGCTCTTCTTGTGAGGGTCCTTCTTTCTCTTGCTGTCGTCACGTCCTCCGCCTTCGCTCTTCTTGGGAGGGTCCTTCCTACACTTGCTGCCGTCAGTCTGTGGCTTCTCCTTAGTGGCCTTGTTCTCCGTATCAATGTTCTTGTGTCGTCCTCCTTCTCTGTCCCTACGAGGGCCTCCCTTTCACCTGCCGCCTTGAAATATTTGTCTTGCTTCAGCAGCCCTTCTTTGCGCGTTGGAGTTTCCTTCGCGTCTTCCGATCCTTGACCTGCAACTTTTGTTAGTGTTTCTGACCTGTTGTTTGCCTGGTTGCGTCTCGGGTTGTTGTCCTGCTGTCCTTCTCGCGGGCGTGAATTCTTGTGTGTCGATATTGTGTGGTCGCTGCTCCTGCGTCTTCTTGCAGTTTCTTGTATTTCTGTACTTCGGCGGAATTGTTGTTTGTGCCCCTCGTCTGAGGGTGTCCAATCTCCGGTTGCCTTTGTACTTGTGTCTCTTGCTCCTGTAGATTGCTGGTTAGTAACGGTGTTAGATGTATACTTACCTTTGTATTCTTGGTTTCTTCGGTTGAGTATGTAGTCCTCTTGTGTTTCTTGTATTGGTTGATGTAAATCTTCTGTTTTCGTGCGATGTCGATGATGAGGGGCGGTGGAGCAGTTGTCCTGTTCGCCTGTCGGGGGGGCAGTTCTCTGTGAGTTGTTGGAGGGTGCCTTCGGTTCGATTGTTGGTGTCGTGTGTCGTGTGTCGTGTGTCGTTGGTGTCGTGTGTCGAGGGGGCCTGTCTTGTTGTGTTGAGTAGGGTCTCTGTCTTCGTGCTTGAATTTTAGGTCTTGGGCTGGTGTAGCTCGGAAGTTGGAGTTGATGGTTCCGGGTGTGGAGTCGCTGGGTTTGGGTTACCTGGAGGAGGTTGAGGTTTTGATCTTGGGCTGTGCGCTCTTGTCTTCTGGAGGAGGTCACTTCGTGGTCTTGTGCGGCTGGGCCTCGAAGGGGGTTACTGTTGTGGTCGCGTCTGCTGTAGTCGAGTCTGTAGAAGTGGGTTTGCGTTTGTGTGGTACTCCTGGTTTTCTGGTAGTTGTCGCCTTGTCTTCCCTTCACCTGTGCATGTCTGTAGCGGCAGTTGTATGCTTCTTTGGTGCTAGGTCTGAGGCTTCGGTGTTGTTGATTCTTCAATGTCTGGTGTCTTCTATGTCGTAGAGTCTTGTTTAGTTTTCTTGAGTGCTCTGTTAGGGTCACTCCTCCTATATTAAATCCGTCGCGCCTGTTAAGGGTGTCGATATATTCGTAAGTAATAATAATTACTTGTGTCTTCCTTTGGTCTTCTGCAGCAGCCCTAGTGGTTCTGACTTGAGTTTCGGCCCTTGTCTTGTGCTTGTTTTGATGTTGTGTACTCTTCCTTGTGCAGGTGCGGTTGGATCTGTGGCATGTGAACCAAGAACTACCACAGACAATATGGAGGGAACAATAGAGATTGGGGAGAGGGTGGTAGAATGTGACCTGTAATCTGGTGTAGCTTTGTATGGACTTCGTGCTACCACTCCATACTTGTAAATCTTGAAATACTGCAAAGTTAATACTAAGTGGGGTAGGGTTTGAGCAATATTGGGCTAAGTGAGAGCTTACCTGGGTGTGTGTGCTTTGTATGCCTGGTGTCTTTGACTTGTCTTGTTTGAGTTCCTTTGCTTGGTGCAGTCCGGTCTTCTTCTTCTGTTGTGTAGTTCTGAAGGCACAATCTAAGCAAGTATTGCAGTCTCTTGTAATGATAAGAATTTCTATAGATGCTGAAATGTAAAAGCAAATGAATGAGAAGAGTTTAGGTATAGCCTGTAGAGGTGGCTGATCGTTGCTGGCCTGCGGTGTAGTGGTGTTCTTGACAGCAATCTTGAATTGTTGAGTGTGTGGATCTTGCGAGAGGAGAGTTAATGGGGGTTTTCTGCAGATCTAAGCTTCCTAGTCTAGATCCGGGTGGCTAGAGTTTGTGAGTGATGTAGTAAGTAAGATCTATGCACCAACACTAAGCAACAGCTCGCTATCAGGATGCACTTTCTACATAGATCTCGACTATACTCCCTCGTTCAGCAGCTCACACCCTCCAGATCTCGACGTTTGAGCCTATTCCAACAACTATCTGCATCTTGGGAAAACCCCCTCTCCTAGATCTAAGACATACAAGGGCTCCCACCGAGTTCAGCCACTTCTCGATGCTTGCAGTCTTCTCCCTAGGAGCTAAGTTCCACCTCTCCCTCACCACAAATCTCGGAGCTCCTTACTCAGCCATCTCAGAGACCTCAATCAAGGTTCCATCAATAATGACGATGCATCCTGCCAAAATCTACTTTATACCTAATACCATAAAACTCCAACCAGAATATGAACACATTGCAAAACCCTTCGCACCATTTCTAAAAAACACACATATATTACACCACATACACAACACTTCCCACCCAAACATTGCCCAATACATACAACAAAAAAATACGCATCCACCACCCCACATCTTATATGCACTAATAATCACTACTCATCCAAACATAGATGAATGTAACCAACTTCTAAACCCACAAAATTTGAACACGATTACATGGACTAATACACTCCTGCAAACCTTACTAACCTTACAAAACCCACCAGAACGACACATTTACACTCCACATCCCTATACTGAATTCCTAGTAGACAACCAAAATATTATAAACCATGAGAACTCAATACATAAAAGACTATACGACTTTTTACATAGTCAAGACATACCACCCTCAAATGATATAATAAAACTAAAATTCCCTTACCTCCCTAACAACCTCATAAGTGAATCACTAAAATGTCTAGACCCTATACCAGAATATACCCACCCACCCCCACCTCTTCCCTACATCCCTCCTCAAAATCAAAATCAAAACATTAGACCAAACCAAGAAAATACATACATAATCACATGGAATGCCTCCTCACTAAACACTGCCCTTCCTAGCTTACAAACTCTAGTTGCAAACACAGATACACCACCGGCTCTTATAGTTATATAAGAAACAAAACTAACCGCCACGAAATCTACAAAATATATACAAAATATATTTCAAAACTATAAACTCATCTTTAACAATACACATGCACTTACAAGATGCATGCAACAAAGGAGACCATACACACCGGGCCGCGGTGGCCTCCTTACATTAATACACAAAAAATATACATTCCCCGGCAACATCAACAAAATCCCTACCCCAATGCACATATCACCATACATTCAAATAATTAAAATCACTAATCACCCACTACAATCGTGGTTAATCTTTCACATGTATATGCCATCCCATCCCGAAGATACTAGATTTCTCTTAGATATACAAAACACTATTACAACCCATATTAATAATCATCCCAATCATACATACCTATTATGTGGAGACTTCAATAGAGACATAGCGCTAATTGGCCGCCAAAATGGAAACCATCACACCCCCCCTCAAAACATTGATTACCAATGGCGCCGCTTCACAGAAAACTTAAACTTCACTTACATCAATACCGATACACAATTCTCTAGACAAGGTGGCTACAATTATAGTGATTGGAGTCTAATAGATGGTTTCTATATAAATACAAACAACAACACACAATACACCTCCACAACAAACAAAGATATTATTCTCAATTCGGACCACTCACCCATACAACTGTACATCCCAAATAACACACTAATTAGTAGAACTCCTACAATCCCAAACAAAGACACTATACGCATACTCAACCCCATCCCAAAAACCAACATAGAAAAATTCAACACTAAATTCTTCGAAGAAAACACCGTACAAATAGACTCCCTCATAAACACTCTTGAAATCAATAGTCAATTAACACAAGCACAATGGCAAGAAGCATGCCACTCTCTAGACAAACTCATCAATAAAATCTCTGATACACTAGAACAAACTTGTAGAGCACACCCAATACCCCAAATGACAAACAGAACCTCTCAACAAGGCGGGTATCTACCCCGCAAACTTTCTAAAACTTGGAAACAACACTTAACCACATACCATACCATACGTAAAACCATTAGAATTGTAAAAAACAACCCTCAATGGCGTAACCACCCCATACACAACGAACTACTAAATATACAACACATCCAAATCCCTACCCCGCCGCCTCCGGACCTTCCCCACGATACATGGATAAAAGATATCGCGATAATTGCAAAAAATGCCAACATACAAGCCCGGAAAATAATCACAAAATACACAAAAGAAAACATTAAAAAAGCCATATCAAAATATAGACAACTATACGAAATCAGCCCCAAAAAAATTAACAAAAAAGTCTTTAAAAACCTTGAATCCCCACCAATGGATTGTATCAAAGATCAATATAATAATATTCTAACTAGCCCCGAAGACATTGCGAATGAAATATTCAACCAACAAACAAAAACCAATAGACCAACAGTACCAACATGTAATTACCAGCCACAACATACAATAGAATGCACATGTGCAATACGCCAATACCCTTGGCACGACTTGGACGGATATACCCTTGACAAACGGGGCGAACCAGAAATTCCACTACATAAATACCTCAACAGAGCCACATACGACACATGCCTCCAAAATCTTGGAAATAATAAAGCCCCAGGCCCAGACCGCATACCAAACTCAATACTCAAAAACATGCCTCCAAGATTTCATAAACTACTATTCCTATTCTTTTTTCATTGCTATAAACAAAAACAAATACCAAATTCATGGAAAACAAGTGCAACAATTCTACTATACAAAAAAGGCGATCCATCCATGCTACCCAATCATAGACCAATTGCACTAGCTAACACAATATATAAGCTTTTTACCAGTACACTCACCCACATACTATCCTCATACGGCGAAAAATTCAAAATCCTACATGATAGTCAAGAAGGATTTAGAGCGGAGAGAAGTACCGCATGGCAAATACAAACTATAATAGCCGCATTAGAAGACGCAAAATTTACTAACCAAGATATATACATACTATACGTGGACTTCAAAAATGCCTTTGGCTCAATTGATCATGCCAGACTTCTAGCAATAATGTCAGACCTTGGCTACCCAAAAGAGGCAACTACACTTGTTGGAAACATCTATTCCCAATCATCTACTTGCTATATCGGCGAACACTTTGGGAAAACAAAACCTATACCCATCCAAAGAGGAACTATACAAGGGGACACCCTCAGCCCATACCTATTTATTATATTTTTAGAACCACTACTTAGATGGCTAGAAAGAGGCAATAATGGATATACTTTCGGCACATCACAAGTCACAATAAACTCCGCCGCATACGCAGATGACCTAGCCACCATAACTAACAAAATCAAATCAATCCAAATACAACTTCATAAAATTGATAGATATTGTAAATGGGCTGGCATGGATGTGGGAGTTCCAAAATGTGCCGCTACCGGATGCCCAAACAAATCTAAATTGAACCCTACCACTTTCAAAGCCCTAATGCAAACCTCCAACATCAACTACCGCAACCAACCAATCCCTATACTGCACCAAAACGAACCATACATATACCTAGGTACAAATCTTGTTCCCTCACTAAAATGGAAAATCCAAATCCACACTACAACCACAAAACTCATCAAACAATGCAAAGAACTAACAACATGCCCAACCACCATGAAACAAAAAATAAAAATGGTTGATACCGTACTACGCCCAGGAGTGGCATACAGTTTCTACGGTGTACCATACTCTATGCCAGCTATCAAAAAACTTGATAAAAAAATAATAGCCATACAAAAAACCATATGTGGATTACCAAAATGTATGTCAAATGCAATAACCCAACTACCACATAACCTATTTGGACTTGAAGCTTTCTCCCTAAAAAACGCATACCTCCGATGTATAGGCGAACAACTGCAAAATGCTTTAAACGATAAAGGAAGACTTGGGAAAATATATAATGGATTAACTCACTATGTCCTTGCCCAATATGGTGGCGCTGAAAACATACCGAGAATTAAAAAAAGTGACTGCATAAGATCACCAATAACACGAACATTCTTCTTATTAAAACATATAGCTAAAGTCCACCTTAAAAGTACGCTCCCGAACTTCCTCACTAATCCTACAACACTAGAAATACTATGGCGCCAAGAAACATTAAATCATAACACACTCAATGCCCAACTCTCCCAAAAGCTTCTACAAAAACTCCTCTCAAAAAATATTTTTGAACTAAACCAAATTACCTTACCTAACGGTACACACATCATGAACAATGAGGACTTCAAAACCTACCACTTCACCCCATCTAAACTAATAAAGAGTGCCCTAAGTGTTGCTAAACAACTATTTTGCCACATAACATGCCCCACTATATGTCATACTCCTTGCAACATACACCCATACTCTCATACACTTAAAGATCCATTCATCACCCTCAACAATAACATCATCCCAAGAAATATTCCCACACCAACCAATCCCCCTAACCCTCCACATACATACCACCCCCGCCCCCCAACATACATCCCCAAAAATCCTACCACATACCCCATTAATAATATCATAAACCATAAACATATCCAACACACAGACACAAATAACATACAAAATACCTACACAAAATACCTATGCCAATGGCAACACAATGATAATACATACAATAAATGGCTCCCCCAAAGAGACCTTTTTCCACGGCATGACACCAATACCTCCACACATAACACTGAAAAATTAAAACAATACTACCAAAAGATCCAAAACAAAATATACTCAGATATCATCCTTGCCCACCATCCACAAGAACAATCCTCAGACTCAAGGTCCGTAACGCCACCCATAATTATCCCACTCTTAAACATCTACACAACAGAATGCAACCCCGAAAATGATATCCTTACATCCTCAAACACAATTCAAATAGATAACAATCAAGCACATCTATACGAAGAAAACGGCCGACATTTACACACCATACCCATTACCCGGCTCCAATGGTTATGGAACCAATATCATACAAAATTACAATCCCCTACAAACATTGAACCAACAACCCAACCCTTTGAAACCGAACTAATATGGCTGTACCAAAGGTGTAAATATCGAATACCAAAAATTGACCCCCTCAAAAATGCGCAATACACAATACCCACCCCCATTTTAGACTGACTAATATCATCCTTTAACATCGAACACTCATACTTTTCCTCCCCAATCACATGTCCTACCAAACTAAATAAATTCTACTCACCGTACGAAAGAGACAAAATATTTGAATCCCTAGGCAAGGCCTTTGAACACAAATGGATCGGAAATGGAATAGCTCACCCCCACAACGAGAAAGACATAGAACAAGCCATACATTGGGCTAGACTTGCCGCCAATCACGATCCAAACAACACAAAAACAATCATCGTCACACCGAACAACAATTGGTACCAAAACAACAACCAACATTCAAACCCATTCCCAGATTCCCACATCATTGCATTATTCGAAGCAGACACAATACCATACGAAGAACCTAATATCCCACCCGAGCTAAAAAAACCCCGAATAGAGCCATCTACATTACAAATACTATGCGTCCATCATCAAAATCAAAACCTGGGCTCCCTAGAACAACTTGCGGAACTTACCTCCATAACAGACAATCTAGACATACAACGACCATACACAAAACCGGCCCCACCAACACCCATACAAACCCCCGTAAACAAAAGTAAAAAATGGTCAAAATTAAACTATGACAACAACACATTAAACTACTCCGTCATACCTCCCCCTCTCCCAAACTACCCAGCTCATACCACACCAAAATTTAACCCCGCATACAGTTATTACACCGACGGCTCCTTTAAACCACCGGAACAAATTAGCCCGGGCTCTTGGCGAAGAGAAAAAGCTGGCTATGGCATATATAATTCTACCAAAGAAATTAAACTAGCCAAAAGACTCCATGGACTACAAAATATCCTCAGAGCAGAACTCATGGCCATTCACAAAACACTACAAATCATCACAACAAAATACAAAAATGAACCTGCACATATATTCACCGATTGTATAAATGCACTCTACCTACTAAACACTCAAATAACACACCCAACCCTTCACAACAGTCACCCCGACCAAACCATACTAACATCAATGGTACAAATGTTACAAAAACGTACACAAATCACAACCCTTCACAAAGTCAGAGCCCATGCCAACATTGATGGCAACGAACAAGCAGACAAACTTGCAAAAGAAGGCCGAGAAAAAACACACAAAAACGCCAAAGACCCTCACGAACATGCTCATGCCACCCCATACTACTTTCAAAAAGAAGATTGGCCTTCCAAAGAAGATACCCCCGACAAAGGCCCAATTAGATTTCTGGGCAAATATCTCAAAAAACAAGACCTCTACAACAACCTGGACACAATCTCAGAAAATATTCCTAACATAGAAAAATGGACTAACAATAACGACATAGACAATGAACTCTCTACAAACTTTTGGAAAAACCCCATCATCTCAGACTCACAAATAACGTGCCTCATCAAATTCCGTACGGGTCAGTACATGGGAAACGCTCGCAAACAACTCTTCTTTGGAATAGAAAGATTCCCATCCATAACATGCCCCATATGCCCCTCAACGGACCCTGACACATGGCTTCATGTGCTACTCAAATGCCAAAACCACCACATACACTCTCTAATTGTTAAAAGACATAACAAAGCGGTATGGGAAATCCGAAAACTAATCACCTCCTACAATAAATCGAGATGTTTCATACTTATGAACGCCGGCACTTTTAATAGCAATCCACAAGAAAACACGGTCCCCCCATGGCTACTTCCATGCTCATGTATGACCCAAAGATGTCATTGCAACGCTAGGCTCAAACCGGACATTCTTTGTGTCAAAGGTTTACCATACAACGACCCACCACCCGAGAACATCAACCAAGACTACACCATTCAATTCATTGAATTCACATATTGCAACGATAGATTTTCTCCGGAAACAATCCAAAACAAAATTGACAAATATCAACCCCTCATTGACGACATCATTGCCATTGGATGGAAGGTAGACCCCCATATTGTTATCACATCCGGCGCTCGTGCCACCACCTTTATCCCATCTATGAAAACTCTCGAAGATACCTTCAAGATACCCATTGATACAATTAAAACTACCTTTAAAAATATCAACACCATCGCTATTCAACATGCCATGTCTATTTTACTGCATAAACGCAAAATCGAAAACAACCAAGTCCTCCCTGATAGGCAAGACCCCCCTTAGGAACTTCGCCACTCTGTCTCTCCCTGATTGGCTGCCTGTTTGGTTTTGCTTTTTGTTGTTTAGTTTGATCGTGGTTGGTCGTTGTTGGTTGGTTTCTGGCTACTCGTTACATAGTGTCTACCCTCGAAAGGGGGAAGTAGTTCCAGTTCGCTAATTCCTTGTCCGGTGGGCATGGTCTTAGCAATGGAATGAACAGACACTTTATTCACGCCGGTTCCCTTCGGGAACCGGCGTTCTTCTTCTTTTGTCACAATAGAGAAACAATTTTGACTTGCTCCTAAATATTTTTTTGGTTCGTAAAATGCTATTTTAACACTTTACCGCCGAAGTGGACCGGGAAGCACTGAGAGAATCTACGAGGGCATCAAGTTATGCAGAGTATCATTGCGACCTCACTTCATGGACATCATTGTACTTGTCAATGCCTGCATCGATTGGAGATCTGAGAGATGCGTTGGAAATTTCTCTTGGAGCTCCAAATGCGTTTCGAGGAACGCAATGGCAATGGTCAATCGCGGTGAAAGTTTCAACACCAAAAGCACCATAAACGACTCTGCTAGGGCCTCATAGGTGTTTTTTGACATCAACAAATTGTGTATGACCATGCTTACCGTAAAATCATGAGGATTTAAGGTTTTACTGTGATACAGATCGTGGCATAAGAGCATCTCCACTCCGCACCACAAACCGCCAAACCGGCGGTGCGGGGTGGGTAGGGTGCCCACACCGCATGCCCCAAAACGGGGCATCGGTGCAGGGTTTTGCAGATTTGGGGATGTCGGAATGGGAACTGGGGTTGGGCACCGAGCTCCCCAAGGTTTATAGTCTCGGCCCCCCACTCCCTGCATGCCACGTGGCATGCTGGGAGTGGAGCGGTCGGAATTTTTAATTATTTAAAAAAAATTAAAAAAATTAATTAATTTTTTTAATTTAAAAAAAAAAAAAATTAAAAATTCTGACCGCTACCGGCTGGCTGCCGGCTAGCTACAGTTGGGTGTGGGGAGAGGAGGATAACTCCTCCCCCGTCTCCCTTAACCCACATCAAAATCTCCCCCTGGAGGTATACATCGTAGGGTAAGAGTGGTTAGGATTAACAGAGGCCCCAAGAAAACCACCATGCATTTATTTTATGGCAGTAGTAACGCGTTTATCTGGGACCCAGATCGCTTCAAATGGGACGAGGAGACTCCGTTCATGGAGTTTACGACGAAACTCGGTCGTAAGCTTCTGGTGCAAAGACACCAGATACCTCTGGTCACCATCAACAAATGGGATGGGATCCTCACCTCTACGTACAAACTGAAGTGGCTGAACATTTGGGACGCTGATAGGTCACAAAAAGAAGCTGGGCTCATATGAGTCATCTGGCACAAAGCTGTTGCTGTTAACGTCTGGAGAGGGAAAGTCGAGTCTAATATTGACCAAAGTTGCCAAGTCTGCGACCGCGGTATTCCGGAGTCCATCCTCCATCGTTTCTGGGAATGTAAGTCGGCGATTGAAGCATGGACCTGGTGCGTGGATCTGGTCCCTCAACTTCTGCACAGGCGGCTTGATACGCGAGCGCTCCGCAGCAGGAAAGAGAGTCGTGCGCATGAGGCACGTACCCAATGGCGTCGCAGACGTGGTGTACCGAGACGCGTTCCCGGTCATGCTGGGATCGAGGCCCATGAAGAGCCCCCGTCCCCGCATTCCTCGCAAGAGGTCACGGAATGTATGAACCCTGTTGGCGAAGAGGTGGATAGGAGCGTGCATGACAATAGGTTTAACCTGACATGGAAACAAGGTATCTTTGGTCACCGTATCTCCCGTCGTTTTGCTCCGATTGGCAAGATCTGGCTCCTTCTGAGGGGCGTTATCCTCTGGCAGCTTTGGAACGAGATGAATGATACTGTCTTCAACGACACAAAGTGGTCAAAGGAGAAGCTTAAATCCAAGCTTTGGCATGGTATCATCGATTATGGTCGTGTGGCTTGGTCCAAGAACCTTCTGCGTTGTTCCCAATGCCCTGAAAAAAGCGCGAAGTTCACCAAGAAGTTCAAGAACCTGTGGTGTTGTAATGATGTCCTTGTCTCGTGGGTCGACGAGAAACCGCGTTGGCATACGTTTAAGGATTCTTGTAGGACTGACACTAGTACTAACCCTAGATCTAACTCCTTTTTTTAGTTTCTTTTTTGTCTGGCCCAGGCGCTTGCTCGGCCTCGCTGACCCTGGCGGGGTCTGCCTCTTTCTTTTGTTTTTCTCCCTTCCTTCCTTCGCAGTAAAGATTCTCTTTGCTTGTGTCAAAAAAAAAAAAAAATCTCCCCCTGGCGTGGGAGTTTTCCGCCAGGGGTGGAGATGCTCTAAAAGGGCGTTCCTGCAATAATGTCGGTGAGACAAGCTGTGTGCACAAACTTGCTGCCTTCAACGAACCTGCATTGTAAATGCTTCGTCTAGGAAATACCGGTTCCTAGCTTGCCACCTCATACTCATGCTAAGCCCAAAATCAAGGCGAGAATGCCACATGAGCAAATTCCATGCCTCAAGGATGATGCAGAGGTCAAATTAGGTGTCTATGTGGTAAACCGCCACATGAGCTGGTCTTGGGAGGTTGTTGGTGGATGTTGTGTTTGTGAGGTTGTGGTGTGTGCTGTTGGTGGGTGTGAGGTGTCTATGAAGTACGGAACATATGCTTGTTGGATAAACCTTGACCCTCATGACGGTGGCATAACTGAGTTGTTCCATAAATTTACTATTCTGTTGTAGGATATCTTTAACAAAAGTTGGACACAAGACAAAAAGAAAAACCTCAAAAAGCCTTCCCGCAAGGCCATGTGGATCAGACTTTGTATGAAGAGTACAAGCAGCGAAAAAGTGAACTTACATTGCGGCTTATGAAGTAAACTAAAGTTGCCACTTTCATGGCACGAAAACCGCATGTTGGCTGGCATCATGTGCAAATTTCAAAGCATGAATATGGATTCTTAGCTTCTCTTCCATCAATCTTTTAATCCTTTAATGCCTAAGTGGACCATGCAAGCCTGGGGAATCTACAAAGGTAATAGTCTAAGTAGAACGTTATCTAAACATTGGATACACTTTAGAATGACCCCACTTCACAAAAATCATTGTAGTTTGCAAATGCCTGCATGGATTGGAGAGATTCGTTGGAAAGCTAACAAGGAGCTCGAAATGCGATCACATTGGCCAGGATGTCAGTGAGCTGTCAGGATGTCAGTGACAATGGCCAGGATGTCAGTGACAATGGCCAATTGTGGAAAGAGTCAGAAGAGCAAAAGCACCAAAATTGACCCGACCAAGGCGTAGTAGACGTTACAAGGTTAACTTCTAACGCACCAAGTGTCAAAAATGGGCTTTTTGAAAGTTTGGTCAGGTTCCTATGGTGTCAATTTCCAACATTCCACTTTGAAATTTTTACTGTAGAAGGACGTTATTAAGACCTTAGTGGGAGAACAATATTTTCCTAAATCCGACATATAATGAAAAAGTTATAGGATTTTGAATTTCAAATGGGGAGAGCGGGCACTTCGGGCACCTCCAAAAACTTTTGCTAGGTTATTCTATTGAATGTGAGATATTCAATACTAGCAAGTAATTAAAAAAAATCTTGTCTTTAGTGAAAAATAGTATATTAACCAAGTCAAACATTTTCACACATTGTTGGGCACTCTACCAAAAAACTTCTTCTTTTCCATATAAAACTTAGAGATTTTCATTTTTTTAACTTTTTTTTTCCACAACAATATGTAATGTAAATCTTCTTTTTGACCATTCGGATTATCAATCTAAAACATATGAATCTCACAAAAAATTAAAACGCATATTGGCAGTTTTTGAACCTCCACTCCTTGCACATTTGTTTTGAATATGCTACACCCCTCCTCTACCTCTAAAATTTGGTGTAAGGAACTAACATCATGCTTAACACAATGGTAATGGATTTAGACCTTGTGTAGTTCAAAAATTTGACACCAAGTGAAGTCAAAGTCTGCTGATCCACTGAACACAAGGAAGAGATGAACCATTTGTTTGACTTTAACCACTATAATCTTTCAATCCGTGCGGTCAAAGTTTATGATTTTTTGGAGTTTGTTACATAATAAGTCGTATTTGAGATCCTACAGTTAAAACTAGAAATGAAAGCTTTTGTTCCTTCTTTATTCATTGCACTAGAATCCAACTATTTTGAAGTGTTTTTGGTGTGAAACTGTCATAGGACCTTAGGGGTTAAGAGCATCTCCACTCCTGACGTGGAATTTTCCACGCTAGGACGGATAATCTTCTCCACGCCAGGAGTGGTTTAGGGTTTGGCGTTTGCTTGGCTCCACGCAAGCTCCAAATTTTTTTTCTTCTGAAAAGATGCTTTCACCTTCCACCTCCCGCCACCAATGACACGGCGCCACGTGTCGCAAGGATATGGGTGTGTTGCCAACATAAAAAAATGGCACACTCCCCCATCCAAGGAGATTTCTCTGTGCCATGTACCAAAAGTTCTAAACTTATATAACGTTTCCCCGTTTTGAGGTGTCGGGTGCAACTTTCTGTCCTTACAAAACTCCAAATTGGATGAATTTTCCGGTTCTCTGTCTTTGTGTGAAGATGCTCTAAGGGATGAAATCTAGGAAGGTTAGAGATGTGGAAGATATAGTTGAAAAGGGGGGTAATTAGCTGACATAGCTTAGTAACATGGTTGTACATGGACTACATTTACACTTTCAGCCAGTCAGGAATTTGACTGCTTCAGCTCACAAGTGCCAAGGATTTTACAACAGCAAGTGAGAAGGATAGTACAACGCCCAGGGCGAATTGACCCCTCCTTGGGAATTACCCGAGGGGGCCACAAGGTGGTGGGGCCAAATCTGGCCCCTATTTTGTTTTTGGATGGGCCCCAATTATAGCAAAAGAAGGTCCTCACAAGTAAACAATAGCCGTAGGTCCCAATTTTGTCCAAAAAATTCGAAAAAAACCTCTGAACCCTCAAAATAGAGGGCGAGAAAAATGACCCCATGCAACTAAGGCGGGGCCCACCTTGGGTAACTCCCAACGAGGGGGTCAATTTGCTCTGGGCTATTACAATAGCAATTGAGAATGATTTTACAACAGCCAGGTCATCTATTACTAGAGGTAAGAAATTCTCACTTTTGAATTGAGGGAGTGCCTTGATAGCCAGGGCTATCCTAGCTCTATCCAAGAATCTAATTTGGATTACAAAGTACCCGAGGTCTACTGATTTAGAGTTTTAAGTTTGTCAACCATAGCCATTTAGAGCACCTCCACCGGGGACGCGCCAGCCCGGTGGAGACTGCCCTGGGTTTTGGGCCTGAACCCTGCCCCGCGGTCGGGCTGCAAGGCGCTTGGCGCAGCGCCATCTGGGAGCAAGGTCATCCGGCCTGGAAACCTGTCCCTCATAATAAAAGCCTTGCTGTAGGTCCCGTTGTGGAAAGTCCAAGGGGAAGTAAATAATGCAAAAACGCGTAAGTGAATGGACTGTCAGTGGCAGCCACTCCCACAGCCATTGCTGCTCCCAACTCCCTCCATTCCACCCGACCGGTTTGGCGGCCCCGACAAGCACGGTGGGGGAGCATCTTCCCCCGGACCCACCAAACCTGACAGGTCTGCGGGGATGGGGGCTCGCGGTGGAGGTGCTCTTAGCCCCAAATCAGCCTGTTTCAAGACCCCCCTCTAGAAGTAAGTGAACTAAATAAAATATATACATAATAAAGTTTTATTAAGTCAACTTTTGTCTCCAACTTTAATTATTTCAAAGTTACCAAGATTAATTATTTTTTAATAAATGCAAGTTCAGTGCCTAGTACCTACACTCTAAACTCTATATACGTTACAGGTCGGGAGCCAAAAAATTATAACATATATAGAATAACATATGATACATAAAGAATTCAATACCGATAACTAATAACATTTATGGAAATAGCACTTATAAGACTTCAACTTGAAATATATAATGTTTATAAAAATAAATGATGAAAGTACAAAGATAAAAACATAATTCAACTAAGCTAAGTCAAAGAAATAATCTCTAATATGATAGTTTGACAAGATTCTTTCGACTAAGCCAATTAAATGAAAGAATCCAAAGTAATTTGACATAAATCTTCCGAATGCAAAGATAAAACAAACTTCTGAAGTGCTTGAATGTTCCTGATGTGTGATAGAACATCATTTGGTCTTTGCTCCAAGAACTTCTTTAACCCTTTAGCGCCCAGGAAGCCCGAAATGGGACTCCGCAGGTGCTAAAACTCAAATTGCATGAAATCCATGAGGAACTAGGCTTTGAGATGTGAGGTTCAGATTTGCGCACTCAATACACAAACACTCTCCAACAATCAGATCATGATTTAGATTTATAGAACACTTGGAAAAGCTAGGAATACGACACAAAATACACCAAATACACTCAAATACAGTGAATACCATGCCACATACTATGTTGTATTTCACACACATGCACATTGATTTTGGTCTTAAATTTTGATTGAACTTTGTCTTTGAGACATTCTTCATTGTTTTGTGATTGTCGATCTCTCTCTTCACATACGAAACTACCGTTTTGATTCGTATAAAGTTGGAACATTTTTGTATATACAATCAAGTAGAAAAAAGCAAAAAAATCACCAATAATTGTGTATAAATATTTTCCTCGCATATGATATGTCAATGCGAAGCTATCAACCTAGTGCACATGTGAACTGCTCTAATCCAAAGTAAAAAAATTCTTGCAAGAATCTATTGATGGTTAAAGTAGTGCACCCTCCAAAATCCACAGTTTTCACTACCAATATACGGTAACTTTAAACACTATAATCTATTCCATCAACCGTTGGATGTTGTGCAAAATTTCCCCAAAGTGCAGGACATGGGTTAAGTTCAATTTTGTAAGGTTAGATATCAATATTAAGCATTGTATTTCCATCAAATCCGGTGCAAAGAAAAAAATCAGCAGAAATCTTGGTTTCCCAAAAACATCCCTGGGCGGTAAAGGGTTAAAGTCTTATGTGCACTCTCAACATTTCCGAATCCCACAATCTCTTCTGCCACATCAACGAGAACTTCATCTGCATCAATTTCTTGATATTTAGAGGGCAACATGTCCAAAATCTTGTGCCAAATTGACTTCAAGTGTCTAGTGCTCAAAGAACCATGAATGGCCAATGCCTTGGTTGGTGGTTTGTGTTTAGTGCTTGGTGCCGTGAAGTAAAATCGCGGCCTGTAGCCGTGGAATGCAGTCATGAACTCCGTGCTAAAAACCCAAAACCTCAACCAATGTCCCGCTCGAGCAAGACTCTTTACCGAAAATCAAAACCTCAACCAATGTCTCGCTCAAGCGAGAAATTTTTACCGAAAATCCAAAACCCGAACATGGTGCCCGGTGCCCAATCTTTCTTTGCAATCGTGTTGCCTGATCTTGAATCGCAATGCCTAACTCCAAACAATGTTGTCCTTAATCCTTGCTCGGTGCATGTCCCCTCAAACTACACTCCACTCCGCTCAAGAAGAGGAACGCTGGTCCCGAACGGGCCGACGTGAATATAGTGTCTGTTCGTTCCACCACTAAAACCATGCCCACCAGACAAGGAATTAGTAGTATGGAACTACTTCCCCCTCTCGAGAGTTGACCACTCCCCTCATATACTCCACCTCAAATCTCACTGGTCGCCTCCCGACTTAGTTAGACCCCTCGACTTCAACCTTTCTCATCCCCGACTCCAAAGTGCACAGACCCCTTGCCTCAAAGTGCAAGGCCAAAAGATTCTTTTAAGAAGAAAGAATCTATGAGTTGGGCCCAAAAGATATGGTTTTATCCATGAAGAAGTATAAAATATTATTGCTCTTATATATTACTATGTTGCTTTTCCCAACTTTAACACTTATAGAAGTGAAATTAACAAAAGAAGGAGCGAAACATGTCATAACACATACTAGTGTTAATTTGGTCGGGAGTAAGATTTTCATATCATATATGAGATTATAACACTGACAGAGGTAACATATACAGACTTTTGATCATATAAAAAATTTCTACTTATGTCGATGGTACTAATGATTTCATCCACCATAAGAATCTTTGTAGTAAGCCAGGGGCATGTGGAAAAACTTTGTTTATTAAAGTATTTTCATAGTTATACGAATACACTAAGGTTTTCCCTTTCACAAAATCATAATAAGTTCAGTTTCTTTAGAAAAAAAGTATGTAAAATTCTACACATTGAAACTCAAAACCGTCACTTTCGGAAAAAATAATAATAACCATAGGTCCCAGATTGAAGAGTAAAATTCAGGTCCCACAGCAACTGTTGTAGTTTCCACATGACATTGTTAGCCTGTGGCACTTTTCCAAGAGATTGCCAGGAATCGTTCCCATTGAACATGAGATGCATGCACGGTAAAATGATTCAGAAAGTGATTCAAGTCATCTCATACCGTCTTTCCTGAAAAATGATGAGATATGGTCTAAAATCCTTACATACACACAGAGTAGGAATTTCTTTAGGAGTAACATGGGCTTTCCAAAAAGTTGCGTCAAAAACCTCGGTCACCACAAAAAATGCTGCTTCGTAAGCAGCTTCACCGCAGTAATCTCGATAGAGCTTCGGTTGGAGTTCACAACTGCTGATCTCCGGCGCTAGAAACTGGAAAGACAATCCTTTTTTAACGTGGTCTGCTTGATCTGCCGGTTGACTTCCACGTCGAGTGGAGAAGTAGAAGCAGGCTAGACAGCTACTACGGCAGCGTGGATCCGTCAGCATCTGATGTGAGGGAGAAATCTAGAAGTGAGGTAGTAGTTCGCAGGTGGAGCGGGTAAGTACTACTTCCACGCGTGTGGGCCCCGTTGCAGTAGCTTCTGATGCGTCACGGCCAAGTGGCGCAGCGTCGACTCGCTCCGCTGCGCGATCAAAGAGGCCGCAGCCGGACGAGAGGATCATCACTTGGGACCGTGAGCGCCGCGCAGCAGCCCCTCCCTCTCTCTGCTGGAGCTCAGCACTAGTTGTGACGAACACGATGGGAATCTTCACAGGGGTGCTGCTGCTCAGCCTTATGAGTGCAGGTGCGTACTTTGATGATAATCTACCAGTTGCACCACCATTGACGAAGGTGTAGATAATTTGCGCATACTATTCAGCTTGCTGTGCTGAGGATTGTTGAAGTCTTCATGAGAATTGTTGTTAAATTCATGCATGTGAAGGTATAGTTTCATATGGTTTTGTCCTGTTCTTGAATGATCTTCACGTCGGATTAGCGTTGATTCTATGGGAGTTTCGAAGTGCCTAGATAAATTTTGGCTGCGGATTTGTGGTTTCGCTTTCAAGATGAGTTCGTGTCATGAATTTTTCGAGTGAAGTTGAAATTTGACGCTTGACTGAATTTACACAGAGCCAACTCTGTGATGCAGCTTCAATTCAGTCGGTCATCTGGGCGTCGTTCAAGTGATCTGTAGCTTTCTTGAAAGTGGTAGACTTGTTGAGGGAAAATCTGCTAAAAGGCTACCACCGACCTTGAGAGTCGGTTACGTACTTGAAACGAGGTTTAGTCTGGAAAACAGGGGTTTTAGAGCTGAACACAAATGAAAGAAAGTACCGGCGAATTCCTGCTATTAGGAGGTCTAGTAACGGTCTGGTTCAGTACTACTCGGACAAAACCGCTTCTGTATACGGATTGTTAATTCGAATTTGGAATATTCGAGACTGACCCCGGTGTGGAATTCGTCGTTGTGCACAGTGGGCGCGCAGAAGACCACGTTGCTGTTCACGTTCGGTGATTCGTACGCTGACGTCGGAAACACGGCCAAAAGCGGGGCCTACGTCGACTACGGATGGGTGTACCCCTACGGCATCACATGGCCCGGACAGCCTGCAGGGCGATACTCCGACGGCAAGGTCCAGACCGACTGGTTCGGTGAGCAGAGCAACAGAATTGAGTTCCATCTTGAAAGTTCTGAAACTAGTTCTGATTGATGGATATTGACCAGAGATGATTGCTCTGTTGATTTTGCAGCGGATATTCTAGGCCTTCCCGTGTACCCGCCGCCCTATTTCTACTCCTCCGGGCAAGACACGACCTCGGGAGTGAACTTCGCCGTGGGCGGGTCTGGCGTGACGTCCACACGCAACCCGATCTCGCTCGGCGTGCAGGTCGAAATCTTCGAGCTCTATCTGCGCACCGACCCGTACTCGAAGCAAGCGCTCGCTAATTCGTTGACGCTCGTGTCGGCCGGGGGCAACGACTACTTGTCTTTCACGGGCACAACCTCCGCCGTAAGCACGCTTGACGCTTACTAGGTAGCCACTGATAATTTGTGGTGTGCGCGTGCTGTGTCTGATGATCCACTGGTTGGAATTTTTGCAGGAATTGTTCGTGTTCATACAAGTTGTGGTGTCCGGGATCCAGGCGAACTTGCAGCGGCTGTACGACCTGGGCGTGCGCAATGTGATGGTGACGAACATGTTGCAACGCGACTGTACCCCGGCGTACACGCGCAAGAACGGGTATACCAAGTGCACGGGCGAGACCGGCCCGCTCGCGCAGATCCACAACGCGTTCCTGCTGGGCGCCGTGCAGAGCATCAACGCGCAGAACCCCGGCGCGCGCGTCATCATTCTGGACCAGTACGCCGCGTTCGACCGCCTGTTCAAGGCGGCCAGCGAGAACGGCTTCACCGACGGGCTCAAGCCGTGCTGCCGCGGCACCAGCAACACCACCGTGTGCGGCGAAGTCGACCCGCAGACACAGGCGTGGCTGTACACGGTCTGCAAGAAGCGCGGCCGCGCCATCTTCTGGGACGACGTCCACCCCACCATGTGGGCCTGGAACTACATCGTCGAGACTTACGCCAACCAGCCCGGGTACATCCTGCTCGCCGACGCGCCCAACTTGAAGCAGTGGCTCAACATCATCGACGTCGTACAAGAGCCCATCGCCGCGCCCACGGCCGCACCAAGTAAGAACGTCCAAAACCATCCTCTTTTTCGTACCTCTTTTCCGTATCCGTCCCTTAACCCATGTGGTGACGCCGCTGCAGACACGTCCGCCGCAGCGGGCGCAGTGCAAGCCGCGCTGAACTACCTGCTCGACAAGCCCCAGTACTCGGAAGCGATAGGGCTGCTGCAGTCGTTCAACTACGAAGCCGCGCTGGAGAGCTACCTGAGCCAGGTGGTGACGGTGTTCCTGCCCACCAATGACGCGCTGTCGGCCCCGAGCACGCGCCCGTTCATCGGCCGCGCGTTCGCCACCAGCAAGGTGGGCGAGGTCGCGCTCTTCCACTTGCTGCCCGGGTTCTACGATTTGAACGCCATCGTGACCAAGAAGCCCGCGTCCTTGACGTCCGCGACGGGCGCGCAGGTGCCGCTCTCATACCCCGCGGACGGCGTGTACGTGAATGGGCAGGCCAAGGTGGTGGACCCGGACGTGTACTCCGTGCCTGGCCAGGTCGTCATCCACGGCGTCGATCACGTGCTCACGCCGCCCGGCGTGTAACATCATTTCTCCAGAGCATTTTGCACGACGGTCATCTCATGTCTAGAAGGATCATTTGTGTATAGTTGAGTGTAAACTGTTGGGTACTTCGCTGGTGATCCGGAGAGGAAACGCTCTCGGATTTTGTCTGTGGCTTGCTTGCCGAGTTTAGAGCATCCGCACCGGCTCTCTCCAAGCCGGGACCGGAGCGAATCTGACGGGGCTGGAGCCTCCACCGCCCGAGTGGCGCTTAGGACCGAGTTAAGGGGGTACCGGGCTCCTTGGAAATTGCTACACGCTCTTCAACTCCCAAAGTTTGGAAATAGTCCTTGGAACGGATTTTGAGGTACATTTAGGGTTTAGATTCGTCGTAGACAGCGTTGCCCGACAGCATTTGTCAACAGAAGAGCTAGACATTGTAGTTTTAGGGTACTTTTCATGATGACACAACAGATAGTCGATGGCGCGATGATATTTACCGCGGCTCGCTGTGGGTCTACACATCTTGGCCACTCCACTTCAACTGCGGGCCCTGCCAACTTCGACGAGACCAGCCCGGCTTGGCGAGAGCTGGTGCGGATGTTCTTAGGTCCCCATTTCACACAGAATAACATGCCTGTTTCGGCACTTGTAATTTCAGGTGACCATGGCAGTCCCTTGTTTCACTGTATCATGTAAATGAGAAACTGAGCTTCAATGCTCTCTGTATTCTTATCCTTCATTGTGTTGGAACTTGCTGATAATATTCATCAGAGAAGCTTGTAGCTTTGCAGAAAGTACTGCATGAGTTTGAAGTAGCCTTTGAGAAGTCAAGCACTTGAAGGTTGAGTATCAAGTGACTCGAGCCTATGACCGCGGCATCAATCCCAATGTCTATTCCACTTTGTGCTGTATTTCTTCATTAAATAGAGCTAGAAAGTTTTTTATTTTATTTTTCACAGGTGACATCACATGTCTTGCTTATGTCACAAAAATTGCAGATTTCTTGGTGAAATTTTATAATTATTGTGATTTTCTGAAGAAAAAGTGAAGATAATTCATATCAAATACAAAATATGCTTAAACATTCTGAAAATTTCACTAGAGGTGTAAATTACAGTGCTGAAACTTGGGGTGTAGATGATACTTCCGTGTTCAGCTAAAATTAGTAAATCGGTCAACCATGGATATAAACGCAAAGTTCAAACTGCAATAACTTATTCTCTAGATAATGCATGACTACCTCAACGAGGCAAGTTTTATCTTTACCTACTATCTACACATTCAATAAACACTCCAAAAAAGAATTGGATGAGAAAAAATCATTCACATTGATTATCAACCTTGAATTGTCATCTAAGATGTCATGTAAAGAAAGATCGATAACCAGAGCAGATCGAGAGCTCTAACCAACATCAAATAAACGAAAAATATACACTAAAATAAGTATACGTAATACACCCTTAAGGATATAGTAGTGAATCACTCGCGTAGTCAAGCGTCTTGCACTCCACGAAGGAAGAATCAACAAGTGCAAGTACAAATAGAGAATGCGGAGTCTTTACTAATGATAAACCATCACTTACAAGCAAGAAACTCACTAACACTCTCAACTCTCACTCACAAAGCTTGACTTGACAATGACGTCAAGTCAAGGACAAGTGCGGCGCTATACGCACACACGCGCAACTCTAAGTGGATGAAAGTCATCCATGGATGAATGGGGTGCGCCGCCATATGTTCCTAAACTCCCGTAGATTAATAACAACTAACCTACGCTAGAACACTGCAATACGGAGAGGCCCTCGATGCTACATCCCGTGACAGCTGTCGTATAAAGAAAGATCGATAACCACAACAAATCGAGAGTCCTAACCAACATCAAATAAACGAAAAACATACACTAAAATAAGTATACGTAATACACCCTCAAATGCCCCCCCTAGCGGATAAAGAGACCTTCTATCCAGCTAGGACCATACAACACTAATAAGACCAAACGCCACGGTGATGTCGCTGCAACAACTACACGCATCCAGTCGAAGATGTCGCCCGTCGCCGAATCAATAAGCATATGGAGAAGTAACAAAGAGAGGGTAGGCCGGGTGCAATGTGAGCCTCATCTTTAATGGCCTTCGACAACTTTGTTGTCAATCCCTTGGTCAATCTCCACGTTGTCTATCCCTGAATCGAAACCAAGAAACTCCAATTAGATGGCAACGCATCAAATAGTGACACAGTGACAAGTCCACGAGGAATTCAAGTCGTTTCATTGGATGAAACATGGTTCGAAGACCTCCGACAACGAGGGCAAGTCCAATCCCCAGGCGGTAGAGTAGAGAGCGGCGGTGTCAAGCAAGCCATATGCCATCGACGCTGACAACGGTCGCATAATAACATGGTAGCATCACCCTTCTTCTCACCACACACAAAACACGGAAGACTTTGTGGCACAATGGCCAACACATAATGCACGGAGCCATCAGTGGGCAAATGGCAGGGCGCACAGTTTTTGGAGTGTTCCTGACACTCCTGGCCATCTTTGCCTTCTAGCAACAAGATGCCACTGGACAACACATCCTTCACACGAAGAATGGTGCGCCCGGCCTTGACGTCCAATGTCGTAGGCGCCTCACGTTGCAGATAAACGTAATCTCCAGTGGAAAAACGCCGCAACTGAGGTCGGTAAGCGCCGCTGCGAATGCGAGCGTACCGTAACGTGTCGCGATGTTGAGCGATGGATAAATTTTCCATGACCATTGGCATGGTCCGCTTGAAGAACTCCGCCCGATCATGCAGACACTGGATCGTGACCTTTGGATCATCCAAGTCCACAACTTGGGCCAATTTCTCACGTACAGAACTCGGTAGAATCGGCTCCCGTCCATACAACAGCTGATATGGACTGAAAGCGGCCAAAGAGGCCTGCTGGCTATACCGATATTCCAAGGCGGTCTATGGTATCATCATATCCCAATCACGGTGGCCACCCTGAAGTAATCCATACTTCTATAGTCCACACTTGACGGTCTGAACCACACGCTCCGCCAAACCGTCTGCTTCCGGATGATCTCGAGAAGTGGTACGGTAGTCAATCAAAGCTTTGGTGCACAATGCCTCGAAAGCACCAAAGAACTCACGCCCTTGGTGAGTCAACACCTCAATTGGGGCTCCAAAACGAGCCACCACCCAGTCAAAGAATGCCATGGCCGCCAACTCCGAGGAGTTCTATGGTAGTGCCACAAGCTCAATCTACTTGCTAAAGTGCTTCACCATCACCAACATGTACTTGGCTCCACGTGGGGTGACAACAAGCGGCCCGGCAAAATCCAAAGACCAACGGTAGCCCCAACCCATAATGGGCAAAGGCTGCAACTGCGGTGACAACGTGTTGAAGCTGGATCTGACCCGATCACAAACTTCACTCCGACAAACATAAGTGGCGACCTGCTGATACATGCCTGTCCACCAATATTGGCTGCGCAATATGGAATGTGTCCGTCGCACACCAAAATGACCAAGGTCTTCGTATATTTGCCGCACCAACAAAGCCTTCTGATCCGGCTTGGGAACTATGCTCCTAGTCCCATCCGACCACACGCGAAATAGAAGGCCGTTCTCCCAACGGAACCTCGCTATCCGATGTCCAACTCGATCGCGCTCCATGGCTGAAAGAGCACGCGGAAGTGTGCCATGTTGCAGCTTATGCAAGACTGGACCGTCTTCCCACACATCGCTTAAAACTTGGGCCCTATCCGATTCCTCATCCGTTGCCAAATCGGGCAACGTCGATGCAGAGCCAGACATCAACGTGAGGTAAGCCGCTGCATGCCACTCCCGGACTAACTCTCTGTCGCAGTCCCTATGCGACCTGACACCAGTCAAATCCTCCTCTGATGGACTTGGATTACGAGATAGCCCATCCGCATCCAAGTTTGTGATGCCCGCCCGGTGCACAACCTCAAAATCATACTCCTGAAGCAACAAAGCCCACCTGGTAAGCTTGCTAGTAAGCTTGTCAGACTCCATGAGCCACTCCTAAGGCTGGTGGTTGGTCACGAAGGTAAAACGTTGCCCATATAAGTAGGGCCAGGGTTGTCATAACGGACGGGTTGAGGTGATCGGACGGCACGGACGGACGGATCTGACGGATTGCCCGAAGTGCGCCCAGTAATTTTTTGCAAGAAATTTTTACTATGATCGCCACGTCACATTCGGACGTGTCACGCCACCGTGGCACTACGGCAAAGACGTCTCCATGAGGGGCGGGGACGCCTCCCCTGGGGCGGGGACGTCTAAGTCTGAGGGGCGGGGACGTCTACGCCATGGGCGGAGTAGTCTTCGCCCCTGGGGCGTAGACGACCCCGCCCCTGCATCATTGAGCAGAGAGACCTTAATGTCTGGAAGCAAAATATGTTTATTACATTAAAAAGTTTCACGATAAAACAACAATTCCCTAATCTCATACTTCCAAACGAAGTATTATCTTGTAGTTATCTAAAAAACCTTTTTCTCTCCTAGCTTCTTCTAAGAATTATCACAACTCTCTTGATTTTGCATACATATATGTATCTACTTTTCTTGTCCTTTAATTATTCAAACTGCCCGATCTGTGCACTCCTTTGGTGGACGGGCCACCCATAACCGCATCTCAAAGGACTATATCATCATCATCTGGTGCCTCATCGCAATCTGGACGGTTGTCATCATCAACTCCTTCATCGCTCTCATCTGAGAATTTTCCATTGCTACCATCCATAGTCCAAAAGCCCTCTATTTTAGAGTTGTCATTGCGAAGCTCTACGGCTGTTTCACCATCGCAACGCGAGCGTCTGAATCTCTTTTGTCGATGTGCATGAGGATCATCGCCGTCGGAATTTATGGTTGGGCCGCTGGTAGGACAAACTGCTCAATTCGGAACAACGAACGCCGGAGTTGTTGAAGAGCGTCCTGGAACATACGTGTCCAAAAACGGTTGTACAACCACGTTCGGATCTCGTGCCCCTATTCCAAGGAGGGGATGTCTACGATGCCTTGAGGATGATGTTTTGCCGTTGTTTCTTCCTTCACGGCCTTTAGCCGCTCCACGGCCTCTAGACCCTCCACGAGCATTAGTCCTTCTACTCGGTTGTATATATTGACCCATTGGATGAAGAGGCGTCCTTGTAGCGGCCAAAGGGGGTCTGCCATTTCTGGTAGTAGTAGCGGAAGTGTTTAGACCCATCCCCTCAACACCTACACTTTGTTGGAAAGGTCCATACATGGCATTCGCCGTTCTAAGAGAAGAAGAATTCCGGGAAGGCGGCGTTGGTACATTCTGGTCATTGATAACCGTAGGTAAAACCACAACCGAAGATGGTTGTGGCTCAAAGTCCTCTGTGAATGCAAAAGCATCATCGGGGTCTACATATTACGGGTCAAAACGTCGACCCTGATTAACAAGCCTTTCATTTCTTCAAGTCGTTCCTACAATTGTTGTGTTTACATCATTTGTGTTCTAGTCTCCTTGAACGACTCCAGTGCTATGAAATGATGCACCCATTCCCATAGGGCTCTCTTGGCCATACTGGTTTTCAACCGATCCTTGATTGTTTCGAGTCGCAGTATTTACTACGTTCTCTCCCGCTCCGTTGTTGTCGCCATTTCCATTTCCACTAGCATAGTCTGATGGGGAATTGTCATCGTCGCGAACATTCCCAACATTGCCCCCCCCCGTTTCAGGCTCTTCAAGGTTAGTCACATTTGGGATGTCGCTCTCTGAGGAAGTAGACAAAGGTTGCACTTCATGAATGCCCTCATTTTGAGGAAGATGAGGCGAAGGACTGTGACGAGGACTTTGATTCCAAGGTCCCCAATGACCTTGAGCCAATTCTTCTTCCACATCGTCATCATCTCCGTAATAGTTTCTCGTTTCCTCAAGATGATCGGCGCCTTCCGCCCAAAGATTAGGGTGTCCCCGGTACTCCAGCGGAGTGCGGAGAGCTGCCATATTGTGCTCCTCCTCTTCCTCGGCTATCAACACATCAAATTCACAATTAGGTTCACCCATTGGGACCGGCCCCAGGGCATTTGGGTCGGAATCCTCCGAGTGAATATTCGCATCGTACCATCGAACGGGATCGGCCCCTAGTCTTTGTTGAAGGCATTGGCTATTGGTATAAATATACACCAATGACGCAGCCTTTTTTGTCACTAATCGATATCGGCTCTTGTTGTGGACAAACGAGTACATACTCCAGTTTCGTTCGCAAGAGCTAGCTGAACACGTAAGGGCTAGAATACGAACAGCTATTTTAGACAATGCCTTGTCTGCGATCCTGGCCCACCATTGGTGGAGTTGAAGCTTTGTCTGGCGGATGTCAGATGCTTCAGTAGGGCCATATGGTTCTGTGCCTTCCTCGTATTGTGTTAACTCATATTCGACATCGTCATATGAGACTTCCAATACCTCCATCATTTTGCGAACAACCTGATTCAATGCTCTTTGTGCGATTCCGTCAGCCCTAAACGCCACATTATCCTTGAGGTACGGATTCAAAAGAGCCCCGGCGTAGTGAACATCGGTAAAAACCATTTGCCACCGGGCATCAAAAGATTGCTCAAGAGTGGATGCTATGTCAGCTTGTAGAGTAAAGGGTGACTCTCTCAAAGAGTACACGTGTTCTCGCAAATTATGCATCACGAGCCACGCATGACCCGTGGCTACTTCGCGGCCATCAAACACACGCAATGCCTTCAAAACATCCCCAATCATGTGCACGTAATTCTGACATCGTTGCCAAAAGGCCACATCTTCGATGGTGAGCACCACATTACGCGCTGCGGTTGCTGCTTGCTCTCCATTTTGTTTATTCCGTAGGGTTGCAAAGTAGTTTATAACACGGGGATGGTCTTTCAACTACTCCAACACTCGTTTGAGTGTCATCAATCGATCCAACATAAGGAAATTACAAGCAAAGCGGGTTTCAGTGGGCACTACAATATGCAAGTTTGGACTCAACTCACGAAGTGACCCCATTGTCGAATGATGGTTTCTAATATATTTGCACAATTTCTTTGCCTTCTCTATTAAATCTTTAAATTCTTGGACCTTCGTCCAATCTTCCAACATGAGATCCAATGCATGTGCCATGCACCCCTGCTTGTGAATGTGCGGGTATGTGAAAATAATATCATCCATCGCTCCAAGCATGTTGGGAGCAATGTCTGTACAAATCTGTGTCACATTCTTGGAACCCACCTTCTCAATGTAAACTTTCACTTGGTTCGCTATGTACTCCATGGACTTCTTCTCACCACTGGTATCTATGCTCCCCAAGAATATGTCACCAGTGGGGCACAACATCATTAAATTCATGAGGGGCCTCCGATGGACATCATCCCAACCATCCGTGCATATCGACACCCCATAATTCTTGATTGCAAAACCAACTTTGGCTTCAATCTCTTTCTCAATTTGCAACCTCTTAGGTTCAATCAATCTAGTCCTCAATTGGTGATATGTAGGAGGAGTGTACTCAAACTTTGCCACGGATGTTGCCCTTACAGCATCGATGAACGCCTGATTTCACGCCACATTAAAAGGAACATTCGCCTGATAGAAAAAGGTCGCCCACTTCTCATCAAGTTCCTTCCTCTTTACAATGTTAAAAGCATTAAGCATCCGTTGTTGATGTAGTTGCCCAGATCTAGTGGAATTCGAGGCGGTAAGACCACCTGACGCATGTTCGCGGTCGTTTCCTTCAGAGATATTAGGCACTCCTTCCCGAGGCCCACTTGTTACCCCACTCGCCACATTATTTTGAGCGTCGGATTGGCTTGAAGTGTCAAGAGTTGGTGCCCTTGATGGACCACTCGGACGTGAATCTCCGCCATACATGTCCCCGCCCGTCATTCGTTGTGGAACCATGTTTCCACAATTGGCAAATTGACTTCGCACATAGGGAGGTAGGCTACGACAAATCGACCTCTTTGACTTGGCGCCATATCCAAAGTGAGCGAACGCACGCTTACGTTTATAGCTAAAAGTATAGTTGCAGAAAACACAACTCACTTTGCCCCTGTTGTCACCAAAATTGTACCAAGGTTCCTATTCTTTTGTTTGCTTCCTTTGACTTCCCATTGCATTCACGGCTTATGCCAAATAATGTGCAAGTCCCGTCTAAGCCAAAATACAGGGCTAGTTATAGTATAGAATCGGGTGAAAATATAAGGTCTGATAGCCCTGGTGCACTGCGTGAACCAATTTTTACATCACCTCAGCCGCACACCAGTGCCGCCTGCCACCCAAGTAGACTCGCAAGGAGCTCAAACTAAATTGAGGTCCAAGGGATAGAGGCCAAGGTGACAAGCGTGAGGACAAACGGCCCTCTCCGATTCTTTTATATACGAGCCAAGAACGGGTGGGACCTGACGCGCCAAGGGCGGGGACGTCTCTGCCCCTTTACGGAGTAAGGGCGGGGACGTCTCCGCCCTTATCCCGTGAAGGGGCGGGGACGTCTCCTCAACCCAGGAGAAGGAGGCCTTTGAGGCATTTTGGGTGCTTAGGCACTGCTCTTCTCCATTAGGAGGGTGGAGGTTTTAATATAGGGTGCCTTATTTTTGGTCTCGACAAGATTGCGACGCACTTAAAATAATAAGCAGATTATGTCTATGTAGGAGGGCTAAATGGAAAGTACTACTTTTGTACTTTGATGGCATGCTCTCCAATAATGAACACCTTTGTTAGCTCCCTTTGAGATCAAGTAGTGAATAGCTTGTGAGCTATGCAAGTCCTCATCCATAACGGGTAGTATAAGCCTCGAGTAGAATGTATCGTGCAAGTTCTCTAAATAAATAATTTAAACACAATTGGCCCACAAAAGATTAGGAATGTACCACATACCATTAAGGAAAAAAATAAATCAAGTAGTGAATAGCTTGTGAGCTATGCAAATCCCCATCCATAACGGGTAGTATAAGCCTCGAGTAGAATGTATCGTGCAAGTTCTCTAAATAAATAATTTAAACACAATTGGCCCACAAAAGATTAGGAATGTACCACATACCATTAAGGAAAAAAATAAATCAAGTAGTGAATAGCTTGTGAGCTATGCAAGTCCCCATCCATAATGGATAGTATAAGCCTCGAGTAGAATGTAACGTGCAAGTTCTCTAAATAAATTGTACCATTACAAACAAAAAGGATATTTAAAATCATATAATGTTTAGAGCAAAAGTATTGTTCACAAAATTGATTTCCTACGTCCTAAACCTTTAAATACTCCTAGTCAGTTGTAACGTTGGTGAAGGGCTCGTTCGGTCCTCCTCAGCCTACCACGTGCTTGTGCCTTTTCGCTCACGACTTGGACATGGGTTCCGTTGGAGTCAGCATCTGAACTTGACGTGTCAGTATCATAGCTAGGTGTGTCGTCCATCACAGTCATGAACTTGCCCAATCCACCTTCCGGATACTTGCGCCATCCCATTGGAATTATTCCATTTTCAGGGCGAGGAATTTTTACCTTCCCCGGCATCGACTTCAAAGTGGACCAATCCACTATCTTGCCCAACTTCACCTCCGCATGAACACCCCGTGCAATGAAGAGATTTACTTCGTTGCGTTTGACGAATGGGACGTCATACAACACTTGGTAAACTTCGATGCATCGGTTTTTAAACACCTCGTTGACGCAATGTTTCAAGTTTGCCTTGTGGAAGCGCCAATGATAATTGTGTCGCTCCTCCGGGAAAGCCTTGACGATATGGCACCACTCGATGAAGTTTGCGCAATCCTCGAAACTCCATGGCTCTGGAACATCTTCCCAAGCTTTAAAAGCCAATTTAACAGGATTCCGAAGCACATGCAACCTCTTCCGCTGCTTGTTTCCCGATCGTAGTAGACTCTTGTCTCGTTTTTCTTTATTCATTTTTACCGGCGTGGCCATGGGTGGGGAAAATCTGAATAATGTATGTGATGCGAATGGATGAAGTCCTCACACGACGCCCACAACCAATTCAATTAAGAGGTGGATGAAGAGGGAGTATGTGAGGCGGGGACAATTAGGGGTGTGCACCATATTATATAGCCGATAGACGAAGCACTGGTCTAGGATCCCCGGGCAGGGGCGGGGACATCTTTGCAAACAAAACCCTACACCATATAAATAGGGGACATTTTGTGCTTATTCTCTGCCAAGTCCACTCCCTAGGCCTCACGTGTCAGTTCGCTTTGCGGCCTGAAAGTGAGTTTGGTGGGTGATCGAGTTTGGCCCATTTACTATACCCAGACTTTTTGTGGTTTTTTTTAAAACCATCAACTTGGAATTTCGACCACGGTAAGGACTTGACAGTCACATATGGCTGGAGAAGGAAGTTGGTTGATGGAGAAGCGCCTAGTATTTATGGATTTGGATGATGTTGGTGAGACGGTGCTTCCGTCCACCAACACGGAGTTGACTTCGGGATCATTGAATCCGTCGTCATCAAGCGGGAAGAGGCGGAAGAAGACACCAAATCCGGACATGCCCGTGCACAAATACATGGTTGAATGTAGAGGGATTGCCGTCGAGTTTTACAACCGCCGAATGAGAGAGGCGTTAATGAGGAGCTATTTGAACCACAACGAAGAGGGATACCACAAGTTGACCGTTGACATGCGACACGAATTAATGTCAAACCTTGATAAATCTGAGAAATTTAATAATTTCTCAGATTATTGGTTGCATTCGGAGTGGTTGGACACACAAGTGACCGCACTAACCACCAATATTGTTGCAAACTGGTGTTACGTCATGGGGAAGAAGGAGGATGAAAAAAACTAGACCCTGGAGGAGCACGCACTAGTGGCAAAGATGAGGATGATCCAGGGCTTCGTTCAACAATACTCTTCTTCCCGTAAGAAGAAACTAGCTCCTTGGAAAGCGACTATTGAGGAACAAATTTTGGCTCACTGCGTCGATGGAACTTTCAAGTGGCTTGAAAGTTGCGCTAAGGTGATTCCAATGCCAGGACAGAAAGCGGTGGGTGGCTATGGGGCTGTACGGAAGGTGATGATAACCAAATTGGAAAACATTCCAAGTTGGATTTACTTCGCCGGAAAGACTCTGACCAACACCAACGAGAGGGAGAAGCGCCGAGACATCATCAACGAGGCTGGAGGGTGTCCGGTAGTGCCTCCAGGGATCATTAGACTTGCGTACATCCACCCGAAAACTATGGAAGGGTACACGCTCTGGTGGAATGGGGGATCTTTGGCTTCTTTTTGGTCCAAGTATGACTCGAAAGTGGACGAATCATTGCCATTTGAACGGATTGAGATGCATTCGAATACCGGGTTGTCGATCCAAGAGCTTCGGTGGGTAAAAACTTACCGCCAAAATCGAGTGAACCTCGCGCTATCGTTGCTTGTCATTGTGGGGAAATGCCACGACGCAAATTATATACACAATGACATCTCTCCATCGAATGTTTTGCTCCACTCTGATGAGTCGAAACCCGATATGGTGTACATTGGAATTTGCGATTGGGGGCTTCCTAGTTGGGTTGTGGAGAATGAGCCATCAAGGTATGGTTATCAATTCAAGGAGGAGCTTCAACAAGAGAGAGAGCAGCGACGGTTTGTGGCACCAGAACTGTTCTATGTTTTTGGGCCGTAGGACTCCACCAACTCGCTTCAAGTCATGCAACGGTCACACCTCTACTCCAAGGCAGCATATGCATTTGCGGTGGGTTGGATTTGTAAAAAAATTTCGAAAGAAGATTGGGACACTTCGTATTTCACCACCAAAAACACGGAGCACTATGTAAACCTGAAGCTGAAATTTACAGCGTTGCAAAAACAACTGCTCGAAGATCGGTCTTCTGTGCCAGATGTTTTAGACACATTAATGAAACCCCCCCACAACTGGACTATACCTCTATATTGTTACCAACAATAGTTTTCTGTTAATTAGCTGCATTAGTTTTGCATGTGGTGGTTAAATAGGCAATACGGCATCCTCGTAGAAGAATATGTGTACTTGGCAATTGCCATACGTTATATTTCAATCAATATTGGATACGTCCAAATCTTAAATTTTCAATCCGAGATTTGCATTTGTTCAAGCACAAATAATTATTGATACACTATTGATACACTAAATGTGCACAAGTGAAAGAAATAAATTTATTATTTTTACAAAAATTGATACATAGTGTAGTAAATTTAGTGCATTTTGTGTCCGGTTATGTCACTACACTAAGTGCCTCATTTGCAATTGGTGTATGGGTTCACATTTAGTGTATACTACAATAAACATAAATTTTAGTTTACCAACATAGTGTGAATCGTTAAACACTATTAACTAACTCATGAAGGGGTGGAGACGTCCGTGCCCCACACGGGCAGGGCGGAGACATCTACGCCCCTACCCCGTCTGGGGCGGGGACGTCTCCGCCCCTGCCGGGTTGGGCGGGGACGTCTCTGCCCACCTCCCTCTTGGCATTAGTCCCCGCTCCTACTCAAACATGTCTCTGTCCTGCGTGGCAGTCGTGAGGTGCCAACATGGCTACCACGTCGCCTGTTTTTTACCTAGCGGGTAAGACAACCCTTAGTTGACTGTATCGGACGGGCAAGAGCTCTACCGGACGGGCGTACCGGACGTCCGTCCAGTATGACAACCCAGAGTAGGGCTTAAAATGGGCTATGGCCCAAACCGCAGCCAAAGTTTCTCCCTCATAGGACAAATAGTTGGACTTCGCGTTGTTGTTGCTCCTAGAAGCAAACGCCACAACGTACTCCCGTCCCTCATCATCCTTTTGACTCAACACGGCTCCTAATCCTAGCGCACTCCAATCTGAGTGCAAGTTGAAAGGCCGCGTAGCATCTGGACGTCGCAGTACAGGCGCTGAAGCGAGCTTCAGCTTCAAAGTAGCAAACGCCTGCTGCTGCTCCCGTCCCCATGTCTATGGCTGATCCTTCCCTGTGAGAATTGTCAACGGCTTGGCAATCAAGCTAAAGTTCTTGACAAACCAGCGATAGTAATTCGCCAGGCCAAGGAAAGCTCTGAGCTGTTACACGTTGATTGGGGCTGGGATCTTTTGCAGGGCGTCAACCTTCGCCTGCTGCATGCCAAGACCTCCTAGAACAATCATATGTCCCAAATATGGCAGCGGTCATGGAAGAATTTGCATTTGCCATGGTGCAAGCGCAATCCCCACTGCCGTAGCCTCTCGAACACCGCCTGAAGATGCCTCACATGCTCCCGTGGGCTGCTACTAAAAATGATAACATCCTCAATATAGCATCGGACAAACGGTAAACCGGTCAACACTCGGTCCATCACCCTCTGAAACTCAGCGGGTGCGTTCTTGAGGCCAAATAGAAGAAACTTCCAATGGTAGAGCTGATCTTTCCCATCCAGATCAACTCCCCAGAACGCGGTCTTCACCTGGTCGTCCACCATCAATGGTAACTGGTGGTAACCGGACCACAAATCTAGAGTACTAAATACTCTGGCGTGTTCCACCGCATTAAACAACTCCTCTGGCGTGGGCATGGGATACCGATCCGACTTGGTTTTACGATTGACCGGCCTATAATCCCCACACATCCGCTTCTTCGTCCAGTTGCCAAAGATATCCTGCTTTGATGGCATAACCATGGCACAAGCGTACTCGCCGTTAGAGAGCTCAATCAAGCTGGCGGCCAACAACTCTTGACAAAGAGTCCGAACCCCAACTTTCTCAGAGAGACTGAGCTTGTACGGTCGTTGGAAGATCGGGTGGTCGTCCTCCAACTCAATGTGAATCGCTTTGCCTCAGGGTTGTCATACTGGGCGGACATCCGATTCGCCCATCCGTCCAATTCGCCCGTCCGATAGAGCTCACCCCCGTCCGATATAGTGAACGTAGGCTTGACTTATCCGCAAGGTAAAAAATAGGCGACATAGCAACCACGTATGCACTAAACTGTTGCCACGCAGGATTTAGACTAAAAAAATGGATAGTTGACTATATAAAATGGCATATTAGGCGAGAGGACGTCTCCACCCCTAAATGGTAGGGGCGGAGACGCCCCCGCCCCTCCCCGCCCAATTTTGGAATCAACAACTTTGAATGGCGATATCTCACTCAAAATAGTCCAAATTAGAAGCGGTTTACACTACGGACCAAGAACTCGTCCCATGACCCTCTAAAATCAGTGATTGGCTCCATGAACTTGTCCAAGGATGACTTGGGTTTATACTACGAGGAGAAAAGAAAAGTGACCAAAGGAGTTGAGGTCCTCAAAAGGCCTAGAAATAGGCCTAATGGATAATGTTGGAGGGTCCCCCCGATTTTGTGGCAAGAGAGGCTAAATGGGTTCTCTCGTTGCTAAAACGAGGAGACGTTGGGCATGAAATGTTGTATTATTATATATATATTGATTTTATTTTTATTTTTATTTTTTTGGTTTTTTGGGGAGGGGCCCCAATGTTACTGTAGATACAATGGCGGCCACCTTTTTTGTCTCTTTCGCTTGTTTTATTTTCTTTGTAATTTTAGGCAATACTGTTCTTTTTGGCATTCATTAAAAAAATCAGCACGCCCACTTTTTAGTACATGGTCATTCCTCCCGGTCCAAGTTCGGTTTATTCTTAGTGAGAGGCCCAAGGGCTTTAAAAATGACATTTTTATGAAGTGTGATTGTGGAAGTGTGACCGTGGAATTATTCCATTTTCCTTGGTCACGGCTTTTGGTCTATAGTGTAAACCGCCCCTTAAGCGTATGATATATTTTTGGCATCTACAAAAATGAAGATGTCAAAACACACTTCAAACGCTTGATTTGGGCTATTTTTGAGTGAGTTATGCCCATCCAAACTTTCTGACTCCAAAATTAGGCGGGGTAGGGCCGGGGACGTTAGGGGCGGAGATGTGAGGGCGGGGACTCAATCCTTTGAAGGTAGTAGGGGAACAAAGTTGGGCAAACTCCATTCTCGCCTTTTCAAAGGCCTTCCTTCTTCCCATGTGTTGAAGAAATGATATTTTTAATATAAATTTAGTTTTCCTTCCCACTTCTAGGGAATGACATGATTGGCGTGATGATTGAGGAATGCAAAGATCTTGTCAGAACCAAATATAGCCTCTCTTTGCTTCAAATGATTCTATTGGACTTGAATTAGGAGAAGAAGAAGAACTACGGTCTTCCAATGGGACCGGCGTGAATGTAGTGTTTGTTCATTCTCTTCTCTAAGCATATGGCCATGGGATATATGCTAGTGTATATAGAACTACTTCCCCCTCTCGAGAGTAAACACTTTTCTACACTAAGTGCTTCCCTACACTAATTGCATTAAAGATAACCGGCATGTCATCTCCCCCAAGGGCTTTGTGGGTCCCCATACAACGAGGCCGTGGGACCTCCCACCATAATTGGGTGGACTATGGTGGTACTTGAATTAGAATGTTGTATTACGCTATAAACAACAAATTCTTTTTGACATTTTCAAAGAATGTAATATTCTTTGTACAAGTGAAACCTCCTTTGTTATCGACGGACAAATACCATTGAGCAATGTAGTTTTAATGTAAAGTTGTGTTCTTAAATGACTCATCTTAAGGTCATATTCAAATTTATGAAGCATAATATCAAATCATCCAATGTCCATATATCCCTTGTGTAACAACCCTTTAACTTTACTTTACAAAGGAAATATACAACTTAACTTTACAATGGAGTTATTCAAACATCCAATGAGAGGGAAATATATAAATCCCCAAACATAAGGGGTAGTGTAAGCTTCTAACCACAGAGGAAATGTACAAGTTACCCAACAATAAAATGTTGCATGAGTGGCACACAATAAATTAGTAATGTACCACTTATTAAAATAAATATTGTTTTTTCCAACCTTTCAACCCTCCCATTAATTCATCTATAGACTTTGCTCAAAACATACCCTTTTTTCATCCATTGAGAAATAGTGAGAACCTAAATCAGTAGAATCTACCATTCAAATTTTGAACCTACTTTTTCCATGATATTTTGTATGTACCAATTACATAGTTCTTTGACATTATAACAAATTATATATTACTTATAACCATATTTCACACTTTAAAAGCAATGTATGTTACATGTACTTTCAATATAAAATTTAACCTAAGTGAATATATTTGCCCCTACTATTTTATGGTACGTAGTTTCTACAATTTTTGCCAGTGGCCCCTTCGAGATTATTTTTTTTTCCCAACTTCCCCAAAATGTGTGAACGTATTTTATTTGGGTTGAAATGTTTTTAACAATAAAGAAAATGCTTTGTTTTTTGGAATCTAAGAAGAAGATAATACTCTTTATATATAAGTATTCTACAATTGAATCCAATAATATGAAGGGGCATGGAAAGATAAACAAAGAGGTTAAGAAACTTATAAATAGACTGCACCTATTAGAGGAAATGTAATAAATTCCATTTTAACATAAAGAAATTGACATTATCAATTTATAATTACGGCATATATATATAGTACAAAACAACGTCAAAATTATATTTGTTTAGGAAAAGAATTTCATACAAACCATACAGAGTTCTATCGTTATTGTATATAGACATGAGTTCAAGAAAGCAGTTAATAGTTATGTTCTATATTATTAGAAATTTTACTAGAGCTTCTATTCACATTTATATTTTTTGTACATCTGTATGTATACTAAAAAACATTTGGTCGTGTGTCTCTCCCCTACATCCATTGCTTTTACAATAGACATGTTTAATGTGACCTTTTGAAGGTGTCACCCTTAGAAGCAAAGCCTTCTGGAGTTCCATCTAACCTTTGCAAGGTTCAATCAATTTAAAGTTAAATTGACACCATTTGGTAACAAGTGTTGTGAGAGATCCACTTTGACTTTGGAACATTGTGGCCTTTAGAGAATGCTTTTAAATGCATCATCTTTCTTTATGTTTGAATTAGGTGATAAATAATCATAACCCCAACAATTTAAAAATATATATTTCATCGACCCTACGGTTATAAAGAGTAATTCGTGGATTGTTCCAAAGGGGTTGTTACACAAGGGATATATGGACATTGGATGATTTGATATTATGCTTCATAAATTTGAATATGACCTTAAGATGAGTCATTTAAGAACACAACTTTACATTAAAACTACATTGCTCAATGGTATTTGTCCGTCGATAACAAAGGAGGTTTCACTTGTACAAAGAATATTACATTCTTTGAAAATGTCAAAAAGAATTTGTTGTTTATAGCGTAATACAACATTCTAATTCAAGTACCACCATAGTCCACCCAATTATGGTGGGAGGTCCCACGGCCTCGTTGTATGGGGACCCACAAAGCCCTTGGGGGAGATGACATGCCGGTTATCTTTAATGCAATTAGTGTAGGGAAGCACTTAGTGTAGAAAAGTGTTTACTCTCGAGAGGGGGAAGTAGTTCTATATACACTAGCATATATCCCATGGCCATATGCTTAGAGAAGAGAATGAACAAACACTACATTCACGCCGGTCCCATTGGAAGACCGTAGTTCTTCTTCTTCTCCTAATTCAAGTCCAATAGAATCATTTGAAGCAAAGAGAGGCTATATTTGGTTCTGACAAGATCTTTGCATTCCTCAATCATCACGCCAATCATGTCATTCCCTAGAAGTGGGAAGGAAAACTAAATTTATATTAAAAATATCATTTCTTCAACACATGGGAAGAAGGAAGGCCTTTGAAAAGGCGAGAATGGAGTTTGCCCAACTTTGTTCCCCTACTACCTTCAAAGGATTGAGTCCCCGCCCTCACGTCCCCGCCCCTAACGTCCCCACCCCCTCCCGCCAAATTTTGGAGCCAAAAAGTTTGGATGGACATAACTCACTCAAAAATAGCCCAAATCAAGCGTTTGAAGTGTGTTTTGACATCTTCATTTTTGTAGATGCGAGAAAATATCTCATACACTTAATTTGGATTATTTTTGAGTGAGATATTGTTGATTCTAAAATTGGGCGGGAAGGGGCGGGGACGTCTCCGCCCCTACCGATTAGGGAAGGGGTGAGGACGTCCCCGCCCTAGTGCCACGGTGGCGTGACACGTGTGAATGTGACGTGGCCATCACAGTAAAATTTATTACCTGCAAAAAATTATTGGGCGCACTTTAGGCAATCTGTCCGAACAGTTTGCCCGTCCGGTCCAGACTGTTATTCCGGTCGTCCTATCTGATCACCTCAACCGGACCGTTATGACAACCCTGGTTTGCCTCTGTAGCCCTCCAAATCATGGAGACTACAGGTAAAACAACAACAATACGAACGTATAAACGCTCGTATCCTTCATGCCTTGGCACCTGTAAGATGTGGCTCCAAATCCAAAGGGCAATCATCAAACTCCGTGGTCTCCTTCTCCACTGTTGAAGACTCATCGCATATCGGCACGACCAGTAATTGCTTCTTGGTAGCAAAGACGGCATTAATGCCCCCAGACCCCTCACTCACAAGATCTATTAAAAATCCCGTGTCATGTTGATAAAACTAAGAAGAGATATCCCGAGCATCCTCACGGCCAAAGTCGTCTTCCAACGCTGCAAAGACTCGCTGAGCACGAAGCTCCTCAACTGCATGCCTCTTCAAACAAAAAAACAAATTCGCTTCCTCGATCTCTGTGAGATGTGGCACCACTGTTCCCTGACCATCAGAGTCGGCCCCCAGCACGCGTGGATGGTCACTCAAACACCGCTCAGTGGCGAAACAAGGGCCACATACCTAAACGAGGGTGTTGAGGTCAATGGCTTCACCCAACAAACAACAGCGTTGGCCCTCTGAAAGATACAGTGCGGCGGTGGTGCCTGTCAAAAACCCATCGCTCGCTCCCTCTCATCGGCAAAAGGCTCCTCGTAAATTTGGGAAGAAGAATCCCAAACCATGCTCGGACCACGTGTCCTGAAGGCCAAAGAGCCCGGATAGCACATCAAGGTGGGAAATGCCCCCCGAGTGAAACCAACGCGGTTGACCACGGCCAATGGTGGCTCATCCTCCTTGGTAACCTCCGTGGAAACACGGTGGTCGTCCAAAATGTCATCGACCTCACGGCGCACGGGCCGTTGCACTTGAGCAAGTGCAGAAGTGAGCGTCGTGGATGATGCCATGTTGGTCCAAATCCAACGTGGCTGATAGGCGTAAGATTCCAACGCCGCCGCATCAACAAACGTAGGGGGACTAAGAAGGTGATGGATGTACGCCCCATCTTCACGCACCTTCGTCCGTGTATCTCCCAATGGGGGTACATTCTCAAAAATATACCTCAGTGGTGTCGATTGGTGGGTAATCCACCATTGGATGAACTAGAGCAAATCTGCAAAGAGACCCGACCGTGGATCATCTAAGCCACATCCAATGCTTGCTCGTGAATGGCCTTGGCAAGGCCATCCGGCGATCACCAAGTCCACGTGTTCTAACCGGCAAAGATCATCCTCACTGATCAACGTCACATCACGTGGCAACTTGCCAAAACACCCTCGAATCGTAGAAGGTGGTAACTCCTTTGGATACAACGCCAGAAGACGTTGAATGTGATGGTGAACGGCACGGTTGGCTGCAAAGCCACTATCCATATAGATATACCGTTGTACCTTGAACCCGACGTCCAACACAGCCGCGAGCTCTGTAGCGATACCGGCAAATAACTCCACAAGGATAATACACTCATCAGCTGGTTGCCACTGAATAGTCCGAGCCAACAACGGGGTGGAAGAGTCCACTGACAGCGGTGGAGCATCAAGAGCGTCCACAATCTCTCGACTCCGATCAGTGAGCTCCAACGGCGTCCCCCACGGCGGAAGCGGATCCTTGCAATGACGTGCAGCAATCGCCAATGGTGGGTGCTTGCGTGAATCTTCCACCCTAGACATAAATGCATATGTCTCCTCCAAAAGTGAAGAACCACACGGCAAGTCTGATGCCTGAGCACTACACCCAAATTTAGCGTCCATCGTCGAAGTCACCGCACTAGCTGCGAAGACCACGGGGATGAATTCCTTCCTACCATCACCGACAGACCACCCTGGCCTCCTCGGTCTAGTTATCCACCCCAAATCCAAGTGGATACAGTGCCTGCTTGCCCATCAAAATGTAGTAGTTGGTGGCGCCAATCACCGCACACTAGAGAGATACGTGAGAGAATAAAGGACCAAATCCCACGCCGAATATCAACTGCAACGAATGTCGGGTGTAGCCCATGGCCTTCTCCGTGCCCCCAACCGATGTAACAATCGTGAATGGGCAAGGCTCAAGGTTCGAAGCACCTAGTTCCAAATCATGGGCTAGCTGCTTGCCAATCATCACTAACTGAGCTTCGGAGTTCAACATAACACGTAGGGGTGTAGCTCGGGTGGGGTTACCGTCCGTACCACCAACCACCATGACTCCATCATCGTTTACCAAGTGTACCACCCCTGGACGCACATTGCGTCGCTCCCGTGCCGATCGGGCCGCAACATCAGACAAATAAGCCACTCCAGAGACCATGGAGGACTGCTCCATAAGTGTGGAAGTAACATTGGCCTCAAACGCGGAAATAGCCTCCGCCGCCAACTTGGCCCGCATTGCCACCAAATCCTCCTCGGTGGGTGGAGCCGTCACTACTTGCGACACTTCCAATGATGGCATGGGCACCTTGCCCTCCAACATACTACCCGCCAAGTGAAATACACCGGATGGTTGAAAATCCGGTGTCAAAAAGTCTACACCGGCAAACACCGGTAACCGCAACATCTTGTATGCCAAGGAATGAGCGGCATCCACATGAGTGGAAGAAGCTGGTGATATGCTACGCAAAGAGGAAGCGGCACCAGTAGCAACTGCATCCGCAATACCAAACGATAGTGGTAGCCGTGACTGACCAATGTGGTCCGGTAACCCCAAGTGACGTGGATGACCTCTAGTATCCGGTACACTGGATGAAGGTGACACCGCATGTGCGGTGGTCTGAGCACGAGTGGCAACTGCAGCCACAACCTCTCCGGAAGCCCCATATAAATAGGCATCCATGGCTGAGGACTAACCACGACTCTTCACCGGAGCCCGTGTGTCCACCACTTGTCTTAAAGAAGCATTCGCGCTCAACTTCTTCTCCAACTTCGCCACTTTGGCCTCCAAGTCCTTCTCACGTGATGAACCTGGCCGCTTCTCCGGGTGGAGAACAAAGTAGTTTTCATCACTATGGCCGGACTTGCCACAGTGAGAACAAGTAACCGGCTTCTTCTTCTTGGCGACAACCTTGTCACCAGACTTGGCCGACTCGGTCTTGGACTTCACCTTCCCCTTCTCTGCCCCTTATTCTTGGAACAGTTCGGGTCCCCTTTGGTGTGACCGGGTTCTCCACAGGTCCAGCAATGCACTACCTTTTCAGGTTGTGCCTCCGCCAAGCTACTCGTCGCAGTAGCAAGCTTCTTGGACTTGGCAGCGTCCATCAATGACGTGACAAAGTCTATGGCCGCAAACACGCCCAATGCTTTATTAAGCGCTTCCACCTCAGCAAATGCCTGAGCCAAACTGGCGTTGCCGTGATAATAAAAAAGAAGACGGGGGGTGATCAAGTCCACCATCCTCTTGTCTAACTTGGAGATAAAATTCTTCACAAGTTGGCGCTTCGTGAAGACACGTGCCTCCGCCGCCAACCGCGCCAATCGAGTAAAGATGGTGCGCGGCGTGTCCTCTTTTTCACGGCGGAAATCTTGGATGCGTTGCATCTGATCACGCCGAGATCCTCCATACTCCACCTCCAAGTGCACCATGAACCGTGTCAGAGGGTCAAAGACTGGTGGCGGACCGACGGCCACCAATGCCGCTCGCGTGGCCTGGGCGAAACGCGACATGGCCTCCATGCCGAACGCCTCATCTGGGATGAACCACGGTGAATGCTGGCGCTTTTCCTTCATCTATGTGTGGAAACAAAGCCGCCAATCAGATAGAGAGATGCCCCCTGCCCAACCTGAGAAACTATCACGTAGAACCTGGCGGTGATCGTCTTCCATGTCGTCAAACGTGCCCATATTGCAAACTCGAAGCCTACGGTGGGTATCCAATGCCAAAATAAGCTCAAAGCCTCGTCGGTATCCGACCTTGATCCAAAGTTTGAAGCCGTTGCATTCTCCGGAGAATCTTGTGAGGGAGAACGGTAATATCGACTACTCGTATTCACCATAAACCAAAATCCCTTCGCTAACTATCTACGGGTGTTATCTAAAGGGTAATTGTACGGACTGGCAACCTGCACCTCACGTGTTTAAGTCCCCTTGCCGCAATTGGGCTCCATGCCACGTGCTCAGATGCTCACGGTGAGGCCGAGCTGCCTCGTCACCGCATTTTGATGGGACCCGCAATTGGGTCGTCGTCAACGGTTTTCCCAAAGCTCAGCCCTCCAACGGTTGTCCACTCACGGCGGGCCCATGCAAGTCCGCCACGTCCCGTTCACCAACCCTATCCCAATGGACCACGGCTCTTCTAAATCCAACACATTGCTCTCCGAAACTGACGCTCTGCAGCTCTTTACTGCGTATAGTTCCGATTTTGCCCTGATTTTGTCATGATTTTGTCCCGATTCTCGATCCCGTCGGGCCCGCAATTTATTCCCTTGGCCTCCACACCCACAGTCAACCCTTGTATATTACACCTCTGCGTGTTGCTTTCAATCCTCGTTCCTGAATATTCTCGATATTTCGAGGCCTTTTGAGCATCTAGCTCGGGCTGTTACGCTCAACAACCTCTTCCTCTGCCGGCACAGGCACCTCTCGCCACGAACTCCAGCACATAAACTTACTCACTCCAGAACATGCTCTTCAAAAACTCCAAGACTAAACTCTTAGCTAAATCTCACGGAAGTTTGCATATTAGCCTCTAATAATTGTAACCCACTCTTCCTCTAGTATTTCCATTTTCTACAACTTCTCAAATGCAAAACTAGTGGAAATATAAGAAATATGAGAGGAGGTCTTTGTCAAGTGATAAAGTAGTGAATCACTCACATAGTCAAGCGTCTTGCACTCCACGAAGGAAGAATCAACAAGTGCAAGTAGAAATAGAGAATGCGAAGTCTTTATTAATGATAAACCATCACTTATAAGCAAGAACCTCACTAACACTCTCAACTCACTCACAAAGTTTGACTTGACAAAGACATCAAGTCAAGGACAAGTGCGGCGCTATATGCACATACGCGCAACCCTAAGTGGATGAAAGTCATCCATGGATTACTGGGGTGCGCCGCCATACGTTCCTAAACACCCGTAGATTAGTAACAACTAACCTACGCTAGAACACTATGATTCGGAGAGGCCCTCGATGCCACATCCCGTGACAAAGAAGCCAATTTTTAGCTCTTCTGACGTTCCAGGGTTAAGTTGTAGGTTATTGGATTTTTCTCTTGTTGTTACACTTTTATTCACTTTTATAGTGAGCTACATACTAGGATGTTACAACATCCTCAAGAAGGGGATTATGTGAAGATTGAAAAATATGCACGAGGGTTTATAGAATTCAATGGGAGACAATTTCCATTCTCCATGGTGTTATAGCTCATATGGATTCATGTAAATTGAGAATGGTTGAGAATGGGTACTTTCCTTAACCCTTTACAACCCAAGAAACCCGAAATGGGACTCCAGAGGTGCTAAAACTCAATTTGCATGAAATCCATGAGGAATTAGACTTCGAGATAGGAGGTTTAGATTTGCGTACACAATACATGAACACTCTCCAACAATCAGATCATGATTTGGATTTATTGAACTCTTGTAAAAGCTAGGAATACAACACGAAATACATCGAATACACTAAAATACAGTGAATACAATGAATACCATGCCACATACTATGTTGTATTTCACCCACATGCACATTGATTTTGGTCATAAATTTTGATTGAACTTTTTCTTTAAGACATTCTTCATTGTTTTGTGATTGTTGATCTCTCTCCTCACATACAAAACTTTTGGTTTGATTTGTATAAGATTGGAACATTTTTGTATACAATCAAGTAGAAAAAACAAAAAAATCACCAATAATTGTGTATAAAAAATTTCTTTACATATGATATGTCAATGCAAAGCTATCAACCTAGTGCACATGTGAGCCGCTCTTATTTGAAGTAAAAAAAATCTTGCAAGAATCTGTTGATGGTAAAAAAAAGTACACCTTCCAAAATCCATAGTTTTCACTACCAATATACGGTAACTTTAAACACTATAATCTATTCCATCACCCATTGGATGTAGTGCAAAATTTCCCCAAAATATAGGTCGTGGGTTAAATTCAATTTTGTAAGGATAAATTCAATATTAGGCATTGTATTTCCATCAAATCCGGTTCAAAGAAAAAAAATAGCAGAAATCTTGGTTTTCTAGAATCAAGCATAGGCGGTACAGGGTTAAAAAGCTAAAAATTATTTCTGCAAAATTTTAAAGATTTTTCTTTTTAGTTTTCAATTTCAATTTCAATTTTCATAAAATTGCAATAAATAGAAGTAATATTGATATTCAATTATCATCTTCCTAAAATTATTAAAACCATCATTAAAAGATAAATTGAAAATTCACCTATTTAGATAAGTTAGTAAAAACTAATGAATTAATAAAAATCATATCAATTATATCAGTTATATCAATTATATAAACTATTAAGATTGTACAAACTATCCAAATATATTTCTTTCACCTCAAAGTAAATATAGAAATATATTTCCGTATATAATTTGTTAGAATCTTTCCAAAAAATGTGACCATTTGGATTATCATTATAAAACATAGTAATTTCACCTAAAAGAATAACGTGAATTGGCAATGTTTAAACCTCCACTCTTTGCACAATTGTTTTGAATATGCTACACCTCTTTTCTACCTCTAAAAATTGGTGTACGAGGAACTAATATCATGCTTAAGATGATGGTGATGAATTTAGACCTTGTGAAGTGCAAAAATTTGACACTAAGTGAAGTCTCATGATTCACAAAAATCAGGGAAGAAAATGAACCGCTTTTCCTACTACAAACACTATAGTCTTTCAATCCGTGTGGTCAAACTTTATGCAATTTTGAAGTGTTTTTGCTTAAAGTTGAAACTTTGTACAAACTAAAACAAGCAATCTTGAAGTGTTTTTGGTGTAAAAATGCCTTGAGAATTAAGGGATTTAGTCTCCACTATCCTCAAATCCTCCAAGTCCCCACTTTCCCCAAGTCCTTCAAATTCCCACTTCTCCCAAGCCTCTCAAATCCCCTCTTCCCTCAAGTTTCCTAAGTCCTCCAAGTCCCTACTTCACTTGAGTCTCCTAAGTCCTCAAAGTCCCTATTTCCCTCAAGTCCCTCAAATCCCCACTATCAACACATATTTCAAGTCCCCACTTCCTTCAAGTCCCTCAATTTTAAGTCTTCGCTTCATTGAAGCAAAAATATTTCCTTATATAAAAGAAAATACCCACTGAAGCCAAAATCTTAGAAGAGACCAAGTCTCGCCACAATATCATGTTAAGACAAGGTCTCGCGGCGGGACATCTTCTTGCCGCAGGAAGGGGAGGTTGCCAAGACAAGGACCTTTAGGACATGTTCTTGCACCGAGACGTGGTTTCGTGCCGGAACACGTTCTTGGAGGGTTGCCCTTGTGTCCTCAAAGACAACGGGGATCAAACAAATATATTTTTATAAATATTCAGCATTTTTTTTTGAGAAACTTGTCTTTTCATAGACTTCCTTATAAAATGATTGTAGTTACAAAAAATAAGTTGTATTTACTTAAGATGGAAAGAAATTCAAAATGGTTGCAAAATTATGGATCATACATCCACTATTTTTTAGAGGTCCATAATTATTAATTTATTATAGTCTTTTTACTGATAAATTATATAAAATATGTTTTCAATTTTGCGTTTATGTAGTAAAATGGACATGGCATATTGAATAGCGATGGTGTTAATGTTTTTAAAGGTGGTTTTAATTGTTTCAATGGGTATTTTGAAGGTATCTTCTAGAGTTTTCATAGATGGGATAAAGGTGGTGGCACGAGCGCCAGATGTGATTACAATAAGGGGGTCCACATTCCATCCAAGGGCAATGATGTCGTCAATAAGGAGTTGGTATTTATCAAAAAAAATATTGGATTGTTTCCTGGGAAAATCTATCATTGCAATATGTGAATTCAATGAATTGAATGGTGTAGTCTTGGTTAATGTGATCTGGTGGTGGATCATTATATGGTAAGACTTCAACACAAAGGATGTTTGGTTTGAGCCTAGCATTGCAATGGCATCTTTGGGTCACACATGAGCATGGAAGTAGCCAGGGAGGGACCGTATTTTCTTGTGGATTGTTATTAAAGGTGCCGGCGTTCATTAAGATAAAGCATCTCGATTTGTTGTAGGAGGTGATTAGTTTTCGGACTTCCCATACCGCTTTATAATGTCTTTCAACAATTAAGGAGTGTATGTGGTGGTTTTGGCATTTGAGTAGAACATGAAACCATGTGTCGGGGTCCGTTGAAGGGCATATGGGGCATGTTATGGATGGAAATTTTTCTATTCTAAAGAAGAGTTGTTTGCGAGCGTTTCCTATATATTGACCAGTACGGAATTTGATGAGGCATGTTATTTGTGAGTCTGAAATGATGGGATTTTTCCAAAAGTTTGTGGAGAGTTCATTGTCTATGTTGTTATTGTTGGTCCATTTTTCTATGTTAGGAATATTTTCTGAGATTGTGTCAAGGTTGTTGTAGAGGTCTTGCTTTTTAAGATACTTGCCCAAAAATCTAATTGGGCCTTTGTCAGGGGTATCTTCTTTAGAAGGCCAATCTTCTTTGAAAGGCCAATCTTCTTTGAAAGGCCAATCTTCTTTTTGAAAGTAGTATGGGGTAGCATGGGCATGTTCGTGGGGGTCTTTGGCTTTATTGCGTGTTTTTTCTCGGCCTTCTTTTGCTAATTTATCTGCTTGTTTGTTGCCATCAATATTGGCATGGGCTCTCACTTTCTGGAGGGTTGTGATTTGTGTTCGGTTTTGTAACATTTGGACCATTGACGTTAATATGGTTTGGTCGGGGCGGCTATTGTGAAGAGTAGGGTGTATTATTTGAGTGTTTAGTAGGTAAAATGCATTTATACAATCGGTGAATATATGTGCGGGTTCATTATTGTATTTTGTTGTGATGATTTGTAGTGTTTTGTGAATGGCCATGAGTTCTGCTCTAAGGATATTCTGTAGTCCATGGAGTCTTTTGGCTAGTTTAATTTCCTTGGTAGGGTTATATATGCCATATCCAGCTTTTTCTCTTCGCTAAGATCCCGGGCTAATTTGTTCTGGTGGTTTAAAGGAGCCGTCAGTATAATAACTATGTACGGGGTTAAATTTTGGTGTGGTATGAGTTGGATAGTTTGGGAGAGGGGGCGGTGTGACGAAGTAGTTTAATGTATTGTTGATATAGTTTAGTTTTGACTAGTTTTTACTACGGTTTACGGGAGTTTGTATAGGTGTCGGTGGGGCCAATTTTGTGTGTACTCGGTGTATGTTTAAATTGTCTATTATGGAGGTAAGTTCGGCAAGTTGTTCTGGGGTGCCAAGGGTTTGGTTTTGATGATGAACACATAGTGTTTGTAATGTAGATGGTTCTATTCGGGGTTTTATTAGCTCGGGTGGAATAGTAGGTTCTTCGTATGGTATTGAGTCTGCTTCAAATAATGCAATGATATGAGAATCTAGGAATGGATTTGAGTGTTGGTTATTGTTTTGGTACCAATTGTTGTTCGGTGTGATGATGATTGTGCTTGTATTATTTGGATCTTGTTTGGCAGCAAGTCGAGCCCAATGTATTGCTTGTTCCATTTCCTTCTCGTTGTAGGGGTGAGCTATCCCATTACTCATCCATTTGTAGTCAAAGGCCTTCCCCAAGGATCGGAATATTTTGTCTCTTTCATAAGGTGAGTAGAATTTTTTTAGTTTGGTAGAACATGTGACCGGGGAAGAAAAATATGATTGTTCGATGTTGAAGGATGAGATTCGTGCGTCTAAAATGGGTGTGGGTATTGTGTATTGCGCATTTTTGAGGGGGTCATTTTTTGGTATTCGGTATTTATATCTTTGGTATAGCCAAATTAATTCGGTTTCAAAGGGTTGTGTCGTTGGTTCTATGTTTGTACGAGTTTGTAGTTTTGTATTGTATTGATTCCATAGCCATTGGAGTCGAGTAACGGGGATAGTGTGCAAATGTCGGCCATTTTCTTCATATAGGTGTGCTTGATTGTTATCTATTTTAATTGTGTTTGAGAGTGTAAGAATATCATTTTCGGGGTTGCATTCTGTTGTATAGATGTTTATAGATGTGGAATAATTATGGATGGTGTTATGGACCTTGAGTCTGAGAATTGCTCTTGGGGGTGGTGGGCTAGGATGATATCCGAGTAACTTTTATTTTTAGTTTTTTGGTAGTATTGTTTTAACTTTACGATGTTATGTGTGGAAGTATTGGTGTCGTGTCGTGGAAAAAGGTCTCTTTGGAGGAGCCATTTATTGTATGTATTATCATTGTGTTGCCATTGGCATAAATATTTTGTGTAGGTATTTTGTATGTTATTTGTGTCTTTGTATTGGATATGTTTATCGTGTATAATGTTATTAATGGGGTATGTGGTAGGGTTTTTGGGGATATATGTTGGTGGACGGGGGTGGTATGGATGTGGAAGGTTAGGGGGATTGGTTGGTGGAAGGATATTTCTTGGGATGATGCTTTTGTTGCAGATGGCAAATGAATCTTTAAGTATATAGGAGTATGGGTATATGTTACAAGGGGTATGACATGTAGTGGGGCATGTTGGGATGCAAAATAGTTGTTTAGCAACATTTAGGGCACTTTTTAATAGTTTGGATGGGGTGAAGTGGTAGGTTTTGAAGTCCTCATTTTTCATGATGTGTGTGCCGTTAGGTAAAGTAATTTGGTTTAGTTCAAAAATATTTTTTGAGAGGAGTTTTTGTAGGAGCTTTTGGGAAAGTTGGTCATTGAGTGTTTCTTGGCGCCACATTATTTCTAGTGATGTAGGAATAATGAGGAAGTTCGGAAGCGTACTTTTAAGGTGGACTTTAGCTATGTGTTTCAATAAGAAGAACGTTCGTGTTATTGGTGATCTTATGCAGTCACTTTTTTAATTTCTAGGTATGTTTTCGGCACCACCATATTGGGCTAGGACATAGTGAGTTAATCCATTATACATTTTTCCAAGTCTGTCTTTATCGTTTAAGGCATTTTGTAGTTGTTCACCTATACATCGGAGATATGCGTTTTTGAGGGAGAAAGCTTCGAGCCCAAATAAGTTATGTGGGAGTTGGGTTATTGCATTTGACGTACATTTTGGTAGTCCACATATAGTTTTTTGTACAACTATTATTTTTTGATCAAGTTTTTTGATAGCTGGCATAGAGTATGGTACACTGTAGAAGCTGTATGCCACTCCTGGGCGTAGTACAGTGTCAACCATTTTTATTTTTTGTTTCATGGTAGCTGGACATGTTGTTAGTTCTTTGCATTGTTTGATGAGTTTCGTGGTTGTAGTGTGAATTTGGATTTTCCATTTTAGTGAGGGAACAAGATTTGTGCCTAGGTAAGTGTATGGTTCATTTTGGTGTAGTATAGGGATCGGTTGATTGCGGTAATTGATGTTAGAAGCTTGCATTAGGGCTTTGAAAGTGGTAGGGTTCAGTTTGGATTTATTTGTGCATCCGGTAGCGGCGCATTTTGGGACACCTACGTCCATTCGGGTCCATTTGCAATATCTATCAATTTTGTTGAGTTGTATTTGGATAGATTTAATTTAGTTAGTTATGGCGGCTAGGTCATCCACGTTTACGGCAGAGTTTATTGTGATTTGTGATGTGCCAAAAGTATATCCGTTGTTGCCTCGTTCTATCCATCTGAGTAGTGGTTCTAAGAATATAATGAATAGATATGGGCTAAGGGTGTCCCCTTGTATAGTTCCTCTTTGAATGGATATAGGTTTTGTTTTTCCAAAGTGTTCGCCGACATAGTAAGTGGATGATTGGAAGTAGATGTTTCCAACAAGTGTGGTTGCATCTTTTGGGTAGCCAAGATCCATCATTATTGCTAGTAGTCGAGCATGGTCTATTGAGCCAAAGGCATTTTTAAAGTCAACATATAATATGTATATATCTTGGTTTGTAAATCTTACGTCTTCTAGTGCGGCTATTATAGTTTGTATTTGTCGAGCGGTTCTTCTCTCTGCTCTAAATCCTTCTTGACTATCATGTAGGATTTTAAATTTTTCACCATATGAGGATAGTATAGAGGTGAGTGTACTAGTGAAGAGTTTGTATATTGTATTAGCTAGTGCAATTAGCTTATGGTTGGGTAGTATAGACGGGTCACCTTTTTTGTATAGTAAAATTATTGCACTTGATTTCCATGAGGTTGGTATTTGTTTTTGTTTATAGCAGTGAGAGAAGAATAGGAATAATAATTTATGGAATCTTGGGGGCATGTTTTTTAGTGTTGAATTTGGTATGCGATCGGGGCCTGGGGCTTTGTTGTTACCAAGATTTCGAAGGCATGTGTCGTATGTGGCTCTGTTAAGGCGTTGATGTAGTGGAATTTTTGGTTCTCCTCTTTTATCCAGGGTATATCCATCTAGGTCATGCCATGGGTGTTGGCGTACTGCACATGTACATTCAATTGGATGTTGTGGTTGGTAATTAGATGTTGATATTGTTGGTCTATTGCTCTTTGTTTGTTGGTTGAACATTTCATTCGCAATGTCTTCGGGGCTAGTTATAATATTATTATATTGATCTGTGATACAATCCATCGGCGGGGGATTCAAGGTTTTTAAAGACTTTTCTGTTAATTTTTTTTGGGCTAATTTCGTATGATTGCCTGTATTTTGAGATGGCTTTCTTAATGTTATCTTTGGCATATTTTGAGGTTACTTTTTGGGCTTGTATGTTGGCATTTTTTGCAATTAGTGCGATATCTTTTATCCATGTCTTGTAGAGTACATCCTGAGGTGGCGGGGTAGGGATTTGGGTGGGTTGTAGAGTTAGTAGTTCATTGCATATGGGGTGGTTACGCCATTGAGGGTTGTTTTTTACAATTCTAATGGTTTTCCGTACAACATGGTATGTTGTTAGGTATTGTTTCCAAGTTTTAGAAAGTTTGCGGGGTAAGTAACCGCCTTGTTGAGAAGTTTTGTTTGTCAGTTGGGATATTGGGTGGGCTCTACAAGTTTGTTCTAATGTGTCAGAGATTGCATTGATGAGTTTGTCTAGGGTGTGGCATGCTTCTTGCCATTGTATTTGTAGTAGTTGACTATTATTTTCAAGAGTGTTTATGAGGGAGTCTATTTGTATGGAGTTTTCTTCAAAGAATTTTGTGTTGAATTTTTCTATGTTGTCTTTTGGGATGGGGTTGAGTATGCGTATAGTGTCATTGTTTAGGATTGTGGGAGTTCTATTAATTAATGTGTTATTTGGGATATGCAATCGTATAGGTGAGTGGTCTGAGTTGAGAATAACAACCTTGTTTGTTGTAGAGGTGTATTGTGTATTTTTGTTTATATTTATATAGAATCCATCTATTAGACTCCAATCACTGTAATTAGAGCCACCTTGTCTAGAGAATTGTGTATCGGTATTGATGTAGACGAAGTTTAAGTTTTCTCTGAAGCGGCGCCATTGGAAATCAGTGGTTTGAGGGGGGGTGTTGTGATTTCCATTTTGGCGACCGATTAATCCTATGTCTCTGTTGAATTCTCCACATAATAGGTATGTGTGGTTGGGTTTATTATTAATTTGAGATGTGATAATGTTTTGTATGTCTATGAAAAATCTAGTTTCTTCATGATGAGATGGCATATATATGTGAAAGATTAACCATGGTTGTAATGGGTGATTAGTAATTTTGATTATTTGAATGTATGGTGATATGTGCATTGGTATAGGAATTTTGATGATGTTGCCTGGGAAGGCATATTTTTTGTGTATTAGTGTAAGGAGGCCCCCTCGGCCCGGCGTGTATGGTCTCCGTTGTTGAATGCACCTTGTAAGCGCATGTGTATTGTTAAAGATGAGTTTATAGTCTGGAAATATATTTTGTATATATTTTGTAGATTTTGTGGCGGATAATTTTGTCTCTTGTATAACTATGAGGGCTGGTGGTATGTTTGTGTGCGTGACCAAAGTTTGTAGGCTAGGAAGGGCAATGTTTAGAGAGGAGGCATTCCATGTGATTATGTATGTATTTTCTTGATTTGCTCTAATGTTTTGATTTTGTGGTGGGATGTAGGGAGATGGTGGAGGTGGATGGGTGTATTCTGGTGTAGGGTCTAAACATTTTAGTGATTCATTGATGAGACTGTTAGGGAGGTAGGGGAATTTTAGTTTTATTGTTTCATTTGAGGGAGGTATGGTTTGGCAATGTAAAAAGTCATATAGTTCTTTATGTATTGAATTCTCATGGTTTATAATATTTTGGTTATCTTCAAGAAACTTTCTATAAGGATGCGGGGTGTGAATGTGTCTTTCTGGTGGATTTTGTAAGTTTAGTAAAGTTTATAGAAGTGAATTGGTCCATGTAATTGTGTTCAGATTTTGTGGATTTAGGAGATGGTTACATTCATCTATGTGTGGATGAATAGTGACTATTAGTGCATATAGAATGTGGGGTGGTGGATGCGTATTTTTTTATTGTATGTATTGGGCAATGTTTGGGTGTGTGGTGTTATGTGTGTGGTGTAGTGTATGTGTGTTTTTTAGGAAAGGTGCAAAGAATTTTGCAATGTGTCCATATTCTGGTTGTAATTTTATGGTATTAGGTATGAAGTATAATTTGGCATTTTTCTTGTGTGATGTAGGGTGTCTTTTTAGTATATTGGGCATGGGTCCCGGGTTGGCTTCTATGTCTCCTCCAAGAAGTAGTAGGAGTTTGTGGTATATATGTTTAATGTTGTATTTTAAAGTTTTTGTTTTTTGTATATTTTTTTGAGGATTTGTTATATTGTTAAAGTCTTGTTGGATTGGGGGTAGGTGGGTGTTTGTATTTTGTATGTGGGTATTGAATTTATTCATTTTTATAGTGGGTGTGATTGTATTTAACTTTTTATGATTCCATGTATTTATTTGCATAGTTGTTTTTGTTTTATTAATGATGTATAGGTGTGTGTATGTTTGTTTGTATATTTTTGTGGTTGTATTTGGCCATGTGTATGTGATTGTTATGTTTAAGAATATTTGTATATGGGTTTATGTTGGTATTTAAGGGGGTATTTAAGTCGTTTTTGTATGTAGTGTTTGTATATATGTTGGGATTTATACAAGTGTTTGTTCTGATGTTTGTATTAGTATGTATTTCAGTATTTATACTGGTATTTATACTCGTATGCGTATTTGTATAAGGCCGGTATTTTTGTCTAGTAGAATATATGCATATGTATTTGTATATGTATTGTATACATAGTATTTGATATAGTATTTGTATTTTTTTTGTTTCAATATAGTATGGATATACCATATGTAGCCTGTATAGTGTATACTTTGTGGGGTACATGTCTATGTATACTTTTATGTATTCAAACATGTATACTACTGTGTATATCTCTATGTGTACAATGGATAGTACTCTATAGATACTACACAAAACTAATAGTATTTTGTGGTGTACTAGTAGTATTTTATAGTATAAGGTGTCTAGTATTGGTATGGTTTTGTAGTATGTAGAGGTAGTGACTAGGTATAATCTACTATGGACGTATTTTATACAATACGGGTGGGGTAAAGAACCTTTGGCCTTGAAGTTGTTGTCCTTCACATTTTTGACGAGTCTTCTTCAATCATGATGGGTGGTTTGGACCCCGTGATGTTTTGCAACATTGCAAAGGTGGTACCAACACATTCTTGGATCTTCAACATTTGGTCTTTGATTTCTTGGAGTTCCTTGGCTTTTGCATTTGCTTGTTCTTTGACTTCTTGCCTCAATATTTTGTTGTTTGCTTCAAATGCCTCCACTAGGTCCTTCTTGAAGGTAGCTTGGGACGGGGTGTGTAGCTTGAAGGTCTCCACCATATTGATGATGGCTTTGTTGATATCTTCAAAGCCAAACTCTATGAGTTGAGTTTGGGTGGGGGGCTTGATATCGTCAATGCTCCTTCTGTGAGGAGCAAACACTACAAAGTGGCCTCCTATAGAAATAGTTTTCCCCACAAACGCCTTATACACAATTGGGTTAGCACATACCACATTTGCACTTCCGTTATGGCAAACTCCATTGTCTTTATAAAATCAAATAGAGCAAATGCTAAGGTCACCCATAATCTTATAGATAGCACTAGTGGTCTCCATAACATTCATTAGTATAGGAAGATGGGAGAGTGTTAGAGTGAGGGCGTCTTTTTTGGCCTTCATTTCTTTGGTGATGTGAGCTCCTCCAAGGGGCTTCTTTGTTTGCATGACTTCTTGGCGTGCGGTTACCTGTAGCTCTTGGATTTTCTTGGCTTGTTGCGGGGTGGTGGTCAAAATGAAGCAAATCCATCACCTTTAGCCTTCTGCACGTTAGTCACTTCAAAGTCATGCCCATGTTTGAAGCTAGATTCAAGGACCTCTTTGAAGAGGTGGTTAGCAGCAATGTTATGCAAAGAGGCGCTTTGTATTTTAACTGATAGACTAGAGTGGTGTGCAATGCTATGATAAGTTTTACATACCTTTCCCACCACGTCAACCGCATCGATTTTGAGAATGAAGGGTCTAATCCCCTTGAGGAGGAGTAGGCCATCAATTTCAGGGTTAGCAAGATGCAATTTGATAAGTCCAGACCATACACCCTTTTTTCCACCTCCATGTTTGATACTTAAACAATGAATGGAGATTGGTTCGATGAGCTTCTTACCGAGTAGGATGTCCATGTCTTTGAGGCGGTTAGTAACCATCATTTTGACTTCATCATGGAAAATGGGGTTAGTAGGTGGTTCAAAATGTATAGCTACTTGAAAATTTTAAGCCAAACCCGAACCTTTATCCACGGGGATGTTGGTGGGCACTTGTGTGAGATTGTGGTGTTGTCCTCCTAGGCCACCTGCCCCTTGCGATTGTCGGTAGTGGATTTGTGGGATGCGTGGGAAGGCTATTCTTGCTTGTTTGACTTCTCGGGCTTCATTTTCTTTAAGGCCTCTCGTCACCATGTCCTCAATTGTTTCCTCGTAGAGAAGCTTGTCTAATCCCTCCTCCATTGCTAGGTCCTCCATTACTTGAAAACCTAGCCAAAACTTGAAGCAACTGATGTCAGAGATGGTGATGAGAGTCATACCTTCTTTTCCCTTGTTTTCTTCACGGATGGGCTTATGTTTTTTGCTGGCGGATGCTTTTTCATGTCGTTGCTTCTCCACGTGTTTTCCTTGAAGCCTCTTGAGGCTTTCACTTGGGGACTCGATCTCCATGTGGTCTATATAGCTGAGGGCTTTCTTTCCACTTCGTGTGTCCATATTTGCCCCTCCCCAATCCACTACTACTCCCAATGTGCACCAATTAGACAAAGGAGAGATGAAATAACTTACCTTGAGTGGGTTGCTGGAGGGTTGCTCGGGCTTGCAAGGTCGATGGCTGAGGTTGGTTGGTAGTAGGCGGAGATAGAAGGTCGCTGGGAGGCTTTAGGGGTCGTTGGGGTAGTTTCTGCGGTCGTTGTGGAGGGTTGTGGTGGGTCGCTACTGGGCTTTCGCAGGTCGTTGGCCATGTGCGGTAGGTTGTTGGGGGAGTGTATTAGGTCGCTGGGGGTAGGGGGTGCGTCTGTTGAAGCAGGGCGGTTGTCTCGGTTTCTTCCGTGTTGGGGTACTGAGGTTCAGGCTTGTAATACGCGCTTGTGTCACGAGCTCTCCAATTTTTGCTTCTTCTTGCGTCTGATTTCCCTCCTGGCTCCACAATGTCGAGGTGCTTGGGCTCGGACTTGCAGTGTGTGTCCTTGGTTTGCCTCGCGTCTGGTTTCCCTCCTTCGGACTCGATTATATTGGGGTACTTGGTCTCAGACTTATAATGTGTGCTTGTGTTGTGAGTTCTTCAGTTCTTCATTTGGCTGGGCTTGATTCGTCTTAGGTGTCGAGGTCCACAGTGTCGAGGTCCACAGGCACCACAATGTCGGGGTACTTGGGTTCACGCTTGCAGTGTGCGTGACTACAGGTTCTACAGTTCTTGGCTTGCCTCTCGTCTTATGTCCCTCCTTCTAGCACTGTTGTGTTGGTGTTCTTGAGCTCGGGCTTGCAGTCTCTTGTGTTTGTGTTACAGGCCCGCTGGTTCTTGCTCTGTCTCACGGCTGGTTCTCCTGTTTCTTGCTTGTACTGCTTGTACTGTCTCGGGCTTGTACTAGTTGTTGGAATGCTTGGGTCCTTCCTTCGGTATCTTGTGTGTTGCTTTGTTGTGTTGGGCCGCAGGGGTTTGGTGTTGAAGTGGGCGTATGTCGCTTGAATTTCTCAATCCTGGTTTCACTCTTTTTTATTGTGTCACTAGGTCTTCTCCTTCTGCTGACGCGCGATCTGTTGTGTGGCAGGGCTGCTCTTGCTATTGATGTGCGCGTTGCTGTTGTTGTGGTGTTGGAGAGATCTGTGCCCTGATGCTGGCCCTCTTCGATCTAACGTGTATGGAGAATGGATCTTGTATCGTACCTTATGATGGTCACAAGTGAGTACGTTGTTTTAGGCTAGTAGTCTCCATTTAATGTGGACGTTGCATGCTAATGGCGCCGTTGTGTTGGTCTGCAGGATAGTAGACTAGGTGTGGGCTTTGGGGCAGTTTCTTCATATCTGTGGAGAGATGGACAACACTTCCACAGGGCACATGCAAGTGCAATTCTAGAAAGAAGTTGTCTACTAGTAATGTTAGCTTGTATGCACCTACTTTCCTTGTGTTGTTTGAGGATTTTTTGTGCTAGTTCGTAATTATATTTTTGGTTTAAGTTACATAAATACTGTATGTACCATGTGAGAAGACAAGGATAGCACGGAAATGAGTTTGTAATGATGTTGAAAAGACGTACCTTGTTTGCGGTGCTTGGTGTTCTCTGGTTCTGTGTGACGACTTTGTGTGAACTGGTGTTGTCCTTGAGTGTACTCTCAGTGTTGCTCTTGGGAATATACTTCGTGCTGCTCCTTGTATTTAGCTGTGCTTGGTTGTCTCGAGCTGGGAGGTTGCAGCAACGGCCGTTGTTCTGTGCCGGTTCTCCACTGGTGAAGTGTTCTCCTGTTGAGTTCAATCGCCTCATGTGTATTTGTTGTTGTTCCATGTTCGGCTATTTCTTTCTGTTTCTAACACGCAGCTATTACATACTGTGTGAAGAGAGAGAGAGTGTGGTGAATACTGTGGTGCTGTGTGTTGTGGTGATGCTTGTGTATTTTTTGACAGCGCTTCCGAGTGATTTTTATGGATCTGGGTTTATTAGTATGGTGCCTAAGAGTGTGATAGTGCTTGTATTGTTTTTCTAACGTGTTTTTGGATCTCATTTGTTGGTGGTATTGATTAGTTTGTATGCTATTAGGACTAGGAGGTTTGTGAGACTTTAGTGATTCTGGTCTAGTTATGTGACCTAAGTGAGACTATGTGCATATCGTGGGCTGTCTAGTGGAAAAATGAACCAAAACAACAAGTAGAAAAAAAAGATTGTGCAAAAGTAAGAGAGAGGGTTGAGAGAAGTGCGTAGCTCAAGGGTGGGCGGTGTAGGCTTTGGTGGCAGCTTGTGTTGATCTTCTTGCTCCAGCTTTGTTAGGTTGATGTTTTTGGATGTGGGCTGCCTTGGAAGTCTATGTATGAGCTATGTGCGTGTACTCTTCTAATCTAGCAGATCTGCCACATGTTCTTTCTATCTGGAGTGAGTTTCAAACCTAATCATCCAACACATTAAATTCCAGCTCTTACAGATGATTTGCAACAAGGCTCTGCTTCTAGGCACACTCTTACTTCCAGAAAGTTTTGCATGAGTAAATCTGTCTAGCATAATCCCACTTCCAACACTTCACGCCCCTCTCCAAGCTCATACACTTCTAGATCTGGAGTAAAGGTGGAATCATCAACAAGCCCAGCACCTCTTGTTGCCCTCTACTCTCGATCTGCGACTAACTCCCAAAGCAACCTTCACCAGAAAAAACGAAGCTCCTCTACTTCTCCATCTATTACGTATCATATTACATATATTTACAAAAAGATTGTAATGTTTAAAATGACATTGTTTCAAATGATGTATTCTCAATTTTGTAAATTGTATATTCAAAGTCTTAGTTGTCACGGGATGTGGCATCGAGGACCACACCACATCTTGTGGTGTTAGCTTAGGTTAGATTAGTCTAATCTACGTTAGTTTATGTTTAGGGACATATGACGGCGCACCACATTCATCCGTGGATGACTTTCATCCACTTAGGGTTGTGTGTGTGTGCGTATAGCGCCGCACTTGTCCTTGCCTTGAAATCTTTGTCAAGTCAAGCTTTGTGAGTGAGTTAGAGAGTGTTAGTGAGTTCCTTTGCTTGTAAGTGATGTGATTTCATTAGTGAAGGCTCCGCATTCTTCCTTCGTGGCGTGCGAGACGCTTGACTACTTAGTGATTTGCTATCTATTCATTTGACAAAGACATCTTATATTTTTCTTGTTTTCTCATCATTTTTGCATTTTTAGGGTTTGTAATAGAATGGGAGAAGAGTAGAGAAAGAGCGAGCAACTCTAATTCTAGATTTTGGGCAAGATTGTGCGAAAAAAATGTCCTAAAACTAGCGTCCAATTTCTCGGATTTTCTGTGAGAAAGTCCAGAGACTCCCAGGTTCAATCTCGGCGCTTCTCCCGACCGTTGGACGGGGGGCGGAAGGAGCAACGACCAGTGGTCGTTGGGGCAGCTAACAATTGGAAGCAACTGGACTGGACTATCCAATTCGGGCACAAGAGGACAAGTTCGGGGAAGATGCGCCAGCCCATCAACTGGGACGGAATTTAGCAACGTGATGAGGATTGACTTTGGGCTGTGAGGACGTGTGGCGTACAAGGGGGCGATAATTAGGATCAAAGCGGAGACTGCGGTGGAACTCCACGGTCGAGAATACAGTTGGGAGTGCCGCGATTCGGAGGATCGGGAGGCCTGCACAGGGGTTTGCGCTAGCAGCAGGAATCAAGGGAGTTCGTGCACAAGCATGGGGACGCCGTGAAAGCGCGGTTAAAGGCCGAGGAAGGGGGTCTAAAAAGCGACAACTCTAAGGTACCCATAAAGCGTACCGAAGTACCCTATTGCGTGAGTTTTATGCAAAATTTCAGAAGTCGCTAGAGTTGAACCTTGATTTTTCAACTTTTGCAAATTTAGTGATTTTTGCAATTTCGACTTCGGATTGCGATGAAACTCTAAGACTGGTTGTATAAAAAATTCTATTTTGAAAAAAAACATTTTGTGCTCTTTAAAAAATAAATGTTTTGTGATCTCTAAAAAGAAAAAAAAAGATAGTGCTAAACTGTGGGAGTAGATTTCAAAGGCATTGTTATTCGGATGTGAGTGACATTTGTGCTTATAGTTAGGATTACCGCCATTTGACATAATTTAGTGTTCATTTGGCGTTTGTCGTGATTAGCTATCAATGTATGTAATTCATTGGAGGCTTAGTGTTTTTTGAACACCACGACCGTAGAGTCCTATTACTTCTTTAGATTTAGGCATTGGAGGAACACTTGCGAGTGGTTCTCATTGATTTGCAGGTTTGCGACTTTGCATCAACTGCAGGCGTATGCCAGTGGCACTGTCTCTATCATTTTCCTGCTTTTATGTTGTTGGAGGACAGGATCCGGTTTGGATTTCTGGATTCTTGTAGATACCTCCCCCGTGTTGCAGGCTTGTTGCCGGTGTTTTTCAGTGACCCCATTTATTGTTGTGCTAGCTTGTGAAAGGGTACCGTAGAGGTGAAGTCAGAGTAATGATCGGCAAGACCTTTTCATGTGGAGGATTGTGGTTGGACCTGTGTAAGCCGGAGGTGATGACCGGTAAAGTACATAGCTTGGTGATTTTGCAGGTGCAGGTTGTCCGTCCGTACCTTTACCCTTTAGATAGTACCCGTAGATAGTTACCCAGGGGATTTTTGTTTATGGTGAGTACAAGAAGTCGGTATTACCGTTCTCCCTCACGAGATTCTCCGGAGAGTGCAACGGCTTTAAATTTTGGGCCAGGGTCGGATACCGACAAGGCTTTTAAGCCTATTTCGGCGTTGGATATCGACCGTAGGCTTCGAGTTTGGAGTATAAGCACGTTTGACGACAAGAGGGACGATCACTGCCAGGTTGTGCGTGATCGTTTCTCAGGTCGGGCTGGGGGCATCTCCCTACTCGATTAGCGGCTCTGTTTCCAGACATGGATGAAGAAGCAGCGCCAGCATTCACCGTCATTCAACGACTGGTACGCTTTTGAGCTTTTGCCCTAGGATTTGTAGTCGAAGGCACTCAAAACCTATGGAAGGTAGTTAGTACTGCATGCAAAGGAATTGCATCCACTTAAGGATTACTCGCGCGACCGGGTGGAGTTGGTGACTGCGCTCAAGAAGAGCGTCGTTGCTCGTGTCCCGGTCTTAACAGATCAACCAAAGAAGAGACGAGTCTCTTCCAATGAGGATTCCACACAGAAATGCATTGCCCTAATAGATGACGCATCCAACATGGAGGCCATATCGCGTTTCGCCCAGGCCAGCGATACGCGCGCGGCATTAGTGGCCGTTGGTCCACCACCAGTCTTTGACCCTCTGACACGGTTCATGGTGCACTTGGAGGTGGAGTATGGAGGATCTCGGCGTAATCAGATGCAACGCATCCAAGATTTCCGCCGTGAAAAAGAGGACACGCCGCGCACCATCTTTACTCGATTGGCGCGGTTGGCGGCGGAGGCACGTGTCTTCACGAAGCGCCAACTTGTGAAGAATTTTATCTCCAAGTTAGACAAGAGGATGGTGGACTTGATCACCCCCCGTCTTCTTTTTTATTATCACGGCAACGCCAGTTTGGCTCAGGCATTTGCTGAGGTGGAAGCGCTTAATAAAGCATTGGGCGTGTTTGCGGCCATAGACTTTGTCACGTCATTGATGGACGCTGCCAAGTCCAAGAAGCTTGCTACTGCGACGAGTAGCTTGGCGGAGGCACAACCTGAAAAGGTAGTGCATTGCTGGACCTGTGGAGAACCCGGTCACACCAAAGGGGACCCGAACTGTTCCAAGAATAAGGGGCAGAGAAGGGGAAGGTGAAGTCCAAGACCGAGTCGGCCAAGTCTGGTGACAAGGTTGTCGCCAAGAAGAAGAAGCCGGTTACTTGTTCTCACTGTGGCAAGTCCGGCCATAGTGATGAAAACTACTTTGTTCTCCACCCGGAGAAGCGGCCAGGTTCATCACGTGAGAAGGACTTGGAGGCCAAAGTGGCGAAGTTGGAGAAGAAGTTGAGCGCGAATGCTTCTTTAAGACAAGTGGTGGACACACGGGCTCCGGTGAAGAGTCGTGGTTAGTCCTCAGCCATGGATGCCTATTTATATGGGGCTTCCGGAGAGGTTGTGGCTGCAGTTGCCACTCGTGCTCAGACCACCGCACATGCGGTGTCACCTTCATCCAGTGTACCGGATACTAGAGGTCATCCACGTCACTTGGGGTTACCGGACCACATTGGTCAGTCACGGCTACCACTATCGTTCGGTATTGCGGATGCAGTTGCTACTGGTGCCGCTTCCTCTTTGCGTAGCATATCACCAGCTTCTTCCACTCATGTGGATGCCGCTCATTCCTTGGCATACAAGATGTTGCGGTTACCGGTGTTTGCCGGTGTAGACTTTTTGACACCGGATTTTCAACCATCCGGTGTATTTCACTTGGCGGGTAGTATGTTGGAGGGCAAGGTGCCCATGCCATCATTGGAAGTGTCGCAAGTAGTGACGGCTCCACCCACCGAGGAGGATTTGGTGGCAATGCGGGCCAAGTTGGCGGCGGAGGCTATTTCCGCGTTTGAGGCCAATGTTACTTCCACACTTATGGAGCAGTCCTCCATGGTCTCTGGAGTGGCTTATTTGTCTGATGTTGCGGCCCGATCGGCACGGGAGCGACGCAATGTGCGTCCAGGGGTGGTACACTTGGTAAACGATGATGGAGTCATGGTGGTTGGTGGTACGGACGGTAACCCCACCCGAGCTACACCCCTACGTGTTATGTTGAACTCCGAAGCTCAGTTAGTGATGATTGGCAAGCAGCTAGCCCATGATTTGGAACTAGGTGCTTCGAACCTTGAGCCTTGCCCATTCACGATTGTTACATCGGTTGGGGGCACGGAGAAGGCCATGGGCTACACCCGACATTCGTTGCAGTTGATATTCGGCGTGGGATTTGGTCCTTTATTCTCTCACGTATCTCTCTAGTGTGCGGTGATTGGCGCCACCAACTACTACATTTTGATGGGCAAGCAGGCACTGTATCCACTTGGATTTGGGGTGGATAACTAGACCGAGGAGGCCAGGGTGGTCTGTCGGTGATGGTAGGAAGGAGCTCATCCCCGTGGTCTTCGCAACTAGCGCAGTTGCCACGTGATGTGACGTGGATCAGTGAGGATGATCTTTGCCGGTTAGAACACGTGGACTTGGTGATCGCCGGATGGCCTTGCCAAGGCCATTCACGAGCAAGCATTGGATGTGGCTTAGATGATCCACGGTCGGGTCTCTTTGCAGATTTGCTCTAGTTCATCCAATGGTGGATTACCCACCAATCGACACCACAGGGGTATATTTTTGAGAATGTACCCCCATTGGGAGATACACGGACGAAGGTGCGTGAAGATGGGGCGTACATCCATCACCTTCTTAGTCCCCCTACGTTTGTTGATGCGGCGGCGTTGGAATCTTACGCCTATCAGCCACGTTGGATTTGGACCAACATGGCATCATCCACGACGCTCACTTCTGCACTTGCTCAAGTGCAACGGCCCGTGCGCCGTGAGGTCGATGACATTTTGGACGACCACCGTGTTTCCACGGAGGTTACCAAGGAGGATGAGCCACCATTGGCCGTGGTCAACCGCGTTGGTTTCACTCGGGGGGCATTTCCCACCTTGATGTGCTATCCGGGCTCTTTGGCCTTCAGGACACGTGGTCCGAGCATGGTTTGGGATTCTTCTTCCCAAATTTACGAGGAGCCTTTTGCCGATGAGAGGGAGCGAGCGATGGGTTTTTGACAGGCACCACCGCCGCACTGTATCTTTCAGAGGGCCAACGCCGTTGTTTGTTGGGTGAAGCCATTGACCTCAACACCCTCGTTTAGGTATGTGGCCCTTGTTTTGCCGCTTAGCGGTGTTTGAGTGACCATCCACGCGTGCTGGGGGCCGACTCTGATGGTCAGGGAACAGTGGTGCCACATCTCACAGAGATCGAGGAAGCGGAGTTGTTTTTTTGTTTGAAGAGGCATGCAGTTGAGGAGCTTCGTGCTCAGCGAGTCTTTGCAGCGTTGGAAGACGACTTTGGCCATGAGGATGCTCGGGATATCTTTTCTTAGTTTTATCACCGCTCACCATCACATTTAGGGTTGTCATACTGGACGGACGTCCGGTTCGCCCGTCTGTCCGATTTGCCCGTTCGGTAGAGCTCTCATACGTCCGATACAGTCAACATAGGGTTGACTTATCCGTAAGGTAAAAAACAGGCAACGTGGGAGCTATGTTGGCACAACATCGTTGTCACGCAGGACAGGGACATGTTTGAGTAGGGGCGGGGACTAAAGGGAAGAGGGTTGTAGTGCGGAGAGGTCCTGTCCTCTACTAGCGCAGGGGCAGAGACGTCCCTGCCCTACCCATGAAGGGGTGGGAACGTCTGCGCGTCTACTATTGCTGGGGCAGGGACGTCTACGCCCCTTCATGGATTAGATTATAGTGTTTTAAGTTACCGTATATCGGTAGTCAAAACTGTGGAATTTTGAGGGTGTACTACTTTAACTATCAATAGAGTCTTGCAAGAATTTTTTTACTTTGAATTAGAGCGGTTCACATGTGCAGTAGGTTGGATAGCTTCGCATTGACATATTATATGTGAAGAAAATCTTTATACCCAATTGTTGGTGCTTCAAGAAATGCAAATCTCATACTGAAAATTTAAAAATTGCACGTATTCAAAATTGATTAAATGAGACGTATGGCAATTGTCAAGTACACATACTCTTCTACGAAGATGTTGTAGTGCCTACTTAACCACCACATGCGAAACTAATGCAACTAATTAACTAAAAACTATTGTCGGTAACAACATAGAGGCATAGTCCAGCCGTGAGGGAAATTCATTAATGTGTCTATAACATCTGGCACATAAGACCGTTCACTCACACCTTTTTTTAGGCCTTCCAGTTGTAGCTTCAGGTGTACATATTGCTCCGTGTTTTTGGCGGTGAAATACGGTATGTCCCATTCTTCTTGCCAAATGCGAGAACAAATCCAACCCACCGCAAATGCATATGCTGCCTTGGAGTAGAGGTGTGACCGTTGCATGACTTCAAGGGAGTTGGTGGAGCCCTGCGGCCCAAAAACATAGAACACTTTTGGTGCCTCAAACCGTCGTCGCTCTCTCTCATCTTGAAGCCGCTCCATGAATTGATAACCATACCTTGATGGCTCATTCTCCACAACCCGACTAGAAAGCCCCCAATCGCAAATTTCTACGTACGCCGTATCCGGTTTCCACTCATCAAAGTGGAGCAAAACATTCGATGGAGAGATGTCATTGTGTATATAATTCGAGTCGTGGCATTTCCCCTCAATGACAAGCAACGATGGCGCGAGGTTCACTCGATTTTTGCGGTAAGTTTTTACCCACCGAAGCTCTTGGATCGACAACCCAGTATTCGAATGCATCTCAATCCGTTCAAATGGCAATGATTCGTCCACTTTCGAGTCATACTTGGACCACAAAGAAGCCAAAGATCCCCCATTCCACCAGAGCGTGTACCCTTCCATAGTTTTCGGGTGGATGTACGCAAGTCTAATGATCCCTGGATGCACCACCGAACACCCTCCAGCCTCGTTGATGATGTCTCGGCGCTTCTCCCTCTCGTTGGTATTGGTGAGAGTCTTTCCGGCGAAGTAAATCCAACTTGGAACGTTTTCCAATTTGGTTATCATCACCTTCCGTACAGCCCCATAGCCACCCACTGCTTTCTGTCCTGGCATTGGAATCACTTTAGCCCAACTTTCAAGCCACTTGAATGTTCCACCGACGTAGTGAGCCAAAATTTGGTCCTCAATAGTCGCTTTCCAAGGAGTTAGTTTCTTCTTACGGAAAGAAGAATATTGTTGAACGAAGCTCTAGATCATCTTTATCTTCGCTACAGGTGAATTGTCCTCAATGTTCTAGTTGCTTCCATCATCCTTCTTCCCCATGACGTAACACCAATTCGCAACAATATTGGTGGTTAGTGCGGTCACTTGTGTGTCCAACCACTCTGAATGCAACCAATAATCTCAGAAATCATTAAATCTATCAGATTTATCAAGATTTGACATAAATTCGTGTCGCATGTCAACAGTCAACTTGTGGTATCCCACTTTGTTGAGCGCCAAATAGCTCCTCATCAATGCATGTCTTGTTCGGCGGTTGTAAAACTCAACGGCAATCCCTCTACATTCAACCATGTATTAATGCGGGGGCATGTCCGGATTTGGTGACTTCTTCCGCCTCTTTCCGCTCGATGATGACGGATTCAATGATCCCGACGTCAACTCCGTGTTGGTGGACGGAAGTACCGTCTCACCAACATCATCCAAATCCATAAATTGGGGGCGCTTCTCCATTGACCTACTTCCTTCTCCCGCCATACGTGATAGTCAACTCCCTACCGTGGTCGAAATTCCAAAATGATGGTTTTAAAAAAAACCGCAAAGAGTCTAGGTGGAATAAATGGGCCAAGCCTGACCACCCACCGAACTCACTTTCACGCCGCAAAGCAAACTGACACGTGAGGCCTAGGGAGTGGACTTGGCAGAGAATAAGGACAAAAGTCCCCTATTTATGTGGTTTACCGGGTTTTAGCGAAGATGTCCCCGCCCATCCCGGGTAGGGGCGGGGACGTCTCCGCGGGAGGGGTGGAAACGTCCCCGCCCCTCCCCCGGAGACGTCCCCACCCCAGCCCGGGGACCCTAGACCAGTGTTTCGTCTATCGGCTATGTAATATCGTGCACGCCCCTAATTGTCCCCGCCTCACATACTCTCTCTTCATCCACCTCTTAATTGAGTTGGTTGTGGGCGTCGTTTGAGGACTTCACCCATTTGCATCACATACGTTATTCAGATTTTTCCCACCCATGGCCACGCCGGTAAAAATGAGTAAAGAAGAACGAGACAAAAGTCTTCTACAGTCGGGAAACAAACAGCGGAAGAGGTTGCATGTGCTTCGAAATCCAGTAAAACTAGCTTTTAAAGGTTGGAAAGAAGTTCCAGAGCCATGGAGTTTCGAGGATTGTGCAAACTTCATCGAGTGGTGCCATATCGACAAGGCTTTCCCAGAGGAGTGACACAATATCACGGACGCTTTTGCAAGGCAAATTTATGGAAGTGCACCGACGAGGCGTTCAAAAATCGGTGCATTGAAGTATACCAGGTGTTGTACGACATCCCTTATATCAAACGCAATGAAGTAAATCTCTTCTTTGCGCAAGGTGTCAACGCGAAGGTAAAGTTGGGCAAGAGGGTGGATTCACTAGATTGGTCCACCTTGAAAGCCATGGGAAATAGCATAAAAGTTTGAGATTGCCAAGTCGATGGGATAATTTGTTGAGGCTGCACTCACCAAGCAGCCATTGATTGCATTTAATGTGTTAGTTCCGGGTAGGCAATGCAAACTTTGCATGAAAATAGACAAACAGGATGAAAAACGAGGGACGGTTGGGAGTAGGGGACGATGATGAGGAGCAGGGACTGGAATTAGGGAACGGTTTATAGCGTGCTTGGCGAGCACACCTCCATAGGACGGTGCAGTGATCTCATGGAGCACTTATGGCAGAGTAGAGACCGTGGGGGCATCTCCGAGCGAGCTGGGGTCTCCACGGTGGAGATGCTCTTAGACAGTTTGGGTGCGGAAATTGTTTTGGTCTGTTACTATGCGATGGGGACAATTTTTGGTGTAATGACAGTTTTAGTTATGCATTTATTCAGGTAATGTCGTTGTCGTGAATTGTTACCTTGGAGCCTAAGACATTGCCTCAATCTAGCGGTTAGGGACATTGTAGTTTCCAAGTGGAATAGTCATCAAATTAAAGCTAATTAGATTAAAATAAAATAAAAACTATACCAAAATGAGTGTAAAATCTATGTGGTTGAAAGAATGAAAACCAATCCTATAATCATGCATGGCTTAAAATAACAATACAATTGTGCCTTCTAAAATTTTAATTATATTTGTAATCTTATATATTATGTGATTATAATATTCTACAATACTAATTATATAAGAGTTACATGAAACTTCAAGCATTTTTCCATCCCACAGACTACCTCTAATTTTATGTAACTTTTTAAAGTTGGTACAGTACCCTAGGGTTGCCTTTGGCACTGTAGTGCCAAATAATTTTATCTAAAATAGATGTTTTGCAAACATGAACATTCTTGGAAATTTGTTTTCTTGCCAAGAAAACATTAATCTTTTGAAAAAATAAAAATAAAAATTGGCATCTATTTCTAGGAATGCTTTTTGCCAAATTGACCCTCAAGTACGATATGTATTTATAAGTGGATATAGTTGTGTAAGTTTTCATACAAATGAAGTGATTATTTCTTGAAATAGTATATGGAAGAGTTTGTAAATGGTGGACATATTTTGGTTTTTTAACGTTTCATTTGATTGGATGAAAAAATATTGTAATGGAAAATGGATTTCACTCATTCTATTGATTTGTGTATTTTTCCATGTGTTAAATGAGGCAATCATAACCAACAAATGTTTTGGTCCCAAATGGTGACATGGTACCACTTTATAGTGGTTTTGGCACCAAGGAGTTGTTCACATAACAAATAATTCGTTGGGCCTGTGTAAGCTCAATCATTAGTAGAAAGAACAACAATATTTTCATAGAATACTACAAAATTGCCCGTGTAAAGAGTAGAAAAATGAAGAAATGAGTTTAATTTTGAATTTCAACCTTAGGATCCTCTCTCAAATTTACAAAATGACATATCCATCATAAAAAAAAATTGTACAAATTGAAAGATTGTAGTATTTGAAGTGAAGAATTTATTTCCTTTAGTTTTTCGCGTTGCAAGAATCAATAAACCTTGACTCTATTTGGTATCAATCTTTTGCACTACCCACTTCTATGTTTTATACCATCATGTTGTATATAATGTCTGTTCCTTGTACAACAATATTTAAAGGTAGGGGACCGGTCTAGCATATTCAATAAAATTGTGCAATGAGCAAAGGTTCAAAAATTGCCAACACACATTATATTTCTTTGTAAACCAAATCAATTAATGAATGGAAATGCAAACAATAAAAAGGAATGTCCATTCTTCATCTGGTAGTGGTAGAAATACCTACTCAAATTTTATAGAATCCCTAATTTTAATGTGGAAAAGAAGAAGTATTTTTAGTGCCGTGCCTAACAATGTGTTGACTTAAATTTAAAAAATTGATTAAAAAGACAAAAATTTTGGTGACAATCTCAAACAAAATAATATAAATATTTTGTATCAAAATTTTAAGGTCGTGTAAAATGAATTGGGTCTTCGTAGGTCCATCCTTTGAATCTTAACACCATAACCAACCAAAGCTCACATAAACCTTTACATTAGCCTCTCGCCCAATTTCAAGTGGAGTTGTCCAAGGTCCGCTCGACCAAACAGCCATAATGTGTAAGGTACATTCTTGTGATTAGGCATGCATCAAACCATAGCTGGGCTCCACGTGGCGCTCCATAGGATTACATTCAAATGATGACATGGCACTCCTGGGACTGCCACATGGTCCTCAATTTAGGTGAAAGGATTTTAGGAAGTGGTCAATAAGTTTATTTTTGGCTCATTTCTGGGCGGCTTCAGGGAGCGTTTCCAGTGATCAACATCCACCACAAAGTTCCTTTAAAAACATAAAAACTTTAATGTGGGAAGGATGAGTGTACCTCTATCCATTTGACACCTTTATTCTTGACACCTCACAAACATGTTCTAAGAGCTTCTCACAAACATGAGCACAGTTCCCACCTTAGTCTGCACAAAGGCACAATGGTATTCTGCGCATCAAATAGGGTATCTTTTACAGCATATACTGCAGTTCATTTCAATATATTCATGTGAGTTCAGTTTCTATTAACCCCTAAGGTACCAAGGTAGTTTTACACAAAAACACTTCAAAATTAATGGATTCAAGTGCAATGAATAAAGAAGGTAACAAAAACTTCGATTTTTAGTTCTGACCGTAGGATCTCAATAAAGGCTTATTAAGTAATACATGTACAAAATTTCATAAACTTTGACCGCACGGATCGAAAGATTATAGTGTTTGAAGTCAAGCAAATGGTTCATCTTCTTCCCTGCGTTTAGTGGATCAGCAAACTTTGACTTCACTTGGTGTCAAAAAAATTCACTACACAAGGTCTAAATCTATTACAATCTTATTAAGCATGATGTTAGCTCCTTACACACCAATTTTTAGAGGTAGAGACGGGGTGTAGCATATTCAAAACAAGTGTGCAAGGAGTGGAGGCTCGAAATTTGTTAATTCAAACTTTAATTTTTTTTGAACTTAATATGTTTTCGATTGATAATCCGAATGGTTAATAAGAAGGTTTACATTACATGTTGTTGTCTAAAAACTAAAAAGTGAAAAATATGAAGATCTCTAGGTTTTATGTGGAAAAGAAGAAGTTTTTTTGGTACCTTGCCCGACAATGAGTGACAATGTGTGAAAATGTTTGACTTGGGTTAGTATGCTATTTTTCACTAAAGACAAGAACTTTTTTTTGACAATATGAAGGGAAATAATATTACTTGCGAGTACTGAAAATCTCACTTTCAATAGAGTGTCCTATCAAAAGTTTTTGGAGGTGCCCGAGGTGCCCGCCCTCCCCATTTAAAATTCAAAACCCTATAACTTTTTCATCAAATGTCCAATTCAGGAAAAAAAAAAATTCCCACTAACGTCTTGGTAATGTCTTTCTATATTAAAAATTTCAAAGAAGAATGTTGGAAATTGACACCATAGGAACCTTAGGGCGAATCCCCATGTAATGCCCGACCCGATTTGTCACTGTAGCTTCCCTACTTGCAGAATGTAGGGAATTAAATGAAGGGCCACTTCCATGCGACACACCCGTCAGCTATTATAATCAACCCAAGTCTTTGGGTGCTTCCTAGTTGGACCCACTGACCTTTATTAAGGGACTCTGACAAGTCTCAACAAGAAGTTCCCCATGCGCCATTTTTACTCTCTCTTTCTAGATCCAAATCTCACAGCTTTTTCTTTTACTGCATTGAGATTGATAATGGGCCTGAGATTGATGGCAATGTCCTCTTTGCATCAAATCACTTTTCAAGTTATGCTTGGGAGCTGTGCCCAGTGATGGGAATTGTTGTCAACAGACTTGCACAAAAGGAGGCTGGTTCCTGCATAAACGAATTAACCCCTAAAGTCGAAATCGACCAGAATGTGGTCGATCTGACTCTGGTCAGGCTCTCAGTTACTAAATTTAGATCGTATGAAGTTATTACCATGGAAGATTGTAGAGTTTTCCCAGACCTTTAAAATGACACCATTCATGCTTCAAAATTCCTCATACTTTAGGAGATATTCACGGTCAAAGTTTGAAAACACTGTTAGGGCATGCTGAAATCTGCCCAGAACTGCGGTATATGCTCAATTATTCTCAAAATCTGCCCAAAATCAATTAGATCGCAGTAACTTCAAAAATTCACCAAAAATTGAGATTTTATTTTTTTTCGAATTTTGTTTTTCGTACATGTAAAATAGGTAGTAAAGCATGATCTCACCGTTTGGATTTTCAATCGGATAATTTTTTACATGCCTTTTTAATTGTTGAAAATGGGCATTTGTATTTGTATTTCAGCATACCTCCATGTGAAAAATTAAGCATTTCTTTAGGTTTTATAGGTCCTATGAGGGTAAAAATTATATGGACATATTCCTTACTCACATAGGAACAAGAATTTGAAGAGCCTCATGTCAAATTTCCTTTCAAAATTGGTTTTTTTGGCCCCCAAAACATTAGTTTTCCATTCTACAGCAAGGAAAAAATCTTTTTTTTCAACTTTGAACATTATGATCTCCCAAATGGAGAGGAATTTGAATCTAAGATTCGGTATGCATGTACATGTACAAGTTAGGTACTAGATCTTACGGTTACATACTCGAAAATTTGTCAAAAGTTAAAAATTTTCACCTTGCATTGAAAGAGGGCAGTTTTGAGGGTTTTTGGCAGTTTTGAGGGCTTTCGACTTTAGGGGTTAAAGGAGGTTGTTTCCATTGCAATGCACATGGTAAGTTTCCACTTGATTTGATTGCTCGCAGAAATGCACATGGTCTGGTTTCCATTGCAATGCACATAATTATTTTCCACTTGTTTTGTTTCTTGATTTCAGTGATGGCACACTACACACCATTAGGCACATTACAGCACAATGAATGTTGCAGTTTTCCAATATTTTTTCAATACTAATTAGTAATTACTTTCAGAGTGCATTGTTAGTTCATTATTGTCAGCCACACTTACAACATCATTAGTGCACATCTTAACACATTGAATGTGATTCATTGTTTTCAGTAGTGAATTTTTTTAGTGTGCTTTGTTAGTTGGATTTGGTCATTTACTTGGATTTTTGAGCAAGGCTTTTTTTGTGTGCCCTTCTCAATATTGATTTTTGTTTGGGATTTTGTATCCCAATGATATGGGAAGGAAATAAATTCAGATTGAGGGGTGAAATATTACTTTGGAGAAAGACAAATCATTGCTTTTTTTTCTACTACTGATTTATCTTAAATGCGTGAAAAATTGCAGAGATCTCTTTAGCGGATTTTGGTGCATATTTCTAAGAACTTTATCTTATCATTTGGAGCAAAGTATTTGGGAGCATTTTCAAGTTTGTTATATTTCAACTTTGGTAAGTAAAAATATACTTAATTTTAAATATTTTGGCCTTATTTCTTTTTTCAAGTTCACATCTAAGTAATTTTAAGCTCATTTCATGTGGAAGCTTAAAGGTATAAACCCATTCAATATGTAGATGGCTATGGATAATACAACACAATTTCGCAACATGGCTGGTGCTGCAATTTCTATTGGATGGGCGTTAAAGCTAAATTCCGAAGCTTCAAGTGACCCCGGACGTCAAATTTCTCCTCTCCCTATGCTTGATAGCAATATCACTTCTTCATCTTCAATTACTTCATTACAAGACAATGCAGTAAAAAAGTACACCGGTCAAACAATCTTAGACGAAGAAGATGTTTTTTGTTTGATGGCTTCTACAAAGCTAACTCTTCGTGAGCTGAATGGCATTAATTGGGGTCATTGGTATATTAAACCAAGAAGTACACATTGGTGGGATCAATTTTTTGGACATGTTTTGAGAGATGATCCAGAGAAATTCAAGGAATTGTTTCGGGTGTCTGTTTCCACTTTTCACTACATTACCGAATTGGTTCGGGTCGATCTTGAAAAGAATCCTCCACATGGTCTTCAAAATATTCCAAACAGAAAATTGGAGGTCACGAGACAAGTTGCTATAGCCATTCGTAGGTTAGCCACTGGAGATTCTCTTTCTACGATTGGAGAAATGTTTGGTGTTGCAGATTCCACAGCATCAAAGATTGTATCGAATTTTGTACAATCGATTGTCAATCGTGGCCGCCATCATTTAACATGGCCAAATGATGAAGGTTTGGATAGAGTGAAGGCAAATTTTGAGGCAAAACACGGGATTCCACAAGTGTGTGGAGCCATTGATTGCACTCATATACAAGTCGATTTACCTGGCAATGAGCGGGCCACTGACTTTTTTGACAAGGATAAAAATTATAGCTATACTTTACAAGCTATTGTGGATTCAGAGACAAGGTTCTTGGATATTTTTGCTGGTTTTCCTGGGGTGGTACACGATGCACGAGTCTTTTCAAATTCGGGATTTAAAGCTTCAGTAGATCGTGGTGATCGTCTGAATGGAAGACCTCGAGTCATTGGCGGCGTTCCTATTCCTGAATTGCTGATAGGAGATGCAAGTTATACTCAAAGCACATGGATGCTTATTCCGATTCCGGGCTACAATTTAGCCCCGATGTATGATCAGTTCAACTTCAAACATTCTAGCACAAGAATGTGTGTTGAACGATCTTTTGGCATCTTGAAAGGTGTGTGGCGCATATTAAAAAGGACTATGCATACAGTAGACGTGAGAATGGTGCCACGAATAATTTATAGTTGTTGTATTTTGCACAACATCATGCTCGACATGAGAGATGTTGTTCATGAAGAACTTCCACTTGTTGGCCATCATGATGAAGGAGTTCCACAATTTAGAAATAGGAGAGTTATCACCGATGAGGCCTTGGCTATCAGACATGCCATTGTTGAACATTTATGGAGTTTAGAAGGGCACTCAACAACTACTGAATGATTGTAAATACTAGTTCAATGTATTCTTAATACAAAAATATATATATTACATATCATGATGTTTGTGTGACATATTGTGTGATGTTGTTGTGATCCAATCATTTTTACCATCAATGTTAATCCATAAGTCCCCAATGCATTTTCGCACCAAAAACACATGAAACTTGCTTGGTTTAGAACAATAAGGAATGAATGGAAAAAATCCATTTGTAGGATCTCAATTAAGATAATTAGGATCTCATTGTTTAGATAAATGACTCGACATGTTGGACTCCATCTTCATCCACATTCATATTGTTATGCCAAAATACAGAACTTGTCAAAATGCACAAAATCTTCAATGTGCAAAATTGGAAATCACTATGTAGATAAATGACTCGACATGTTGGACTCCATCTTCATCCACATTCATATTGTTATGCCAAAATACAGAACTTGTCAAAATGCACAAAATCTTCAATGTGCAAAATTGGAAATCACTATGTAGATAAATGACTCAAAATCTTCAATCACACACATTATCATGCCAAATGCACAACTAGAAGGCACAATCTAGAGAATTGTCTCAAAATATAATATTAACTGTAATTGCTCATTACATATCAAAATAAATACAACCACATAAAAGGTGCAACATCAAATATCTACTATATCATAAATAATAGTATAAAAAATGAATATTAGCTTAATAATATAGTAACTAAATAAAAATAAAATCTAGAACACTTCAAAGACATATTGAAACCAAGCATATAGAGTTTTGTATCTCATTGATGTACCAATGAATACAACACCTATGCTTTCTACAAATTCTCACGAATTCCTGCCATTGCTTTACTAATGGATAGTAAAGCATGGATAAAGCCTTCGTTTGCTTCTTTTGTTGCTGCCAATTTTTCCTTCTCAACCTCGTGCATTTTTTCATTGCTTGCAAGTTGCATGTTTAAGGCCTGTTGTTGTAACAACATTGCATCCTCATGTTTTTTAGTTTCAAACGCCATGATTTCCTTGTGACGTTTGTCTGCTCGCTCTTCGCCATCAGCCATAGCTTCAATTGTCCTCTTTCTACTTGTCTCCATTGCAATGGCTATCGTATCAGTGACTCTAGGCAATGATCGGCGACGCTTACCCGTACTTGAAGGATTGGATGCTCGAGTCGAATCATCTCCTTGGTCTCCAGATTGTTCTAAAATACCAAACAAAAGAAGATCAAACCTTAAATATCTATGTATTCATATTTAAACTAAAAATGCAACAACATATACAACATTGAAATCTAAATAGAGAGAGATAAAACTTACCGTTGTTTGAAGTATCGATAATTTCTACTGGATCAGTAGAACGTGATGAAGACGGCAACCATGAAGCAATATTGTCGTAAACTTCCTTGTACACATTTGCTTTTGTCTTCAAAGCCTTTTTTTCCCCTGAATCCATCTCCCAATAACTTTTTTGACCACTTGGAATGTTTTTTTCATAATCCCATACTTTCTACCAATCGGACCGTAGACCTTCCCATTTGTCCAAACATTGCTGGCTTGATCGCTGAACACCCTGGGTCCAACACTTCTCTGCAATTGCAGCCCACCGCTGATTGTGGGGCAGATGTAGGGCTCTGGATCCTACTATCCCCGGACCGTAGGCAAGCCAATCGTGTTTTCGTGCATCAAGTAGTACAAGAACTTCAGACATGTTCCACATACTCTTCTTATAAACCCGAGTTTCTTCCACTGTCTCTCGAATCTCATCGTTTACCTCATTGGCATTAAAACCTTCCGGTTCATCTTCCATTTGCAAATCAAAGTTCAAGTCAAAAGGAGGGTGGGATGATGAAGATGGTACATCAGAGCTTCCGAGATTCTGTGCCATCTCTTGATTAGCAGTATTCTGAGAAGTGGCAATGTTCTGCCACCATCCATGGTTGAACGAAGACATAGCAAGAAGACCTCCGAATACCTTAATGTAGATAAATAAAATTAGTATAATTGATTTCCAAACCCCAATGTCTTACAATCAATTTAGATTTTATATGAGAAGGAAATTAATTCAAAATATGAATACACATGGTTCAATAACTTACAATGCTTGAAGTATGGTAAAACTTGAAAGTGCTCCCAAATAAATTTCCAATATAATATACTCCAAATATTGCTCCAAAACCCTCTGCATTTCTCAAGCACATAAAAGAAAACATTAATAAAAAAATCAGCCCTAGTTTGTCACTATTAAATCATCCCAAACAAAATCCCATTCCAAACAATCAATACTAACATGATTAGATCTACAAAATCATCACTACTGAATCAGTGCACATTCAGCGAGCTACATAGTGCATCAATGGTGTTGTAAATGTGCCATTTTTGAAAGCAAAAAAATAAAAACAAACAAAGCAAAACTGACCTTAAACCTTGTGCAGAGCTCCTATGTCAAAGTATTCATTGCACTTGTCGTCAGAGCTCCAAGGTCGAATGCAAAGAGGTCCTTCCTGCCACTCATAGCTTCCTTATGTGCAAAGGAGTAAAAGAAAAAGATGAGATGATTTGGATCTAGAAAGAGGAAGCATAAATGACGCATGGGGAGCGCAAGTGGGACCTGACACTTCAATCTAAAATGAACTAGGGGGGTTAAACTTGGAGTCGACCATTATGTGGAAAGTGATTCTGACACAAATTTGGGTGCTGTGATTAGTATGTTGGGAGGAAGGGGAGGTTGACGGGCTTGTAAAGATGCTCCACCATGCCCGAGATAATTCACTACACCCGATGGTTCTTTTTCGGGTAGGGTGAATAGCTGGCTACATGGAAGTGACCCGACCCCGTCAGAGATGACGGGTCGGGCATTACATGGAACCAGGCTCTTAGGGGTTAAAGGGTTGAGGCTAAATGCTACTCCGGAGTCCAGGCTCTGGTATGAGAATTTGTCCCCATTTCTGGTTCATACAAAAATGAGCCGGCATACCTACTATTGCAGGAGCTGCACCCCATGATTACCATATCCTAAAAGAACTCAAAGATGCTGAAAATATGGAATTTTTGTTCCATCAAGAGTCATGCATCACAAAATTTAGCCACATAGCTCGCCAACTGGAATTCCTTTCCTTAGAGCACCTCCACTGGGGACGTGCCAACCCGGTGAAGATTGCCCTGGGTTTGGGGCCTGAACCCTGCACCGCGGTCGGGTTGTAGGGCGCTTGGCACAGCGCCAGCCGGGAGCAAGGTTATCCGGCCTCGAAACCTGTCCCTCATAATAAAAGCCATGTTGTGGATCCCGCTGTGGAAAGTCCAAGGGGAAGTAAATAATGCAAAAACGCGTAAGTGAATGGATTGTCAGTGGCAGCCACTCCCACAACCATTGCTGCTCCACCACATACTAGAACCAAATTGGTGGCCCAGCCCCTGTGAAATTTTCAGTCGCCCGCCATATTCTCTCTTTTTCCAGGCTTGCTCCCAACTCCCTCCATCCCACCTGACCGGTTTGGCGGCCCCGACCAGCGTGGTGGGGGAGCATCTTCCCCCGGACCCATCAAACCTGACAGGTCTGCCGGGATGGGGGCTCGCGGTGGAGGTGCTCTTAACCCCTAAGGGACCAAACGTCCCCACTGGGTCATTTTGGATTTTGGGCATGTACCTACAATTTGAAAAAAAAACTTTTTTAATTGAATTTTTCTTTCAAGATAGGATCTGATAAGAGCTTCGTGGAGATATTTTTTTAATTTTTTTTTGGATTTGTGGTTTGAAAGTTAGAACCACTTAAAGCCAAAAGTGGGGACTCCGGGCAACTCCAAATTTTTTGACAAAAGTTTCTATTGACTTTGAGATTTTTCACACACATAAAGAATATTTCCTTTTCTGGAAATTTTCAAAAAAAAATCTTGTCTTTAGTGTAAAAAGGCATTTTATTCCAAGTCAAACATTTTCACACATTTTCGGGCAACGGGGGAAAAAAAATTCAGCTTTTCTACATAAAACCTAGAGATCTTCATATTTTTCACTTTTTATTTTTTCAACAACAATATGTGGTGAAAGCCATCTTATTGACCATTTGGATTATCATTCGAATACATACGTAGTTCACAAAAAAATAAAACGTGAAATGGCAATTTTTGAACCTCCACTCCTTGCACACTTGTTTTGAATATGCTACACCCCTTTTTTACCTCTAAAAATTGGTGTGTTGGGAAATAACATCATGCTTAAGACAATGGTAAAAGATTTAGACCTTGTACAATGCAAAGAACTCAAAGATGCTGAAAACATGGAATTTTTGTTCCATCAGGAGTCATGCATCACAAAAGGTAGCCACCTAGCTCGCCAACTGGAATTCCTTTCCTTAAGGATGGAGTTGCAGCCATGTGGCAAATATGGTTTGTAACCAACTTCCAAAGGCATGGTGTGGCATGGAAACTCCACCCTCAAATTGCACATTAAGTCTTGTAAATAGTCTGTTTGCACCTGGAGGTTTGTACATCCTTGAAAATTCCCAATATCTATGGAAACCGGATAAGTTGAAATCTTTTCACACTCAAGGACAGAAAATAGTTTACAAAAGTAGGAAACCATGCGTACGCACCAGATTACTTAACAAATAGCTAAAGTGCCACTACTTGCATACTCTCCATGCCTTTGTTATTATGGTAGTGACCCGTAAATAGTAAGTGTGCACATGTTCATTTTCAAGAGAATCATGAAGTACCAAGAAATTGCGCAAATACTCCCTACCTCTAGTCTAACTCCACAATCCTTGTCATGATTCCATCCAACATCTAGGATGCCATGTCCCTAATGAAAGGATGTCACAATAGAGAAACAATTTTGACCTGCTCCTAAATATTTTTTTGGTTGGTAAAATGCTATTTTAACGCTTTACCGCCGAAGTGGACCGGGAAGCACTGAGAGAATCTACAAGGGCATCAAGTTATGCAGAATATCATTGTGACCTCACTTCATGGAAATCACTGTACTTGTCAATGCCTGCATCGATTGGAGATCCGAGAGATGCGTTGGAAATTTCTCTTGGAGCTCCAAATGCATTTTGAGCAATGCAATGGCAACGGGCAATCACGGTGAAAGTTTCAGCACCAAAAGCACCAAAAACGACAATGCTAGGGCCTCATAGGTGTTTTTTGACATCAAAAAATTGTGTATGACCATGCTTACCGTAAAATCATGAGGATTTTGGGTTTTATTATGATATAGATGGTGGCATGAAAGGGGTTAGGGTGTGCCTGCAATAATGTCGGTGAGACAAGCTGTGTGCACAACCCATTGCTGCCTTCCACGAACTTGCATTGTAAATGCTTCCTCTAGGAAATATTAGTTCCTAGCTTGCCACCTCATACTCATGCTAAGCCTAAAATCAAGGCGAGAATGCCACATGAGCAAACTCCATGCCCCAAGGATGATGCAGAGGTCGAACTAGGTGTCTATGTGGTACACCGCCACATGAGCATGTCTTGGGAGGTTGTTGGTGGATGTTGTGTTTGTGAGGATGTGGTGTGTGTTGTTGGTGGGTGTGAGGTGTCTATGAAGTACAGAACATATGCTTGTTGGATAAACCTTGACCCTCATGACGGTGGCATAACTGAGTTGTTCCATAAATTTACTATTCTGTTGTAGGTTATCTTTAACAAAAGTTGGACACAAGACAAAAAGAAAAACCTCAAAAAGCCTTTCCGCAAGGCCATGTGGATCAGACTTTATATGAAGAGTACAAGCAGCAAAAAAGTGAACTTAAATTGCGGCTTGTGAAGTAAACCAAAGTTGCCACTTTCATGGCATGAAAACTGCATGTTGGCTGGCATCATGTGCAGATTTCAAAGCATGAATATGGATTCTTAGCTTCTCTTCCATCAATCTTTTAATCCTTTAATGCCTAAGTGGACCATGCAAGCCTGGGAGAATCTGCAAGGGTAATAGTCTAGGCACAACGTTATCTAAACATTGGGTACACTTTAGAATGACCCCACTTTACAAAAATCATTGTTCTTTGCAAATGCTTGCATGGATTGGACAGATTCGTTGGAAAGCTAACTAGGAGCTCGAAATGCGTTCAGAGGATGTGAGTGACAATGGCCAACTGTGGAAAGAGTCAAAAGAGCAAAATCACCAAAATTGACCCGGCCAGGGCGTAGTAGACGTTAAAGGGTTAACCTCTAAAGGACCAAGTGTAAAAAATGGGCTTGAAAGTCTGGTCAGGTTCCTATGGTGTCAATTTCCAACATTCCACTTTGAAATTTTTACTGTAGAAGGACATTACTAAGACCTCGGTGGGAGAACAATATTTTCCTAAATCCGACATATAATGAAAAAGTTATAGGATTTTGAATTTCAAATGGGGAGAGCGGGCACTTTGGGCACCTCCAAAAACTTTTGCTAGGACACTCTATTGAATGTGAGATTTTCAATACCAGCAAGTAATATTTTTTCCCTTCATAATATATAAAAAAGTTCTTGTCTTTAGTGAAAAATAGCATTTTAACCCAAGTCAAACATTTTCACACATTGTCGGGCACAGTACCAAAAAAACTTCTTCTTTTCCACATAAAATTTAGAGATTTTTATACTTTTATACTTTTTTTTCCACAACAATATGTAGTGTGCATCTTCTTTTTGACCATTTGGATTATCAATCTAAAATATATTAATCTCACAAAAAATTAACACGCATATTGGCAATTTTTGAACCTCCACTCCTTGCACATTTGTTTTAAATATGCTACACCCCTCCTCTACCTCTAAAACTTGGTGTACAAGGAACTAACATCATGCTTAACACAATGGCAATGGATTTAGACCTTGTGTAGTGCAAAAATTTGACACCTAGTGAAGTCAAAGTCTGCTGATCCACTGAACCCAGGGAAGAAATGAACCATTTGTTTGACTTTAACCACTATAATCTTTCAATCCGTGCGGTCAAAGTTTATGAGTTTTTTCGAGTATGTTACTGAATAAGTCGTATTTGAGAACCTACGGTCAAAAATAGAAATGAAAGCTTTTATATCCTTCTTTATTCATTGCACTAGAATCCAACTATTTTGAAGTGTTATTGGTGTGAAACTGTCACAGTACATTAGGGGTTATGGGATGTAATCGAGGAAGGTTAGAGATGTGGAAGATATTGTGGAAAAGGGGGGTAATGAGGTGACATAGCTTAGTAACATGGTTGTACGTGGACTACATTTACACTTTCAGCCAGTCAGGAATTTGATTGCTTCAGCTCACAAGTGCGAAGGATTTTACAACAGCAAGTGAGAGGATATTACAACATCGAAGGTGAATTGATCCCTCGTTGGGAGTTATCCGAGGGGGTCACAAGGTGGTGGGGCCCAACCTGGCCCCTATTTTATTTTTGGATGGGCCCCAATTATAGCAAGGGAGGGTCCTCTGAGGTAAACAATGGCCATATGCCCCAAATTTGTCCCAAAAAATTCCCAAAAAAGCCTCTAGATCCCCCAAAATAAGAGGGCTAGAAAAATGACCCCATGCAATAAAGAGAGGGCCCACCTTGGGTAACTCTCAACGAGGGGGTCAATTCGCCTTGGGCTGTTACAAGAGCAATTGAGAAGGATTTACAACAGCAATTAGAAGGATTTTACAACACCCAGGTCATCTAGGTCATCTATTGCCCAGGGTGAATTGACCTTCTCGTTCGTACTTACCCGAGGTGGGCCCCGTCTTAATTGTATGGGGTCGTTTTTCTCGCCCTTTTATTTTGGGGCATTACTAGAGTTAAGAAATTATCACTTTTGAATAGAGGGAGTGCCTTGATAGCCGGGGCTATCATAGCTCTATCCAAGAATCTAAATTGGATTACAAAGTACCCAAGGTCTACTGGTTTAGAGTTTTAAGTTTGTCAACCATACCCACTTAGCCCAAATCAGCCTGTTTCAAGACCCCCTCCAGAAGTAAATGAACTAAAAAAATACATACATAATGAAGTTTTAATAAGTCAACTTTTGTCTCCAACTTTTATTATTTCAAAGCTACCAAGATTGATTATTATTTAACAAATGCAAGTTCAGTGCCTAGTACCTACACTCTAAACTCTATATTCGTTACAGGTCGGGAGAAAAAAATTTATAACATATATAGAGTTATAACATATAACACATATAGAATTCAATACCAATAATTAATAACATTTATGGAAATAACACTTATAAGACTTCAACTTGAAATATATAATGTTTATAAAAATAAATGATGAAAGTACAAAGATAAAAACATAATTCAACTAAGCTAAGTCAAAGAATAATCTATAATATGATAGTTTGAAAAGATTCTTTTGACTAAGCCAATTGAATTAAAGAATCCAAAGTAGTTTGACCTGAATCTTCCAAATGCAAAGATAAAAACTTCCTTTTGAAGTGCTTGAATGTTCCTGATGTGTGATAGAACATCATTCGGTCTTTGCTCCAAGAACTTCTTTAAAGTCTTAAGTGCACTCTCAACAGTTCCGAATCCCACAATCTCTTCTGCCACATCAACAAGAACTTCATCTGCATCAATTTCTTGATATTTAGAGGGCAGCATGTACAAAATCTTGTGCCAAATTGACTTCAAGTGTCTAGTGTACAAAAAACCATGAATGGCCAATGCCGTGGTTGGTGGTTTGTGTCTAGTGCTTGATGCCGTGAAGTAAAACTGCGGCCTGTAGCTGTGGAATGCAGTCATGAACTCCGTGCTATAAACCCAAAACCTCAACCAATGTCCCGCTCGAGCAAGACTCTTTACCAAAAACTCAAAACCTCAACCAATGTCTCGCTCGACCGAGATTCTTTTACCGAAAATCGAAAACCCGAACTAAGTGCCCGGTGCCCAATCTCTCTTTGCAATCGTGTTGCCTGATCCTGAATCCCGATGCCTAACTCCAAACAATGTTGTCCTTAATCCCTACTTGGTGCATGTCCCTTCAAACTGCACCTCAATCCTCTCATATATTCCTCCACCCCGAATCTCTCTGGTCGCCTCCCGATTTAGTCAGACCCCTCGCCTTCAACCTCTCTCATCTCCGACTCCAAAGTGCACAGACCCCTTGCCTCAAAGTGCACAGTCAGAAGATTCTATTAATATGTAAGAATCTCTTAGTTGGGCCCAAAAGATATGGTTCAATACATGAAGAAGCATAAAATATTATTGCTCATATATTTTACGATGTTGCTTTTCCCAACTTTAACACTTATAGAAATTGACAAAGGAGGGAGCAAAGCATGTCATAACACTTACTAGTGTTAATTTGGTCGGGAGCAAGATTTTCATAACATATATGAGATTATAACACTTATAGAGGAAACATATATAATAGATTTTTGATTGTATTAAAATTTTCTACTTATGTCAAAGGTACTAATGATTTCATCCACCATAAGAATCTTTGTAGAAAGTCAAAGGCATGCGGAAAAACTTTGTTTATTAAAGTATTTTCATAGTTTGGGCCGCTTTACACTATGCCCAAGTCAAGTGACCGTCCGTCAAAATGAGTGGCCAAACTATGGCGAGAGGTCAAACTTGTTTGCCAAAAAAATACATTAAATAATATAAATTGAAGATTTGGCCGGTCATGATGTGAAGCCCTGAAGGCCAAGTTCAAAGTCCAACCCCATATCATTACGCCAAAAAAAACCAACCCAAAAAAATCAGCCAAAAAATTCGGCCTCTTTCATCTAGCGGTCTAGATCTTGTTAGTTTTTTTTATTATTTTATTAAAAAATTCGACGGACGCTCAATTGTAGTTTGGGTCCGCTATAATGGGCTACCCAAGTTTTGCTCGAGAGGCCGTGGCTTTGGGGCCAAAACATCCCAAAAGTGTTGCCATGTAGGACAATGGCCTTTGGAGTTTGGGCACAAGTGTGAAGGCCCAAAGTCCGGACTTTGGCCATTCTAACAATCTCATTGGTGGAAATCGACCGCCACTCGACTTGGCCACCAAGTGTGAAGCGGCCCTTACATGAATACACTTAGGTTTTCCTTGTCACAAAATCATAACAAGTTCAGTTTCTTTAGAAAAAAATTACATAAAATTCTACGCATAGAAACTCAAAACCGTCACTTCCGGAAAAAAATAATAATAACCAGTTATGTAAATTTGATTGTGAAATTAAACAAACTGAATAGTCCCTCTCACCATTTATGACCCCATGGGTCCCGGATTGAAGAGTTAAATTCAGGTCCCACAGCAACTGTTGTAGTTTGCACATGACATTGTTTGCCTGTGGCACTTTTCCAAGAGATTGCCAGGAATCGTTCCCATTGAACATGAGATGCATGCACGGTAAAATGATTCAGAAAGTGATTCAAGTCATCTCATACCGTCTTTCCTGAAAAAAGGATGAGATATGGTCTAAAATCCTTATATACATACAGAGTAATTTCTTGAGGAGTAACATTGGCTTTCCAAAAAGTTGCGTCAAAAGCCTCGGTCACTACAAAAAATGCTGCTTCGTGAGCAGCTTCACCGCAGTGATCTCGATAGAGCTTCGGTTGGAGTTCACAGCTGCTGATCTCCGGCGCTAGAAACTGGAAAGACAATCCTCTTTTGACGTGGTCTGCTCGATCTGCCGGTTGACTTCCACGTCGAGTGGAGAAGTAGAAGCAGGCTAGACAGCTACTACGGCAGCATGGATCCGTCAGCATCTGATGTGAGGGAGAAATCTAGAAGTGAGGTAGTAGTTCCGGGGTGCTGCAGGTGGAGCGGGTAAGTACTACTTCCACGCGTGTGGGCCCCGTTGCAGTAGGTTCCGATGCGTCACGGCCAAGTGGCGCAGCGTCGACTCGCTCCGCTGCGCGATCAAAGAGGCCGCAGCCGGACGAGAGTACCATCACTTTGGGACCGTGAGCGCCGCGCAGCAGCCCCTCCCTCTCTCTGCTGGAGCCCAGCACTAGTTATGGCGAACACGATGCGAATCGTCGCAGGGGTACTGCTGCTCAGCTTTATGAGTGCAGGTGCGTACTACTTTGATGATAATCTACCAGTTGCACCACCATTGACGAAGGTGTTAGATAATTTGCGCATACTATTCAGCTTGTTGTGCTGAGGATTGTTGAAGTCTTCATGAGAATTGTTGTTAAATTCATGCATGTGAAGGTATAGTTTTGTCCTGTTCTTGAATGATCTTCACGTCGGAGTAGCGTTGATTCTATGGGAGTTTCGAAATGTCTAGATAAATTTTGGCTGCGGATTTGTGGTTTCGCTTTCAAGATGAGTTCGTGTCATGAATTTCTCGAGTGAAGTTGAATTTTGACTGAATTTACACAGAGCCAACTCTGTTATGCAGCTTCACTTCAGTCGGTCATCTGGGTGTCGTTCAAGTGATCTGTAGCTTTCTTGACAGTGGTAGACTTGTTGAGGGAAAATCTGCTAAAAGACTACCACCGACCTTGAGAGTCGGTTACGTACTTGAAACGTGGTTCAGTCTGGAAAACAGGGGTTTTAGAGCTAGACACGAATGAAAGAAAGTACCGGCGAATTCCTGCTATTAGGAGGTCTAGTAACGGTCTGGTCCAGTACTACTCGGACAAAACCGCTTCTGTATACGGATTGTTAATTCGAATTTGGAATATTCGAGACTGACCCCGGTGTGGAATTCGTCGTTGTGCACAGTGGGCGCGCAGAAGACCACGTTGCTGTTCACGTTCGGTGATTCGTACGCTGACGTCGGAAACAGGGCCAAAAGCGGGGCCAACGTCGGCTCCGGATGGCTGTACCCCTACGGCATCACATGGCCCGGACAGCCTGCAGGGCGATACTCCGACGGCAAGGTCCAGACCGACTGGATCGGTGAGCAGAGCAACAGAATTGAGTTCCATCTTGAAAGTTCTGAAACTAGTTCTGATTGATGGATATTGACCAGAGATGATTGCTCTGTTGATTTTGCAGCGGATATTCTAGGCCTTCCCGTGTACCCGCCGCCCTATTTCTACTCCTCCGGGAAAGACACGACCTCGGGAGTGAACTTCGCCGTGGGCGGGTCCGGCGTGACGCCCGCACGCAACCCGATCTCGCTCGGCGTGCAGGTCGACAACTTCGAGCTCTATCTGCGCACCGACCCGTACTCGAAGCAAGCGCTCGCTAATTCGTTGACGCTCGTGTCGGCCGGGGGCAACGACTACTTGTCTTTCACGGGCACAACCTCCGCCGTAAGCACGCTTGACGCTTACTAGGTAGCCACTGATAATTTGTGATGTGCGCGTGCTGTGTCTGATGATCCACTGGTTGGAATTTTTGCAGGAATTGTTCGTGTTCATACAAGTTGTGGTGTCCGGGATCCAGGCGAACTTGCAGAGGCTGTACGACCTGGGCGTGCGCAATGTGTTGGTGACGAACATGTTGCAAGGCGACTGTACCCCGACGTACACGCACAAGAACGGGTATACCAAGTGCACGGGCGAGACCGGCCCGTTCGCGCAGATCCACAACGCGTTCCTGCTGGGCGCCGTGCAGAGCATCAACGCGCAGAACCCCGGCGCGCGCGTCATCATCCTGGACCAGTACGCCGCGTTCGACCGCCTGTTCAAGGCGGCCAGCGAGAACGGCTTCACCGACGGGCTCAAGCCGTGCTGCCGCGGCACCCGCAACACCACCAAGTGCGGCGACGTCGACCCGCAGACACAGGCGTGGCTGTACACGGTCTGCAAGAAGCGCGGCCGCGCCATCTTCTGGGACGACGTCCACCCCACCATGTGGGCCTGGAACTACATCGTCGAGACTTACGCCAACCAGCCCGGGTACATCCTGCTCGCCGACGCGCCCACCTTGAAGCAATGGCTCAACATCATCGACGTCGTGCAAGAGCCCATCGCCGCGCCCACGGCCGCACCAAGTAAGAACGTCCAAAACCATCCTCTTTTTCGTACCTCTTTTCCGTATCCATCCTCTAACCCACGTGGTGACGCCGCTGCAGACACGTCCGCCGCAGCGGGCGCAGTGCAAGCCGCGCTGAACTACCTGCTCGACAAGCCCCAGTACTCGGAAGCGATAGGGCTGCTGCAGTCGTTCAACTACGAAGCCGTCCTGGACAGCTACCCGAGCCAGGTGGTGACGGTGTTCCTGCCCACCAACGACGCGCTGTCGGCCCCGAGCACGCGCCCGTTCATCGACCGCGCGTTTGCCTCCAACAAGGTGGGCGAGGTCGCGCTCTTCCACTTGCAGCGCGGGTTCTACGATTTGAACGCCATCGTGACCAAGAAGCCCGCGTCCTTGACGTCCGTGACGGGCGCGCAGGTGCCGCTCTCGTACCCCGCGGACGGCGTGTATGTGAATGGGCAGGCCAAGGTGGTGGACCCGGACGTGTACTCCGTGCCTGGCCAGGTCGTCATCCACGGCGTCGATCACGTGCTCACGCCGCCCGGCGTGTAACATCATTTCTCCAGAGCATTTTGCACGACGGTCATCTCATGTCTAGAAGGATCATTTGTGTATAGTTGAGTGTAAACTGTTGGGTACTTCGCTGATGATCCGGAGAGGAAACGCTCTCGTATTTTGTCTGTGGCTTGCTTGCCGAGTTTAGGTCCCCATCTCACACAGAATAACACGCCTGTTTCGGCAATTGTAATTTGAGGAAGTCCCATGTTTCACTGTATCATGTAAATGAGAAACTGAGCTTCAGTGCTCTCTGTATTCTTTTCCTTCATTTTCACAAGATTTCACCAGAATATTTTGCATCACATTTTGCATGACGGTTATCTCATGTTTAGAAGGGTCATTTGTGTAATTTTGGGGTGTAGATGAAACTTCTGTGTTTAGCTCAAATTAGTAAACCGGTCAACCATGGGTATAGGCGCAAAGTTCAAATTGCAATAACTTATTCAATTTTACGTGTTTTTCAAATTTTCAAATTGGAATGAAAACTAGACTTCATAAGCTTTGTTTCATTAGTTGGACTCACATTCAAAAAGTATCATTTGAATGGCTCAAATTCAGATTTATAGCAAAAGCAAGAAGTTTCTAAAATACACTACATTGAGATCCATGTCACAAAGATTTTCTTCTCTAGATAAAGCATGACTACCTCAACGAGGCAAGTTTTATCATTATCTACTACTTACACATTCAATAAACTCTCCAAAAAAGAATTGGATGAGAAAAAATCAATCACATTGATTATCATCCTCAAATTGTCATCTGAGAAGCCAATTTCCAACTCTTCTGAAGTTCCAGGGTTAAGTTGTTGTTGAAGAAGAAGAAGAACTCCGGTCTCCGAAGGAGGCTGCCGTGAATAGAGTGCCTGCTCGTTCCACTAACTTAAACGATGCCCACTAGACAAAGGATTAGCAGGATGGAACTACTTCCCCCTTTAGAGGGTAGACACTACAATATATACCTAACAAACCAAGAAAAGGAGAATATTGGCAATTTTGAAAACAAGAGTGGTAAGTTTGATTACTTTAAGAGGTATGTGGGTCAGGAATGGGTTGGTTATTTTCTAGTCTGTGTTTGTGGAGGAGGATGGATATAGCATGTTGGATAGCAATGGTGTTAAAGTTTTTGAAGGTATTTTTAATGGAGGTCATTGAAATCTTAAATGTGGATTCCAATGATTTCATGGAGGGAATATGCGCGGTGGCTCTAGCTCCAGCTGTGATTACAATTAGCGGGTCCACATTCCATGCTAATGAGCTAATTTCATCTAGAAGAGGCTGGTATTTGTTTATCTTGTGCGTTATTGTTTCTGGGGAGAATCTGTCATTACAATATGTAAATTCTATGAATTGTATTGTAATGGTTGGGTCTGGGATTATTGGTAGAGGATGATTGTGTGGCACACCACGGATGCATAATAGATCGGGTTCAAATCTGGCGTTGCAGTGACATCTTTGAGTGTTGCATGTACATGGTAGTAGCCATTGTGGGACCGTGTTTTCCGGAGGGTTGCTGTGAAAGGTTCCCGCATTCATAAAGGTGAGGCATCTAGATTTACTAGAGGATACGAGCAGTTCTCTGATTTCCCATACAACTTTGTCATGTCTTTTGACAATCAATGCGTGGATGTGTGGTTGTTGACATTTAAGTAATACATGTAGCCATGTGTCTAGTTTAGTGGAGTTACAGACGGGACATGTAATGGAGGGGAATCTTTCTCGACCAAAGAATAATTGTTTACGTGCATTTCCCATATATTGGCCTATTCTAAATTTTATAATACATGTTTTCTGTGAGTCTGTAATAAGAGGGTTTGTCCAAAACTCATTGGAGAGTTTTTTGTCAATGTTTCTATTTCCTGTCCATTTTTCAGTATTAGGATAGTTTCTAACTAGTTTTGTTAAGTTGTTGTCTAAGTCATATCTTTAAAGGTATTTGGGTAGGAGCCTGATAGGGCCTTTGTCCGAGGTGTCTTCCATAGATGGCCATTCCTTTCTTTGATAGTAGTATGGTGTGGGGTGGGCATGTTCGAATGGTTCTCTCGCTTCTCTATGTTCTTTGTCTCTACCAATTTTTGCTAATTCGTCTGTTTTTTCATTGCCATCAATGTTCACATGGGCTCTTACTTTGTGTAATGATATGGGTTGGGTACGTGCTTGTAGCATTTGCACCATTGATGCTAAAATAGTTTTATTCCGGTGGCCATTGTGCATAGTAGGATGTTGAATTTGTGTGTTGAAGAGGTATAATACATTGATGCAGTCTGTAAATATGTATGCAAGCTCATTTGGGTATTTAGCATTTAGAATACGTAGTGTTTTATGGACAGCCATCATTTCGGCTCTAATGATGTTTTGTAGTCCATGTAATCGTTTGGCTATTTTAATGTCTTTTGGCCCATTATATATGCCGTAGCCGGCTTTTTCTCCGTGCCAATGTCCCGGGCTTACTTCTTGTGGTTCTTTAAATGATCCATTTGTGTACTAGCTATATTTTGGATTAAATTTAAGGAATAGATTTGTGTTATATGGTGGGAGTGGTATTGGGATGACTAGGGGTGTTTGATTTGTGTTTTGATATTTGGCTTTGGACCATTGTTTGTTACGGTTAACCGTGTTGGATGTGGGTGTTGATGGGGCTAATTTGGCATGTATTTGTTTTATGTTGAGGGTATTGATTAGTGACTTTAGGTGTTCTATGCTGATTTGGGTACCTATTGTGTTGTTTTGTTGATGTACACATAGTATTTGTAAGGTGGCTTTTTCTGTACGGGGTTTTTTTGTTGAGCTCTTCTGGTATGGTTGGTTCAAAATAAGCTATGGTATCTGCTGGAAATAGACATATGATGTGAGAGTCTGTATATGGGCCTATATGAGGAGTAAGGTTTTGGTACCAATCTTCGTCTGGTAATACAAGATAGGTTATATTTCTTGGATTATGTTTAGCTACAAGTCTAGCCCAATGTATTGCTTGTTTGGATTCTTCTTTATTGTGTGGGTGTGCATATCCAATGCCTTCCCATTTGTAGTCAAACGCTTTGCCAAGTGAACCAAAACCTTTTCTCTACAGAAGGGGGAGAAAAATTTAGATATTTTTGTAGAACATGTGACTGGTGATGAGAAGTATGATTGTTGAATATTATATGTTGTAGTGAAGAAATCTAGTATTTTTGTTGGTATAGTGTAATGTGTCCGTTTGAGGGGGTCAATTTTGGGAATTTTGTATTTGTATCTTTGGTATAGCCAAACAACTTCAGTTTCAAATGGTTGGGTTTGTAGTTCTAATTTGTGTGGAGTGTTCAGTGCTAAATGGTATTGGTTCAAAGCCATTTAGTCTATTTGTAGGGATAGTTATCAGGTATTTTCCACTATTCTCATTTGTGGGGATAGCTTCATTTTGTTGAATTTGAATGGTATGTTTTTGTGAGTTAATGTCTTTCTGTGGATTACATTCTATGATAGAAATCTGTGCTAGGAAAATTTGCGTAGGGGGTTAGATTGATCTTGTGTCTATACATTGGTCTTGTGGGTGGTGTGCTTGTATGATGTTATGGTAGATTTTGTTATTTTGAGCTTGGTAGTATTGTTTGAGGCATGCTATTTGGTGAGATGCAATATTGGGGTCGTGCCATGGAAATAGGTTTCATTGTGTTTGCCATTTATTGTATGTGTTTTCTTGGTTTTCCCACTGGCAGTAGAATGATGTATCGTCTACTTTGATATCATTGGTGTTGTAGTATGTACGGTGTACAACTCCAATTATGCGTTGTATAGGGTATGTTGTGGGATTTTTGAGGATATGTGAAGGTGGTCTAGGATATCGTGGTTGTGGTGGGTCGCGTGGATGGATAGATGGATAGCATTTAAAAGTTGTTCTCCAATACATCGTAGATAATCGTTTTTTAGTGAGAATGCTTCAAGACCGAACTGGTCATGTGGGAGTTGTGTTATTATGCTCAATGATGTGCATTTTGGAAGACCGCAGATTGTTTTCTGTATTGCTATAATTTTTTTGTCTAACTTTTTTATTGTTGGCATTGAGTATGGTACAAAATAGAAACTATATGATATCCTGGGTCTAATAACGGTGTCAGTCATGTTAATTTTTTGTTTTATGGTAGCCGGGCAGTTTGTCAGTGCTAGACATTGTTTGTTAAGTTTTGTAGTAGTAACATGTGTTTGAATTTTCTATTTTAATGAGGGTACCATTTGTGCTCCTAAATATACGTATGCTTCGTTTTGATGCAAAACTAGGATAGCTTGATTTCTGCAATTAATATTTATGGCTTGCATCTGTGCTTTAAATGTTGTGGGGTTCAATTTTGATTTATTAGGGCCTCCAGTGACTGCGCATTTGGGTACTCCAACATCCATTCCAGTCCATTTGCAATATCTGTCTATTTTGTTAAATTGTATTTGTAGGGATTTTGGTTTATCGGATAATGTTGCTAGGTCATCTGCGTATGCGGCAGAATTGATTGTGATTCTTGACGTGTTTAGTGTGTATCCATAGTTTCCACGTTGTAGCCATCTCAATAGAGGTTGTAGAAATATTATTAAAAGATATGGGCTTAGAGTGTCGCCTTGAATTGTGCCTCTTTGTATAGGATTTGGTTGCATTTTCCCAAAATGTTCTCCAATGAATGAGGTTGTGGATTGTGAGTAGATATTTCCAATAAGTGTAACTGCGTCTCTTGGGTACCCAAGGTCCATCATTATTGCAAGTAGTCTTGCATGGTCTATGGATCCAAATGCATTTTTGAAATCTACATATAGAATGTATATGTCTTGGTTGGTGAATTTGGCGTCTTCAAGAGCAGCTATTAGTGTTTGTATTTGTCGAGCAGTACTACGTTGAGCTCTAAATCCTTCTTGACTGTCGTGTAATATGTTGTATTTTTCTCCATATGTAGACAAAATTGATGTTAGTGTACTTGTGTGTAACTTATAGATAGTGTTTGCTAAGGCAATGGGCCGGTGGTTAGTTAGTATAAAGGGGTCTCCATTCTTATAAAGTAATATAGTTAAGCTAGTTTTCCACATTTCGGGAATTCGTTATTGTCTGTAGCAGTGTTTGAAAAAAAGGTATAGTAGTTTATGAAAATTTTCGGGCAAAGTTTTTATTATTGAATTTGGAATGCGGTCTGGTCGAGGGGCTTTGTTTTTACTTAGTTTTTTAAGGCACATATGGAATGTTCTTTTATTTAAGTTTGTATGTAGTGGGATATGTGGTTCCCCTCTTTTTTGTAAAAAAAATCCATCTACTTCATTCCAAGGATATTGTCTAACACTGCTTACACATGTGTCCCGGTGTGTGTTTTGGTAGTGGCATGGAGGTATTGTTGGTTTGTTTATTTGAGATTGTTGTCTGAATATTTCATTCACAATATCTTCTGGGTTTGTGAGGATGTTGCCCTAGTGGTCTTTAATGCCGTCAAGTCCATGTGTTGTGTTGTCTTTGAAGATCTTTTTATTTATCTTTTTAGGGCTTTTGTCGTAGAATTGTCTACATTTGAATAAGGCTTTTTTAATACATTCTTTATTATATTTGGTTGTAGTTTTACGGGCCTGTTTGTTGGCTTGTTGTGCTAGTTGTGCTATTTCTGCAATCCATGTTTCTACTAGGTTGTCTTCTGCTAGTGGTTGTGGCATGTCTATAAATTTGTGGGTTTGCAAGCTCTGGAGTATAGTATGGTTGCGCCACTTTACGTTTGATTTTACTATACGTATGGTTTTACGGATGAGGTGATATGATGATAGATGTTGTTTCCATGGTTTTGCTAGTTTACGAGGCAAGAAACCACCTTGTTATACAGTTCTGGAGGTAAGTTGAGGTAGAGGTTCTGCTTTGCAAGTGTGTTCAAGTGTAGTTGATATCTCTTGTGTTAGGTATCCAATGAGTCACATGCTTCGAACCATTGTGTGTTTGTAAGATTTGTGTTATTTTCTAGAGTGTTGGTAAGTTGTTTAATGATTAGAGAATGTCTCTCAAAGTAGGTGCTATCATCTATGGAATTTTTCCATGTTGTCTGGTCGGATAGGATTTAGGATTCTAATGGTATTGTTGTCAGTTGATTGCGGTTTTCTACTGATAAGTGTATTGTCTGGGATGTGTAATTTAAGTGGATAATGATCAAAGTTTAAAATGTTATCAGTGTTTGTTGTACAAGAGTATTGTTGTTGATTTTGGGTGTTTAGATGAAATCCATCTATTAAGCTTGTCTCTGTATAGTTGTTACCACCTTGTCTTGAGAAGGTAGTGTCAATATGTATGTATGTCATTTGTAGGGTATTAGTGCATGTTTTCCATTCAAAGTCTATGTCTTGGGGGGGTGTGGTATGATTTCCATTTAAACGACCAATGAGGGCAATATCTCTGTTGAAATCACCAGTTAAGATGTGGGTGTGGTTTTGATGGTTTTTAATTTGATTTGTGATGTTTGTTTGTATTTCATTTATAAGCCCAATGTCATCCAGATGTAAGGGCATATAGAGATGTATGATTAGCCATGGTTGCAGTGGATTGTTTGTGATTTTTATTATTTGTAGGTAAGGTGATATGTTAGCAGGGGTTGGGATTTTAGTTATATTTCCGGGAAAAGCATATGCTTTGTTGATGAGTGTTAATAGTCCTCCTCTTGCATGTGTGCAGGGTCTTCTTTGTTGCATACATCTAGTAAGTCCTTGAGTATTGTTAAATATTAATTTATAGTCAAGAAATAGTCTTTCAATATATTTTGTTAATTTTGTGGTTGTTATTTTGGTTTCTTGTATGAAGATGAGTGTTGGGGTAGTTTGAAGTTCTGTAGTCAAATTTTGGATGGTGGGAAGTGTAGTGTTTAGTGATGTTGCGTTCCAAGTGATGAAAATTGTATTATGTTGGTTATTTGTTGGGGGTTGTGTTGTTGGAGGAGTGTAGTTGTTAATCGGTGGGTGAGTGTAGTCGGGAATAGGTTCGAGGCATCTTAGTGATTCATTAATCAGTTCCTGAGGGAGGGAAGGGAACTCTCTTTCTAGTGTGTGAGGGGTTACTACAATGTTGTGTTTGTGTATGTTGTCGTATATTTTGTCGTGAATTAAGTCCGATGGATTTATTATGTTTTGGTTATTTTTCTGGAATTCAGTATATTTGTGCTCCGTGGCAATATGTCTCTCGGGGGGGTTCTCTAGAGCCGCGAGTGTGTGTAGTAAGTTAGTTGTCCAAATAGTATCTGAGTCTTGTTGGGTATTTGTCATTTGAAGAAACTATGTAGTTGCATGATTCTAAAGATGGGCTGATTGTATTTATGATGGCATATATTATGTGTATTGGGGGGAAATGTTGTAATGTTTGGATATAACAATATAAATGTGGATATGTGTTGTTGTAATTGTTATATAGCGTGTGGGAGGTTTTTACAAGGGGCGCATATAATTTTGCAAGATGTTGGTATTCTGGTTGAAATTTGATAGTATTGGAATAAAGTACATTTGTTCTCTTTTCTTGTGTATTGGAGGGTGATTGTGCAGAACATTTGGCATAGGCCCTGGATTTAAGTTGTTGATTATTGGATTGTTCTCTTGTTGTTACACTTTTATTCACTTTTATAGTGAGCTACATACTAGGAAGTTACAAGATTCTCAAGAAGGGGATTATGTGAAGATTGAGAAATGTGCACGAGGGTTTATAGAATTCAATGGGAGTCATTCTCCATTCTCCATGGTGTTACAGATCATTTGGATTCATGTAAATTGGGAATGGTTGCAAATGGGTACATTCTTTAACCCTTTACAACCCAAGATACCCGAAATGGGACTCCATAGGTGCTAAAACTCAATTTGCATGAAATCCATGAGGAATTAGACTCCAAGATACGAGGTTTAGATTTGCGCACACATTACATGAATACTCTCCAACAATCATATCATGATTTGGATTTATAGAACTCTTGGAAAAGCTAGGAATACAACACAAAATACATCAAATACACTCAAATACAGTGAATACAATGAATACCATGCCACATACTATGTTGTATTTCACACACATGCACATTGATTTTGGTCATAAATTTTGATTGAACGTTGTCTTTGAGACATTCTTCATTGTTTTGTGATTGTTGATCTCTCTCCTCACATACAAAACTTTTGGTTTGATTTGTATAAGGTTGGAACATTGTTGTATACAATCAAGTAGAAAAAAGCAAAAGAATCACCAATAATTGTGTATGTAAACTTTCTTCACATATGATATGTCAATGCAAAGCTATCAACCTAGTGCACATGTGAGCCGCTCTTATTCAAAGTAAAAGAAATCTTGCAAGAATCTATTGATGGTTAAAAAAGTACACCCTCCAAAATCCACAGTTTTCACTACCAATATACGGTAACTTTAAACACTATAATCTATACCATCAACCCTTTGATGCTGTGCAAAATTTCCCCAAAGTTTAGGTCGTAGATTGAGTTCAATTTTGTAAGGATAGATATTAATATTAGGCATTGTATTTCCATCAAATCTGGTTCAAAGTAAAAAAAATTGCAGAATTCTTGTTTTCTAGAAACAGGTCCTGAGCGGTACAGGTTTAAAAAGCTAAAAACCATTTCTGCAAAATATTAAAGATTTTTCTTTTCAGTTTTCGATTTCAATTCCAATTTTCATAAAATTACAATAAATAGAAATAATATTGATATTCAATTATCATCTTCCTAAAATTATTTTTAAAATCATCAAAAGATAAATTGAAAATTCACCTATTTAGATAAGTTAGTAAAAACTAATAAATTAGTAAAATTTATATCAATTATATCAATTATATAAATTCTACCAATTATAGAAAATTATATAAACTATTCATATTATACAAACTATCCAAATTTATTTCTTTCACCTCAAAGTAAATATAGAAATATATTTCCATATATAATTTGTTTGATTCTTTCCAAAAAAAATTGAACATTTGGATTATCATTATAAAACATAGTAATTTCACCTAAAAAAATAACGTGAATTGGCAATGTTTAAACCTCCTCTCTTTGCACAATTGTTTTGAATATGCTACACCTCTTTTCTACCTCTAAAAATTGGTGTACGAGGAACTAATATCATGCTTATTAACATGATGGTGATGAATTTAGACCTTGTGAAGTGCAAACATCTACCTATATAAAAGGCGTCAATCTGTCTGTCCGCCGCTCCGGGTCACGTGACCTCTCTTTCTTGATTTTGACCTCTTGATGTGAAGGGTGAGGCCCGGTGATGCACTCTTCTTGACTCTTGATATTAAGTACTAACCTAATGACTCTTGATTTTGACCTCTTGATGTGAAGGATTTTCTCCTCCTATTTTGACCTCTTGATGTGAAGGATTTTCTCCTCCTATATTAGGTAGTAACCAAATGACTCTTGATTATGACCTCTTGATGTGAAGGGTTTTCTCCTCATGTATTAGGCAAATGATACTTATGTGCACAAAAGGTCGATCAAAATGCAAATGTGAAGCAAAAGTACTTTATTTTTGGAGTGGATTTAAACTAGGGTAACGTTTACATGCACTCCAAAAATATAAGTACTTTTCCATTTAGATTCGATTTGAGCTTATAGGTTTAAAAATACAATACATACAAACGTAAATTTAACACACCACCTTCCGCTCTGCCCGTCGGGACGACGGGTACCAACCCTAGTTTGACATTAAGTGAAGTCTTAGTCTCCTAATTCATAAAAAGCAGGAAAGAAAATGAACCGTTTTTCCTACTACAAACACTATAATATTCCAATCCGTGTGGTCAAAGTTTATGCAATTTTGTGATTATGTTATTTAATAAGTTTTAATTGAGATCTTATGATGTAAAGTAGAATTATTAGTTTTTGTTTCCTTCTTTACTCATTGCATTAAAACAAGCAATCTTGAAGTGTTTTTGGTGAAAAAACGCCTTGAGAATTAAGGGGTTTAGTCTCCACTATCCTCAAATCCTCCAAGTCCCCACTTTCCTCAAGTCCTTCAAATTCCCACTTCTCCCAAGTCTCTCAAGTCCCCACTTTCCTCAAGTCCTTCAAATTCCCACTTCTCCCAAGTCTCTCAAGTCCCCTCTTCCCTCAAGTTTCCTAAGTCCTCCAAGTCCCTATTTCCCTCAAGTCCCTCAATTTGAAGTCTTGGCTTCATTGAAGTGACAATATTCCCTTATATAAAAGAAAATACCCACTGAAGCCAAAATCTTATTAGAGACCATGTCCCGCCACAATATCACGTTAGGACAAGGTCTCACGGCGGGACATCTTCTTGCCGGAGGAAAGGGAAGTTCCCAAGACAAGGACCTTCAGGACATGTTCTTGCACCGAGACATGGTTTCGTGCTGGAACACGTTCTTGGGGGGTTGCCCTTATGTCCTCAAAGACAACGGGGATCTAACAAATAAATTTTATAAATATTCAACTTCTTTTTTGAGAAACTTGTCTGCTCATAGACTTTCTTATAAAATGATTGTAGTTACAAAAAATAAGTTGTATTTATTTAAGATGTAAAGAAATTCAAAATGGTTGCAAAAATAAGGATCATACATCCAATATTTTTTTAGAGGTCCATGATTATTATAGTTTTTTTACTGATAAATTATATAAAATATTATTACTTATCATATTACATATATTTACAAAAAGATTGTAATGTTTGAAATGACATTGTTCAAAATGATATACTCACAATTTTGTAAAATGTATATTCAAAGACTTAGAAGTTGTACTTTCATTATCTTGTAAGTTGGGTAATTTTCAATATTTGAGGATATACTCATAAACTTGTAAATTATGTATTCACAAATTTGTAAGGATGTATACTTGCTTCAAAATTGAAAAAGTTAGAATTGAATAACTTATAATATGTAACAAAGAATACCGTAGGTGAAGGGCACCTCAGGCACTTAAAAGCCGAGTAATTAATTAAAGTCAAAAAAGTTGGTTCGGAAATTTTTACCACAGTATTAGAAATTTTGACTTTTGCATCAAAAAAATAAAGTTAATTTTGACTTTATTAGTGGATGAATTATATTCTACGGCTGATGAAGGATAATTCTTTTTGCCAATGCAACTGACACCTATTCAAATTCCTTGGCGGCTTCACAATTAATGCAATCTTCCATATCCTTTCAAGGTTTCAAAGTTGCACAGACCATTTTGTGTTTAGTTGCAAGTTTTTAATACATTAGAAGTTTGAGTACGTTTTCCATTTTGTTTGAGAGAGATGGAAAAATTAAAGACTTTGACAAGTATGTTTAAGCCAATTAGCAAAGAGGAGAGAGAGGAGAGTGTCCAACATGAATTTGCAACATTGAATGAGAAAGAGCAAGCAAAGGCATTGGAGGCAGACGTGGAGGTGGAGATGGAGGTAGTGAAGCGGTCCGTAGGAAGGCCTAAGCGATCAAAGGAACCAATATTGATGACTTCAATTGAAGAAAGCACCACTTCATCAAATAAAAAGGTACGAGGAGCATATAACAACTGGTTTACACCTTCTCTTTGGGGTCCCATTTACACTGCAATAAGAAGGTTTAGGTCCATCACGCATGCTTGCAACTATCTTAAAAGTGCTTATAAGAGGCCTGGAGAGCAATTTGGACGATATCATCAATTGTCTAGAGGTACAATGTATGAATGGTTTAGTACTGCAACATGGGATGTCAAGGAAGAGTACAAAAATTATATAGAACTACGTACTTCCCATTTTAGTGGAGGCACCCAACATTGTCCTATCCTTTCCCAACACCCTGCATTGAAAGAGAAAGTGGTTAGAGCTCTCAAGTCACATAGAGAAGCAGACCAACCATTGTTTGCAAGAAATATAAGAAATCTAGTATTTCCCATCATCAAGGCACAAAATCCATCTCTTTTAGGTCAGGAAGGAAGAAGTGAATGGAAGGTATCGCTCAGCTGGGTTAGATCCTTTGTGAAGAATGAGTTAAATGGACCATTAGAAAGGCTACAACTCTTGCGAGTAAACTTCCAAAGGATTGGGAGTTATAAGGCCTTAGAATGGCACAACGCATAGCCTACTTAACTAAGTGTTATAGCATACCAAAGGAGTTAGTGGTAAATACCGACCAAACCGGGATCCACCTTGTACCAACATGTGGTACAAGAACTTGGGATGTGAAGGGGACTAAGCATGTGGTGGTACTTGGAGTTGAAGACAAAAGACAAATCATTGTTACAGTATCCTCATCCACAGCGGAAAATCTACTCCCCTACCAAGTGACTTTTAGTGGAAAATCAATTAGAAGCTTCCCTCTTTTCAACCAAGGACGAAAGTTATGTGAAGATGCAGGTTGGCACATTACCAACACAGTGAACCATTGGAGCATTCTAACGACCTGTAAGGTGTTTGTAGAAAAGATACTCAACTCCTATAGAAACAAACAGGTGGAAAGTCTTAGACTGAGCAAGGATACTCCTCTTATTTGGCTCATTGACTGTTGGTCTGTGCACACTTCTGGGGCATTCACTACATGATTAAAAAAGAGTCATCCACATGTGAAACTTATTTATGTACCAGCGAATTGCACAAGTATCTATCAGCTAGCAGACGTCATTTTACAAAGACCTTTCAAGTATGGATTTAGAGAGCAGTATGATCAATGGAGTATGCAAGAGATTTCTAAAGAACTACAACTATGTGAAGCTGAAGAGACTAAGATTGATATGACACTAAAGACCATGAAGCCTAAGTTATGTGGTTGACTTTACAACGCTTGGCTACACATTAACAATGAGAGACTTATCAAAATAGGATGGGAGAAATGCGGTTTATCTAGGTCTTTTGAGGACTCCTTCCAAGCTGATGCATTGAAAGAAAACATGGTATATCCACTATTCAAAGACATCAAACAAGGTGAAGAAATTACAACAAATAAGGACCAAGGTGAAGACATAGAACCGAATACACGCATTGAAGAGGTTATCGAAGATGCAATTTTCCAGGGTCATATTAGAAATGATCAAAACATGAGAAGTTGCAGTGTGTCTTCTCTGAGAAGATTGGCGAGGTACGTTTTCCCTGCAAAACATCAAAACATTTTAAGTTAGTTTCAGTTTTGCATCAAAAAAATTAACATTTATAATTTATGATGCAGGAATTCAAAATCAACTGAAGGCAAGAACTAACCTTCAAGAAAGTTTGCAATCAATTTGATTTGTTTATAATTCCCTTCCAGAAAATTTGCAATAAATTTGAGGCTATCAACTCCCTTCTAAAAAGTTTCTGTCATAATGAAGCAATGTACGTTGTAAGTTCTTGTCGTTGGACTCCATTGATTTGCAGAATGTACTCCGAAAATAGCTTACAACCGCGAAGGACCGGCTTCCCAACAAGGATTTGCACATGGAGAAAGGTGATCAGATAAGAATATGAGAAAGACTAGAAGCAGATTAGTGACAACATGCGAGAATCTGCAAACAGTTCAAAATGCGAAGAGTCAGGATGGAACGTACTTGTTCTAAGGGATTAAATCGAAGCTGCATACAGCAAAGCGGACAACCTAGACAGTAGCCTGGACACAACAAGGAGCCTTGGAATCTCCGTCAACGTTGTACACCTCAGCTAGGAAATCAAAACGTCCACACAAAACGGAGCGCCAACCAAGACAGACCACAAATCCAAGCAGGAATAATAATATTACTAGTAGAAAAATATGTCACGCGACCCGATAGATGAGCAACGAGATTCCGGTTGCGTGTCCCTTCACAACCTTTTCTCACAACCAAAAGCTAAACTAACAACACCAGTTCGAGGATTCACAAGCTTGAGACGTGATAATGGGAGCACCGTTACCTGAGTATTTCGGAGATGGCTTGGCTGTGATGAGGAAAGAGTGGAGGGATCGACTGGCTTATAAAATACTATGAGAATGAAAGACAAGATGCAGCACCGAACCAGCGGCAACAATTGCTCTATAAGTACTTCATTTGCTTCTGCCATGACTGATCTTAGCTACAGTTGTAGCATGGGGAGAAGTTGTTGAGGAAGGTACTACAGTGCACTGAGACCCTCTTTATCCTTGTACAAGTCCTAGTTCGGAATTTTGACATGGTGGAACTAGATACAAAGAAAAGAGACCTTTAGTGATTACTTGAGCGTGTCTCTGTTGAGCTTGTCTGTCTTTGAAACCTACTCTGGTTCTAGAAGTTAGTTTTTGCCAAGTGCGTCACCGGCTTTAACGCCTCAGCCTCAAATCATCGCTTCACGTCAACAACAGTGGCGCAGTAGTGGCGCAGTGGTGGCGCAACAGTCAAGTAGTAGTGCCGACATGACGTCCGCAGAATCATCGCTTCACGTCAACATCAATGCCCTAGCAGTAGTCAAGTAGTAGTGCTTTCATGACGTCCGCAACAAGCCATCAGGTCCGCAACAAAGCCTCAAATGTCAACACCTCAGTTTCGCCCTCAACCAGGAACCCTATCCGACCGCCATCTCCCTCAAGCACGACTGCCACAAGCTTCGCCTCCACGCTCCTCTGCACCAGATCTGCCAAAATTCATGTGAGCGAAACGTACGACATGGTTACCATGAAGTAGCAGAGAATCAAACAACCACGAGCAGAGAAACAAAGAACAATCGACTTGGAGAGCACCTACTTACCTCATAAAAGCTTATGTGAAGGAGATGATGAGAAGGAGAGAGCAATGTCTCGACCAGGGCGCGAGCCAAAGATGAGTGAAGAGTATTGGAGTTGCTTCGTTTGTACTACTTCCTGGGCATCAAAAATAGAGAGTATTGATTGTTGAGGTACGTGGGAAGCATTGTTGGCTAATGGCGCCAAGCTAATGAAATTACGTGATTTTGGTGGGCCTTCACATGTGGTGGTTGTGTCCTTGTTAGAATTTTTTGTGGTGGACCACGAATAAATTGCAAGTTGTGTGGTGCATGCTTTGTTTTGGGTGTCCTTCTTTTTCCATGATTTCAGCACTTGACACCTCTCTTTCCATGATTTCGGCTCTTGACACCAATCCAGTGGATATTTTATTGGAATTTGACTTTAGTTCTGTTGCTTTTCTTTGTATTTCAACTTCTGTTGTGAATATTTTCCAGAAAATTTTGGCATTAGAATCTTGAATTATTTAATGCCAGACCTGCCCTTGGCTTACGGTACATTGATTTCAATTTTCATAAAATTTCTGTGTGTTGAAGTCAAGTTTGGCTTCAATCAACTCAAAATATTCATGCCGAATTATTTGAAAAATCATTAAGTGAAAGTGTCAAATTGAAAAAAACATTTATCTAAAAATTGGTGACTACAGAGTTTATGAATGGAGAGTGTGGCTTGGAATAGCCTTCACCTTTGAAAGAATGTGCATCAGGAATTTGAATTGGAGCTTCAAGGTCTTCGATTCAACTCTCGAGGCCGTCCAAATGGGCTATATATAGTAATATATGATTTTTTGCCAAAAATTGCTTAATTGTCTTTCAAAAAGACAAATAATTTTTTCAAATTTATTTAATTATTTGGCATGGAGGTGCCAAAGGTGACCAAAGCTATAGTAGGTCATTTCTATTTAAAAAGGTACCATGTTAATGAATCTTTGAAGAATGAGAATGAATAAAAGGCCTAGTGATACTCTCTATTAGGCATTTTACAAAATACATCATCTATAGGAATCTTTGAACTTTAAATGTTGGATCATGCTATCCACTAAAGTTTCGAGTATCTTGATCTATAATTGTTCTAATTAAACAATGCAACCTCTTGTGGTTTGTTTCTTTCTTAAAATTCAAAAGAATAGAGATTAACACCGTCAACAATATCTTAGGTTTAACTCTAAAGCACAATTTATTCTTGCGAGGTATTTTGGGCAGGTTCCAAAAACCTAATTTTGAAGATTGATTATTGAAATTTTAATAGAAATAAGCAGGGATATTTTGTTAGGTTTAATCTCTTAAGCAAAATTTTGTACTTGCAAAGTACTTTGGACATGTTCAAAAATTTTGTAGGGATATATATATTTTGAACTTACAAGGTAAACCATAGAGTACTTCAAACATCAAAAGTTGGACTTTGAGGCAACTTCAATTAAAGGAGAAATAACTTTTCAAAGTTTCTATCATCCAACACGGCCAAAAAAAACACTTGGTGCCTCTACTTAAATCCACAAGGATGAACACGTTCATTCCTATAACAAATTAAACGTTAGGCAATTTCCCATAAACTTTCATGAACGGGCCAAAAAATATATCATTGGTAGTAAGAAGAAGAGCTCTAGTCTTTGGAGGGGGCCGGCGTGAAGAAAGTGTTTGTTTGTTCCACCACTAAGTCCATGTCCACCAGACATGGAATAGTAGCATGGAACTACTCCCGTGTCTTGAGGGTAGACACTATGTAACTAGTAACAAGTATCCAAGATTAATGGTAAAAGAACAATTGACTTACAACATGGGTAGTTTACACGTAAATAGAAAATCTCTACTTTATTTGCAAACGTTTGTTATACCTGTTTTTTGATGAAAGATTAAGACATTAATTTTAATTCTCCACCATTTCATGTCAATACACAAACAATTTTTTTAATTTTAATCAGTGTCGGATTTTCTCTCCAAAATCCAATTTGCAAAGTTTAATTTATAACTAAAAAACTTACTAAAGTCAGCCTCAAATGAATCATATGTAGCATATTATTACTCAAATTTAATCCATTGTATCTTCTAAAATTTTCCCACATTGGTTCTATTTATATAACTAATTTTGGGCAACCTTGGTTGTTGTGAAACCACCATATGACATTATATAATATTCTGTACAATTGCCCTTCATTTTGGGAGAAATTCTATATGGCATATCTTAGAGGTTAAAAACCAAAAGACTTGTACTTCTAAGGGGCAGTTTACACTATGGACCATGACAATTGACCAAGAAAAATCACTTATTTTCATGGTCACGGCTCTTGGTCTAGAGCCGTGACCATGAAAAATCAAAAATCCTTTTTTGAGTGTCTTGGTCACTTCTCATAGTGTAAAGTGGATTTGGCCCAGGACAAGTATGGGCTGATTTCTTTAATGTATATATACAAATCCGGGAAAAAAATTAAAAATAAATAAATAAATAAATTTCATCCAATCATTGATTTTCAGCCCAACGATCCCCTTGATTTCTGTTGAGCCAACCTATTTGCCGTGACCCAGCGGAAAACCCGTTGGACCTAGACACATTATCCACTCAGCAAAAAATAGCATACTTAGGTAACCTCGAACTTCGTGGTCAATCTTTTTTTTTCAAGGTAGTGTAAAGCAAACTTGGACCGGGACAACTTCCTTGGACAATCACACATTTTAAAGGGCGGTGGTCAATCTCCATGGTCAGTAGTGTAAAGCGCCCCTAACCTACATCACTCCCCTTGAAATGAAGGTGTGTTGTACATAAAACCTAGGTTTGATACCATTTGGTGGTTTAACCCTTAGACGTCATAAGGTGCCACTGGTGGCCATAGTATTCTACATGTATGGTGCCGTATTTCAACATGATAAGGTTTAGATATTGAAATGACCTTTGAATATTTTATGTTGGATGAAGAATCTTCACTCAAAAAGTGTAAGTCTTCCTTAACTTTGATACATTTCTTGTATTCTACATAATGAAATACGTCCCTATATACAAACTAACATTTAAGGGTAAAACCTTAATCGCCAGCCTGGAACCATGTATGGAGGCACAATTTTTCTCCGTAGAATACTAAAATTTACTAAAGTTTAGTAAGACTTATACCTTTAAAGTGAAGATTCTTCAACTAACATCTTTCATTTGGAGGTCATTTCTATATCTAAACCTTATCATGTTGAAATATGACACCATACATGTAGAATACTATGGTCACCTGTGGCACCTTCTAATGTTTAACCCTTAAACGCTCGAGCAGCCAAAAAGTGGCTACTCGGATGATATAGTGAGAATGATTATCGCTATAAACGACCGTTTTTCATCCAATTCTTTTGGTGGAGAGTTCATTGAATGTGCAAATATTAGATGCTAATGAAACTTGCTTCATTGAGGGAATCATGTTTCATCTAAAGAAGAAAAAGTTTGTGACATGGATCTCAATGTAGTGTATGTTAGAAACTTCTTGCTCTAGCTCTAAATCTGAATTTGAGTCATTCAAATGATTTTTTAAAATTTTGAGTCCAACTAATGAAATGAAGTTTATGAAGTCTAGTTTCCACTCCAGTTTCAAAATTTGAAAAATACTTAAAATTGGATAAGTTATTGCAATTAGAACTTTGGGCCTATAACTAATTTTCTAATTTGAGCTGAACCCGGAAATTTCGTTTACATCACAAGTTTTGTCCCTACAATGTACAGTAGGGTGACATTCAAATTGGCGTTTGGGCAATTCGAGGGATGGTGTCCCACACTGCTGCCAACTTTGACGCCCTCCACAGGGCTAAAAAATTGTTCTTTTACCCTGAAATTTTGGGAACAACATCACCTCTATGTTAAAAACATGCATACCAAATTTCAAGTCCAGAGGACTCATAAAAAAAAAGATATTAAAAATTAACCACCATGGGGTAGCTGTGAGAAAAGTTTCTCAACCGCCAACTTTGACACCATCCCAAGGATTGAGGAAATTTTTTTTGCCCATGGAATTTTTGGAGTGAGAACACCTTTATGTTGATTACATGTGTGGAAATTTTCAAGTCCAAAAAATGCACAAAAAAAATCACATCCCAAATCTACCAACATGTGTAATTGTGAGAAAAAAAGGGAAAAACCATTTTACTACTTCCAACTTTGACACCCTCCCTAGGATTGAGGGTTTGTTATTTCAACATGAAATTTTTGACACATGGTAACCTTTATGTTGATAACATGTGGGAAAATTTTCAAGGCCAAAAAATGTATTCAAAAGAAGATATTCAAAATCTACTAACATGGGGGTTAGTTGTGAGAAAAGTTTCACAGCTGCCCACTTTGACACCCTCCCAAGAATTCAAAAACAATTATTTGTCCATGAAATTTTGGGTATGAAGTCACCTTCACATCAAATACAAGTGTGGAAAATTTCAAAATCCAAAAGATTTACACAAAAAAACATATACCAAGTCTACCAACATGTATTGTTGTGACAAACAAAGGGGAAAGTTTACCACTACTTCCAACTTCAACACCCTTCCTAGGATTGAGTTTTTGTTGATACATAATGAAATTTTGGCCACAAGATCATCTCTATATTGGTAACATATGAGATAGATTTCAAAGCCAAAAGATGTATATACAAAAAAAAATTATTCCATATCTACCAACGTGTATGTCCTCCATTAGCATCAATCACCGCTTGTAACCTTCAGGGCATAGAATGACATAGTTGAAGGAGCTTTGTACCACTAACCAAATTCCACTCTTTTTCAAGAACTACCTTCATCACTTCTAAGTTTCTAGGGCATTCCTTGCCATGTTGCACAACATCTTTTAGCATCCTCCAGACATTCTCGATTGGATTGAGATCGGGAGAGTTTGCAGGCCAATTGAGCTTTTCGAGTTGGTGGGTTTGTCTCCATTCTTCACATGTTTTGCTACGATGAACACGTGCACCATCTTCCATTAGCACTCCTTTTGGAAGTCTACTCAAGAAATGAATCAATTCGCCATCGTAGACCACTTCAACAAAATCTTTAGCAGAACGTTGAGTTTTTGGCATAAAGACAAGTTGTGACTTTTGTCCTCCAGCAAATGCACCCCAAATCATCAAAGATGTCCGTCCACTTTTAAAAGTAGGAACTATACAACTTGATGAATAACGCTCATATGCACTTCTCCAAACATGAATTTGCCGAGAACTTTTTCCAATCTCAAAAGTAGATTCATCTGTCCAAACAATACGCTCCCACTCTTTTGGACTCCATCCATGGTACTTCTGAGCAAAAGCTAACCGTTGAGACATGTGATGGGATGTCAAGAAAGGTTTTTTGACTGCAATTCGACTAAAAATACCACTTTTATGTAATACCCTTTGAATAGTACGTCTACACACTTGAGTACGGCACATATTAGTAATCTCTGAGACCGAGGAACGACGATGAGTTTTTGCATAACGCACAATATTATTCACATCTCTCTCACTAAGTTTTTTAGCGTGACTTCCACCGCAAGGTTTGCGCTTATAAGTTCCATCTTCTTTAAACGTTTTTACTAACCTCTGAACTGTTCTAACAGAAACTCCAGTAATGGCTGCAATTTGAACTCCTGTATTTCCTTCCTCACTCAAACCTGTAATGCGAGCACGGACTTCATCTGAAATTGCCATTATAGACTATTTTCTATGATGTTGATACAATACTAAATGCTCTTCAATAAGTAATCAATATAACACTCAACCTATGGCAATTGGATTATATAATTCAGTAAACACAAAGGACTCAGTTTATGGCATGTGCACTAAATAAATCAATCAACAACATAACACTCACATTGGCATGTGCATTAGGTGATAACCATGGCATGTGCATTAGATGATAACCATGGCATGTGCATCAATTGAGTGAACCAAAAAATACTCTTGGACATACTCATGCCACATGTGATTCGTCAACACTCAGTAAACTAGTCAACAACACTCAACAAAAAAAAAAATATATCCACTCAATAAATCAGCCCATATGTGATATGCCCACTCAATGGATCAGCCCATATGTGATTTGTCTACTCAATCAGTCAACAACACTCAGCCCATATCTAATATGTCCACTCAATACCATCTCAACATTCACTCTATTACAAATCACATGACAAAATACACACAACATTTCCTTTACATAGCGCTCAACAGATATTTGGAGGAGAAAACTCGTCATACGTGCATAATGCACACCAAACCTTATGACAAGTGGATTCTTCTACACAAAACAACTCTGCAATTCTACATGTAGATTTCATTGATCTTTTCAAGATGCATTTATGTTTGGTAGCTTAGTCACATGAATAAAATCAATGAAGAGTACGAGGCGTCAAAGATAATTTGACATTCTCAATATGCCCCTTCAATATAGTTTCTCATTGTTACAAACATTGGTAGATATGGAATAATTTTTTTTTGTATATACATCTTTTGGCTTTGAAATCTATCTCATATGTTACCAATATAGAGATGATCTTGTGGCCAAAATTTCATTATGTATCAACAAAAACTCAATCCTAGGAAGGGTGTTGAAGTTGGAAGTAGTGGTAAACTTTCCCCTTTGTTTGTCACAACAATACATGTTGGTAGACTTGGTATATGTTTTTTTGTGTAAATCTTTTGGATTTTGAAATTTTCCACACTTGTATTTGATGTGAAGGTGACTTCATACCCAAAATTTCATGGACAAATAATTGTTTTTGAATTCTTGGGAGGGTGTCAAAGTGGGCAGCTGTGAAACTTTTCTCACAACTAACCCCCATGTTAGTAGATTTTGAATATCTTCTTTTGAATACATTTTTTGGCCTTGAAAATTTTCCCACATGTTATCAACATAAAGGTTACCATGTGTCAAAAATTTCATGTTGAAATAACAAACCCTCAATCCTAGGGAGGGTGTCAAAGTTGGAAGTAGTAAAATGGTTTTTCCCTTTTTTTCTCACAATTACACATGTTGGTAGATTTGGGATGTGATTTTTTTTGTGCATTTTTTGGACTTGAAAATTTCCACACATGTAATCAACATAAAGGTGTTCTCACTCCAAAAATTCCATGGGCAAAAAAAATTTCCTCAATCCTTGGGATGGTGTCAAAGTTGGCGGTTGAGAAACTTTTCTCACAGCTACCCCATGGTGGTTAATTTTTAATATCTTTTTTTTTATGAGTCCTCTGGACTTGAAATTTGGTATGCATGTTTTTAACATAGAGGTGATGTTGTTCCCAAAATTTCAGGGTAAAAGAACAATTTTTTAGCCCTGTGGAGGGCGTCAAAGTTGGCAGCAGTGTGGGACACCATCCCTCGAATTGCCCAAACGCCAATTTGAATGTCACCCTACTGTACACCTTTGGTGAAAATTTCAAATATTTTTTTAGCATACTTTGAATTTGATATGAATTTTCTTCACTCTTTCTTCAAAAGATCACAATAAACTCAAATTTTCCCCAAAAAAATTGTGTTTTTTTGTGACATGAATAAAACATGATTCATTTCTAAAACATGATTCATTTCTAAAAAATGAAAAAAAAAATTTCCACTTATATTGATGAAAAATCATAGCACACAATAGAATAGGAATTGGGGTTGATTCCAAGGTCGTAGGCTTTGTCCTTTAAGGGTTAAGAGCAGCCCTTATTTGTTTCTCAATCTGAAGCCAAATTGCAATTTTTTTTCCAGAAAAGGAATATTCCCCCCAAAAGTGGAAAAAATATAATTTCATATCTCCAAAACTTCATTGATGGCAGTTGCAATATCGCCACAATGCCACTAATGAAACTCCATCCTATCGCCATAAAGGATGTACAATACTATGTTTATGGAGATGAATTCTCAAAAATGGATGTTTATGGAGAAAATTTGATTTTATATGGTTTCAGAAGAAAGCCAAAAGTACTACAGCTCCCTGGCCTCTATAGCCACTGTAGCTATCCCTCTAAAATGAAAAATGAAGGGCTGGTATAGGGTTAATAACAACCAGTATAATGTCATGTGGTGGTTTCATAGCAACCAACTACCGTAATGTACAGTACAGCACGGAATTCTGGAGGTTTGCAAGAAAACTAAGTGAAGGGTTTTGGGAGAGGTCGTTGTTGTGAGAGAAATGAGGGTGGGACGTGGGCTCTGCGATCAGTTGGCAGGAATTGGCTGGCGCAGCGGACAGGCAGCAAAGTAGGGTTGAGCGCGGGGGCGGAGAAGATGGGGTCTGTGTCGAGGATGACCAAGTACCTGAAGCCGTATGAGCTCAAGCTGCACTTCTCCAACAAGTACGTGCGCGCCATGGTGGTGCACAAGCCCACCAGCCACACGGTGGTGGCGGCCACGTCGCAGGAGAAGGACCTCCGCGACCACCTGCCCGTCACGGGCGACGTTGCGGCGGCCGCGCGCATCGCAGAGATCCTGGCGTCCCGCCTCAAGGTCAAGGACATCCCCGCCGTCACGTACGAGCTCAAGAAGGGCGAGCGCTACCACGGCAAGATCAAGGCGTTCGTCGACAGCCTGCGGGACCACGGCATCCTACTCATTTAGGGTTAGTTGGCTCCCCTGCACAGAGCTTCTCTTCTCTTCTCCCTCCATTTTGTGCCGCGCCTTCGTATTCTAGGCTCTGGAGACCACCTGTGGCTTCCCCTTGCCTTTGGTTGCCGTGTCTTTGGCACATCTTGAGAGCTCTTGAGGATGTAGTAGTTGGTCGCAATCTGTTGGAATGAGTCTGAGGGAGACCTGGTGCTGGATACTTGTGGATGCTCAGAATGGCCACGTCCTGGGAACCAAGTTGACTGCAATGGCATTTGTTTGAACGTGAGTTGTATGCTGCGTCCTGAGACGAGAGAGTTGTACCTAGCATAAATTTCTTAACCCAGAGAAGTGGAATTATCTGTCGAGTTGCGGATTTAAAATCCTCGAGCCTTTTCAGTTCAGAAGTCTGTCTTTAATGGTTTGCGAACCTATTCCTCGCAGCATCGTCCATGAGTCGGACTATGACATGGATGGATCCAATACATTCGGATGGTTGTATGTTCCTGCATACCATGTGCTGCCCATTTTTTGCAGGGACGCCCATGGTTTGCATGAACTATGCAGCATTAGTGAAGAGTTCAGATGCAGTCTGGTAGAGTTGTTGCAACTGAATAAATGAGTAGTGAGCGTCTGTCTCTCTGACTTCAATGCATCCAGCTGCATACATTTTGTAACCTGGGCTCGTCTATGATGGCACTCCCCCTATTAACTTTGCACTTTGATTTCCCTCCTGCATCTTTAATAATTGGATTCATTTCTCATCTTGTGAAGCATAAATAGTCTTCACAAAATATGCCTGCTCTTTATATGTGCCATTTGTGAGAAGGTACTTGTTACAGGTTCATGCCATCTACCACAACATTCAAGTCCTAGCCCTCACCACTTAGCATGTTTCAAATTAAATGCAAGCAGTGAGATCATTGTTGGATTGGGGAAGACCCAAGTAATTATGTCAAATGTGTAGGTGCCTCTAAAATAATGGACTTGTTTCCATCGTTGTCCCCATACAATTCCTACTGTACTACCGGGAATTATTTTTCTAGACATAGTACTCGCAATTTAATGATGCAAAAATATTTGGAAATCCTCTTACCGATTTCCATATACTTCTAAAAATATTTTTAGGAAGGACATTGCAAATATCTATACCCAAATTCTCCACACAAGAGCTAGACAAATGTCTTTCTACCATCCAGAGCTATGTTTTTCTCGGTTGTATGGTATTCATTGGTGGCCCCAATGGATATTTATATATGTTGACCCTTCAACAATGAGGCCTTTCACAGGGCCTTGAATTTTCTTACGATTTAATACATTCTGCACAACATCTACACTAAGAGTACATTTCATTGTTCACTTTTTTCATAGAAATCATCATAGTTTGTTATTGTCTCAAAGAATTGGAAATCAGGAAGATGGGTTAGATGGAGGAAAGAATTGTGCACCAGCCCTTTTCAATCTGGCTAAAAACAGCCACTTTGCACTGAAGAAAACGACATGGCGAACCATGAGTCTAAATCATGGGGGGGAAAATAGTGTTTATCGCCACGTTGCAGTCTTATCTACAGGTCCCCTCGCCAAGTTGGTGCCTTACCATCACGGTTGTAGGATATACTTCGCGAGTGGTGTTGAAAGTTTCTTCCCAGATTAACGTCTTCAACAGGCAATTAAGCAATTATGCACTTGGCCATATAAAAGTGCACTTCGGTACAACGGCGGCCATTGCGAACAAAAGTGGCAAAATTGCAAAAAAAAAAAAAAACACTGAAAAAAATTGATTTCCAAAGAAAAAAAATTGAGCTTCTACAACAATATTACGTACAATCATAGTTGTTCATATTGGAAGCGATTTTTTGGCATTTTCAAATAATTTTTGGTGGGCCCTCGTTAATACTAGATAAATGTGTATTTAATATAGTTTCACAATATTTCAAAGATAGATTTGAAGGATTGTAGTTTACAAACAGGCGTAATCACCGAAAAACATACTTTATGCAAGGGTTGGTAGTTGATTAAAAGATATTCAACGTAGTATATAATGCATATAATGGTGGAAACTAAATATAGATTCTTCTACAAATGGACTTAGCACCGATAGTAAAATTACCTTTACTCTATAGGATTAATGACATAACGTATTACATCACCCTCAGAATATACTACTCTTACACATACACTATATATCAATTACCATACGCAACTAGTATACTCTCATAAAGGCACACTATCTACTCCACAGAATTTAGGGCTGCTTGCAAACGGTCATCATCGATAGCTTCGGTTTGCATTGCAATATATTGTAGGATGTGAACCTTTGCCGATTGAAGAATGCGAATCCTGCTTTCAACCTGCACTCCAAATACATTGCGCTTTCTCCACCCGCTGGCCCCGGACATGGTTCTTTCCGATGTGTCTACCCATGAAAAAATACATGCATCTTTCTCTACCCATCTATGGCTCTCCCCAGATGGCTCCCCGAATGAATCCATGCAATTTGCATACCGTTGTGCAGAAGACCCATGTCCATCAGCAACCCCCCTTTGGATGATGGGCCAATACCAACAAACCTTAATCTTAAGTCTCCATCGGTTTTTTCCTTCGTCAATCACTTTCCCCACATAGAATGGTACACCGCCTTCTGTCTCTACTCGATCAACACTCAAGGCTACAAACTGTCCACAACGGATATCAGATTGTGGATTAAATGGTGGAAATGGGTCGTGATTACCTTCATACATTGTTCCTTCTTCGGCGCGTTCCTCAACATAGTTACGCTGTGTTTGTTGTGCCCTACGCACTACTTGATAAAAGGGTCTTCCTCTACGAAGACCAAAGTATCCTCGAGCCTCGGCATTTGGAAGCGTGGCCACTACCTACTCTACGACATTTACCTTGCGATTTTCTTCACTTGCACCATCCATTACATCCAAAGATGCGCTCCTTATAGGTCCGGTGTAGGAGAACTCTAAAGGCCAAAACGGTGAGGTACGATGCTCATTGCTACGATCTTTGTGTGGAAATTGAGCTAAATAGAGTTTCAATCTTTCAGCCTCTACTTTTGCCTCACGATTCTTGTCCTCATGCTGCAACCTTTGAATGCACCTTTGTTTATATGCAATGAAGTCATCCAACGCCTTCAACTCCCGTTCGTCCGCTGCAAATACTTCCACAAACGATGGTCATTCATTCCTATTTGGCAACGACCTCACAGTTTTCGTCCTTGCCTCCGGTCCCCATGGATCCTTGCAATAATGTTTGTGTTGTACTCGAACCTCACGAGTCCCTGCTCGATTGTCCATATAGAATTGCATGTGGTGCGGAAATGTTATGCCAACCAATGAATCTTGACCTGTCAGTAAGTGAGGGGTTATGAACAATTTCCAATTCCATACATTCTCTAGCAACCGGGCGCTAACAAATGCCTCCGTAGGAGATGTTCCTCGTTCTATAAGACTAATCATTTCCTTCAACGAGTCCACGTCCGACCTCTTCAACGTATTTGATATACAGCTGAAACGTTGATAAATATCGTCGTGTGTATGGCCTACTATAAGAAAAGATAGTTCCACCTCCTGAAAAAACCCCAATCCCACCAATGTAGCACATAGAGCAAACATATAAATGTTTTTATTCTCACGTGTGCAGTTGTCCGCCTGAATTCGCAATGTTGGTGGCAAAAAGCCCCTCCTCCGCAGCACATCCCCTATCACGTACAACAATGTACTCACGACTTGGTTGCTATCGTGTTTGTGGTGAGCCCCAAACCACACGTCGCAATATAAACCAATCCCGTGTACAAGAGTACCACACAGATGGGTCTTCACAAATCGGTATTCAATGTTCTTCACAGTCTGACGCATCCTCGGTACCATGGTCGTGTTCTGGTCCATGCCATCCACTATGATGCACATGTACAACTCAGGGCTAATATAACACGACCTTTTGAATATCCAATAATGCCTACGTTCTTCCATCTGGTTGCGTAGATGCAACATAAACAACTCCTTTATCTTTATCCTTGCATCCGCATTGGTGGTTCCTTCCATGGCACATTTATACTCCCAACAATGATAACACTTTGAGAATCTCGAGAATGGAGGTACTTGAACGTGGGGATACTTGATGCGCCACATCTTTCGGAACGAACTCATAGAAATTGTTTCCCCATTACAAATTCTCTTCACCTCCTCGTTCACGTAATTGAATACATCAAATTTGGCCGTATTCATAGGAAGGAGAATGAGAGGCACCACTTCGTTGTCACTCTTACGACGAATACAGCGATGAGGTTGAGGACAATCAGCTTCATCAATAAACGATTTAAAGCAGGCCTCTGCCGCAGACATTCTAGGGCTCTCTCTGATCGGATCTGAAAGGGTATTGCCGTGAATCGATGTCACTCTTCCATATATTAGACAGTCCTTCTTCAATTGCTTAAAGCATCTCTATGAATATCCAACCCCAAAAGCGTAGCAAGCATTGCAAACATGTTTTCCATCTAACTTTGTTACAAACTTGTCTCGACGAGTTCCTTCCGTCCTTGTGTAAAAAGAAACCAGCATATGTCTCATCCACGTACTTCGTACTGAAAACTCAGTACCCCATGCATTGTATCGCATGTCCAATAGATACCTTGCTGGAATGTCCCTCAAACAATTGCATTTGCATCCTCCTTATGCCATTGCAATTTGCACGCTTCTAAGCGTTACCTTCGATGGTGCAGCTTCTGTCAATGGTGGCTCCTTTAAATCTCTCCTTCTCCTATTTTGCATAGAATATGGACGACGTGCCGGTCTAACATAAGCAAATCCATCTACATGGGGCAAATCTTGGATGTTTAAGGGAGTAGATTGAGAAAACGGCGAATTTTCATCTCTGCCGTTTGAAGCATGACTACTGCGTCGAGACCTCTGGGTGGATCCTGGTGTATTGATGAACTCAGAAAAATCAAATTCTGGGGCCATCACTTGTGTGGGCGCTATCTGTGATCCAATGTCACCATGGACACCTGTGATATCAGGTTCTACAGCCACTACAAGTAGCAAAGACCGATGCCAACGAATGATCAAGCCCACACACATGCCAAGGCGTTCTCCTACAATCTCTCCGGTCCAATGCAATACATCATCTACCCTAGTGATACGCACCGCCACCTCGAATGGGAACAACTTCGACCCATTCAACTCCATACCACTTTTCAATGCATGCTCCCTGGTGGCTAAGCTCACCACATCTCCTCTCTTAGAAAGCAATTCTACTACCGTTTCTAATTCAGATGTCATGATATCAACAGATCTCTGTTGAATTTGCCTTGTACGTGCTACTCGTACTAATCGGGCCCCCACAGAGCTATTAGAAAGCATATTATCCCTTTGGATGTGTGGTCGTATCGAAGGAGTCTGAATCGTGCGGCTCTCCATTATCACTATTCAAAAAATAGGAACATTATGGCTGCACATTAGTCAAAATACATGTACTAATTGTTAACCTTTAAAGCACCATTCATCTGATAAAAGATATGTTTCTAAACACATATTTACACTTCAAAATATGATGATGATATTGGACCTTTTGATAAAACAACTTTGAAATTAAAAAATTAAGAATTTGTAGAGCATGAACTCCTTGCACGGAGTCTTTAACCCTGAAGATACAATGACAGTTTCATATTGGATTCCAGCGCAATGAACAAAAAAGGAAACAAAAACTTTTATCTCTATTTTTGACCGTAGGATCTCAATTAAGACTTATTCAATAACATACTAAAAAAATTTCATAAACTTTGACCGCACGGATTGAAAAATTATAGTGTTTGAAGTCAAGCAAATGGTTCATGTTGTTCCCTGCATGCAGTGGATTAGCAGACTTTGACTTCACTTGGTGTCAATATTTTGCACTACAGAAGGTCTAAATCCATAACCATCTTGTTAAGCATAGTGTTAGTTCCTTGTATACCAATTTTCAGAGGTAGAGAATGGGTGTAGCATATTCAAAACAACTATGCAAGGAGTGGAAGTTTGGAAGTTGTTAATTCACAGTGTAATTTTTTGTGAACTTAATATGTTTTAGATTGGTAATCCAAATCATCAATAAGAAGGTTTACACCACATAAAGTTGTGAAAAAAATAAAAAGTGAAATATAAAAAGATATCTAGGTTTTAATTGGAAAACAAGAGGTTTTTTTGGTACCTTGCCCAACACCGACTGACAATGTGTGAAATGTTTGACTTGGGTTGGTATGCTATTTTTTGCTACAAACAAGAACTTATTTTGACAACATCAAGGGAAATTATATTACTTGCAAGTACTGAAAATCTCACATTTAAGAGAGTGTCCTAGCAAAAGTTTTTGGACGTGCTCGACTTGCCTGCTCTCCCCATTTGAAATTCAAAACCCTAAATTGTTTTGATCAAATGTCCAATTTAGGTAAAAAAAAATTTCCCACTAATGTCATCGTAATGCCTTTCTATAGAAAAAATTTCAAAGATAAATGGTGGAAATTGACACCATAGGAACTTGACCGAACTTTCAAAAAGCCCATTTTGGACACTTGATCCTTTAGGGGTTAAATATGCTACACCTCTTCTGCATCCCTAAACATTGGTGTAAATGGAACTTATATCATTTCTGACATAATGATAACGAATGTAGATCATGTGTGATGCGATTTTTTGAATCCAAGTGAACTGAAACGAAGGGAATCCACTGAACTTAGGGAAGAAAATGAACCATATTGTCTACTTGCTATTACTGACACCATTGGAACTTATTACAATCGCTAATAAAAAAAAAGTTTGTACATTCACATAAGGGTTATTCTACAAACAACATAGTATAGAAGATCAATCAACAATCAATCTTAAACTTGTATTAATATAAATGTTTACCTCAAGATACGTTGCAGGTGTTAGCGGTATACACACTGATGCTTGATGGCGTTCAACATTTAATCACCATTCCGTCGTTGTTGAACATGTTTTTTAACCCTTCTCACTTTACCTGCACCACATGCATAAAATTTATACGGAAAACTATGCGATTAAACCTCCTAAGTATCATCGTATTACATATACCTCAAAATTTTAATATAATATGTAAAATGTTTAAACATAAGGAGGAACAAAGAAAAAGGTCCAAAGTTCAAAAGTCAAACTTTGACTTGTAAACTTGAGGCACAAGGTTCCAACATGGATATAAGGTTTCTATGCAAATCTGGAGGTCATTTCTCTTCCAGTTTCTAAGGTGAGCTCTCTTGCATTCAAAACCTTAAGGCCATGTGCATTGTTACTCCATTCACTAATTTCTGTCAATTTTGTGTACTGTGTAGATTGACGGAAATTTGCACATCGAGGAGATTATAGCGAATTTGATAAGCTTCTAACTTCGTTTCAATTTTGCATAGAGGGAACTCAGGGATATGTACATGATTGAAATTCGGTCAGAGTTACGATAGAGTTAGGTAAATACCAATATCTGAATACACAAATGAGGACACCAACTTCAGTATGTACAAAATTGCAAAGTTGAATGAATACACATATAGCAGTCAAGAACTAGTAAGTTCAACCTTCGTTCAATTGAAATAATTACACCAACACCACACAAATTGAAGTCAATGTGAAGTTAATAATATGGCACTAAATCCTCAGTACGGCACATCACCGCACAACCTGAAACCCTAGCCGCCACACCCACGCACCCAAACCCTAGCCGCCACACCCAAAACCTAGCCGCCGCAACTAAACCCTAGCCACCGCAGCCAAATCGTAGCCGCCGATCCCACGGAGTTCGCGCGACACCTCATGGAGTAACCGTGGACTGGAGGTGTGCGCGCGCACACCCCCAACTGCTGCTGCTCCTGCATCCATTCAAAAACGCCCTGCCGCAGCGAGAGCTGCGATTCAAATCC